>JBBKCR010000134.1:11823896-11836421 GCA_037577295.1 Ladigesia roloffi
GCACTTTACACTTACTTGAAGATAATTCACAGTGGCGAGCCCTTTGTTGCCTTCTTAGTGATATTTGTTTTTTGTTTGTCTCGTCTGTCAGCATGAGGATCGGTGTATTTCAGTGTACACATATCAGTGTATTTATACAGATGTCACATTTTCATTATCAAGAAATGATCTAAATGCAAAAAATACTTTGGGATCTAAGGTTTCTGGTAGTTTGGTCCAAAAAATGTAAAAATCTTAAAGCATGGATACTAGTATAAAAGAGTAAAATAAAACTAATTAATTAAAATTAAAGACTATAAAATTAAAAGTAAAGAAATATGCCAGTAACATAAACTAATTGTAGGATGCATATTCATTCATTTCGATGACTGGGAACAGTTATTTTTGTACACACTCACTGTAGCGATCACTCAGAATAAATAAAGGAAATAATGATTTCGGAATAAATCTGACCATTCTGACTATTCGACTGGGAGATCTGCAGGTCTGTTACCAAGGTGGAATGTGTTCAGGAAGGGGAAAAGGAAAAGACTTAAAGATTTGCCGGTGTACATGATTTGTTCAAAGACGAGCGAGCTTGATAATTTCCCACAATGCTGTTGAGCGGCCCCTGTGATCAGCAATTATGAGAATGAGCAGGAATTCGAGGGGTAAGCATGCAGGCAGAGGGAACAGAATAGCCAAGAGCTTTTCTTGCTCTCTGGTCAGCTTGCCTGGGCTTAGTGTCTGTGGGCAGCATCTGGCTCCATTTAGCGGAGCCTGTGGAAAGAGGGTACCCCGCGTCCTCTCGGGTTGCAGGTCTTCAGTGTGGGCTCTTGTTTTTTTGGAAAGGGCTAAAGCCTGCTGGTCTGGACCTTCTCAAAGTGCCCCCAGTGCATCCGCCCATCCCTCCAGAGGGGCAATTTCGACCCATCCCAGATGCCCCTCAGCATGTTTAGTGTAGCTCCTCATTTGAACTGAAAGATGTTGAACAGATTCATTCAGAAGCCAGTCTCCTTAAGCTTTTTGAAGAAAGGACTGGGTGGGCGTCAGTGAGCAGGGGTACAAGTGTGTGTGTGTGTGTATGCTTGTGTCGAAGTTTGCCTATGGACAGATGAGGATGGCCAAATATGCAGAGTGAATAGCATCAGTGTGGTGACACAGGCATGATACTAGGCAGTCCTCCTCATCACTCTACTCCTGCGGCTTTGAAAGGCCCCAGTCAATCGGCTCCCGGGTCAGGTTTTAGCAAATGATCTATCTGAGCACAAGATCTGCTAAGCGAATTGATTCATATTTAATCATTGACTAGTGTCAAAGCAGTTTATTGTTGTGCCTGCTGAAGGCAGACCAGAGTAAGTTTGACTTGTTAAATAAGTCAGCAGGATGTTATTCAAACAGAGATCATTTTTCATGTAAACAAAAATAATCTGTCATGGCCTATAATACTTACTCGGTTTATGTCAGTGTCACATCTTTTCTCAACATGGCAACACAAGTTCCTTTTTAAATTCTGTTTGACATATTTCTGTTTAAATTCATTTAAAGGATTTAGAATGAAACTTAGCATGTGTAAAGTAGCATGAAATTTGTCAACAGAATGCATTTGCTTCCATTTGGTTGCCTTTCATATAGAAGAGCAGAATAAAACTATGCTCTCTACACAATATTATCCTACAGTTAATATGTAATATTTTCATTTTATATGTGTTGATATTGCATCACTGGATTTACACCAGCAACACAGCCTGTACACTTAAAAAAATTATTATTTTTTCAACCCAAAGGCTGAGTTATGCTTGTTGGGTCATTCTGTATTAGCTATTCTTGAGGTAGACCAGGTGCTGAGTTTGTGAACGCTTCACAATAACAACCCAGCCAATGGGTTCTAACCAAGAAAGTGCCGATTAGAACACGGCCGGTTAAACTGTTTCTCAACAGTCAGCAGAGTCATGACTGAGAAGAATCGGTGAGTAAACCTATAAAGCACAGACATAATATTAATATTAAGGGAAACCAGTTAATTTCTTTTGCCGTAGAACTGTATTATAAACTGTTTATTGTTTTTCAGATTACATTAAAAAGATTAGCAAAGGATAGCTCTCTATAACTTTGATTTGTTTATATTGTCTTTCTGGTGAGCCACTGGTATGTGTTGCCCATTATATGACATCAGTCTAATAATCATCTGAATAATTTACCAATGACATTAACATTATCTGTGAAATAACTTTTTAATACTTGGCTAATGTTACCAAGGCTAGAGTTACACAGCTAACCTAGATTGTCACACAAACAAATGTACAAAACCAGAAGTGCCAAAAATGGTCTTGAGCGAACAAGCAGTGTCTGTAATGGAATGAGCACCTTAAAGACAAATTAATTAGAACCATTGGAAAATACACATACATCAATACACATACATCACCCATTAAATTATTATTATTTTTTTTAATAAGAATTTAATATTTAGTCAGAAATTATGTTATTGTTTATCACCGGGTAAGGGAGTGTGGTTACAATACATTTCTGGTGGGCTAAAACAAATGTCCTCAGGTTGTGACTATATTTTGGGCAGCCCTGTTCAAATCATTATTGAATTATGTCTTCTTTTAAAGCATCCTTCACTACTTTTAATAAGGCATTATAGAATTCTGTTTTCCCCTTTTTTACTACTTGTTACTTATTACTATTTACTTTTATTTTAGTAATAACATATTGAATTTTATTACAAAAACGAAAATAGCAAAAAAAAAACCTTCCATGTCAAACTAACCATATTGGGGAATCTCTGGGTTATACATATACAAAGTACAGTCAGCTTACATTAACATGCTCTGTTATGTAGTATCACAGCGGATATGACCCACGTTAGGTTTATTTTAGCCTAGCGTTTAGAGAGAAGGTCCCTGTAATACTGATGTCATGCCTTGTGTTTTATCCAAAACAAGAAATTTTTTACTCTTTACCTGTTCTGACAAACAAGTTCCTACATAAATATCCACAGCAAGACTGACTTCATACTTGTTTATAATTAAACAAACAGTTAGATGGCAAAGAGGCATTGAAATAATATGACTGATCATCAAATGGCATAATATTTCATATATAAAATTTACATATAATGAAATCTAAGGTGTCTCCAAGTAAAATGCTTCATTTTAAGAAACATATTTACAAAACAAATCAAAAATAACTCCTGAGATCTTAATGGTGTCACTAATATAAAAAGATACATTAAAAATTAAGACATGAAGAGATTGCAAGATTATTTAACAAAAGTTAAATCACACCAGCTACTATCATAATGGTCCTCCTGATAACCAACTATTAAGTTGTCAACATGTCAGAGAGACACAACGTTTCTGAACCACATCTTCAAGGCTCTGTTACTTTAAATAGTGGGCATTTAACCCCCGAGACCTTGGGGCTAAGAGCAACAAAGTGAACCAATCTTATTTCTTCAAGTGGTTCTATTTTGGAACCGTGGACTAAACAACTAAAAATAGAGACATCACTTTCCTACAAGATGCATGCTGTTTATGGAGGAGGGGTGACCCCTAGGCAAAAACATGTCAGGGGTCTCTAGCTCTATAAACATTACCCGACAACTCAGGGGAGCTGGATGGACTGCGGTGCAGCCAGGTCCCTGCCGGCGGACTTCTCACTTTACCATGTTCACGCCTGCTTAGAGATAAAGCAAATTTAGTTTTCTGATGCAGCTTCAGAACATGCAGTTTTTCCCTGTGCCTCACACATACATTCATTTTTCAACAGCACATACAGGGGAAATGATAACTGTGGATGACGCATAAATGCCACAACAAAATAACCCATATGCAAAGAGAATCTTGAAAATGTCAGATTCTGTTTGGCATACTCCAAGTCAAAATATGAATTATGAGAGACCTTAAATGTAGGTTTATGGATTTCATTAATTCATAAACATTACTTTAAGGTATATTACCCAATAAAGGATCAAGCAGGTGCCATCAATATTTTGGGGGTAGAGAAAGCCCCAGCAAAGCCCATTTTTAGAGCCAGAGGAAACCTGCTGTGAAAAATACTGTGGTTCATGCTGGTGCTCCAGGAACCCAAGAAGCCACCAGCAAAAAGCTATGAATTATTTTGAGCGCACAAATGCATTTTCTTTGAAGACCATCTACCATTAGGGACCTTTTGCTCCCTTCAAAATTGTTTTTATGCTGTGGGTAATGTTAACCTTTGCTTTTGTAGTCATGGAATTCACTTTTTTCCATCACAAAGCAAATAGCAGTGGGAATGGATCGAAATAAAGTAGAGGAACCTTTTAAAAGAAAGAAAGTGATGGGAAAGGAAGACTAGAATCAAAGATTTTGCATTAGCTACAGCCTTAGGACACCGCCACAAGTCCTTTTGTCCTCATGCTATTGTGTTTTTTGGGGGGATGGTAGTGTTCTAGATAATTCTACAAATTCTGGACATTTGGAAAATCAGTAAATGTGTATACTGTTTGTGTTTGAGATTTGCTGTACTAGTGTACAGATAGTCTATGTTTTAAATAAAAAGCTGATGACTGGCATATTCAGAATATAGCTCACAAATACAACAGTTCTCACACCTGGGTTTGTGACTTTGGAATGTATTCATATCTATCCATGTATCTACTGTTCTGTGCAAAAGTCAGTGACCATATTTTTGTTTATTTTTGTTCTCCAAACCTCTATAATTTACATTATATTCCCTTCCAGCGAGATGCTAAGATTCAAACAATCAACTCAATCACACCGAACGATTTTTTCTTGTGTGCATCTAAAATGGCTAAAAGTCTTTTTTATAATATATTTGTTTTTTTCTTGGTCTGTATTCTGTATAGTTTTTTCATAAATATGTGTTCTAATCAAAATGTTGATGTCTTTTGATGACGACTGCTGTTTTTAATGTGTCTCATAAATAAAGCTGACTTATTCACCTACTTTCATTAGATAGTGAATAGACAATAGGATCAATAGGAAAAAGTCAAAAGAAAATAAATGAATACCTTTTTAATGGATAGAGAGGCAACGAGAAGCCTAAGAACCACGTAAGACCAAAAGTGTAAATGGCAGATAAAGAGCATTTAAGGCTTCTATCTTTGAGAGAGGAGAATGTCAAGCCACATCAGATCTGAAAAAGTCCTGTGCTTCTATCCATCCTTGTACCGTAAGAAACAAAAATCAACACTGTGGGAAAAGGAAACAGACAAAAATATTTAATACAAACATACAAACTATTTATCAGAGATGTATGGAGTAACATTAACTCGTAAGTGTAAGTCTAAGATTATGAGGTAAGGACTAAGAAGCTATTTCTAAGAAGAATGAATGCTAATTTCTTTAAAAGCAAGTCTTCTAATAAAAAGGAATGCATGACAAAGGCAAAGAGTGTCATTATCTCTCCAAATATAGTAGTAGTTACTTACTACATTCCTGAAATTGAGAAGACATGAAACATTGGCATCTGGCTTTTACACATCTGTCCAGACTGGCTGTGGGACTGTACATTCCCTTAACCAGCGTGTCACTAGACGCCTATTCACTGGGGCACATGCCCCAGCATTTATATGCTGCACCAGGGGCATGGCACACATTTATGAAACATGATTCCATTCACTTGATTACATTTATAACTTGGCTCCCCCAACCCAGGATACCCCCACTTTTGGAAAGCTTGATACCCCAGGTACTGCACACTAGTAAAATCTCAAGTTATATAATATAATAAGTTAAATAATATATTATAAGTATATTATTTATTTATATATAATATATTTCTGTATAATAAGTTAAATAATATATTTTATCAGTGGATTTAGATTGATAATATAGAAGAAGGAGTGGTGTATTACAAATTATAGCTCATTTCACATTTAGCAAGCTTTCAAAAATTACATGGGTCATGGAGGGTGAGGGGCCTGTGTCCCTGTAGAGCTATACGTCTTGCAACACCCTTGGTACATTCACAGCTTAACTTCGCAGTGAACCATTCAAAAATGCAAAACACAGTAAGGTCTTGTGGTCCCTTTTTCTTGGCAGCAGCTTATTTTATTCATTAAAGTCGCATTCATGAGCGTTGAGAGACATGTTAAACATCTCCTCGCAGGTAGACTCTCTCCTCCTCAGCCTCACAGCTGCATCCCGGACGTGATCTCCATGGAAACGTCATCACGCGCATAGGAAATCCTCCTGTTGCTATAGTAGCAGACTAGCTAAGCATGGCCGCGAAGGTAAGCAGCATATTCTCACAAACAACAAACTTTACTCTCCTATCACACAGGGGAACTCTCACTGTCCAGATCCGTGAGGCATGAATGATGTCAAGCACCCCCTTAGTTAGCCTGTGTCCCCGAGGAGGTCAGCTGGGTAACCTTCCCCGGGCAGCAGCCGGCCGGCAAGGTGACTAGCTGGTTAGCCTGTCAGCTAATGTCCGAGCTGAGAGCTAACACAGCCCTCCTCAATGACTTCTGGGACACTGGCTGTCAGATGAAAAGGCACCAGAAGCGTCAAACAGACACATGCTGTCGGTCTACTTTACATAATATCATCTTTCTTGGGCGAGTTAGACTTAAGTGGGGTTAGCACAATACTTTTTTTGAAGGGAAGGTGTGAACACACCACAGCACACAGTGTGAATGGCGTGAACTTCTTCTCAACAATTTAATCCATTCACCAAGTGAAGAAGCGGGCAGCCAGGAACACAGCGCTTGAGGGTACCTCAGTTGTGTCACTTGCTGTCCTGGGATTCAAACCCACGACTTTCTGATCACAGGGCAAACTCACTAACAGCTATGATGTTTGATTTTATGGTAGTGACAGCTCAAGTTGGACCTTTTGGTAGAAAAGTCAGAGAGGCAAGATTGCACTGCTTTGGAAATGTACTGAGGAGAGATTCTGAGTATGTTGGGAGATGGATGCTGAGGATGGAGCTGCAGGGAAGAGGAAAAGAGGAGTTACATCCCAACATCATTGCCCACCCTCACAATCAAGCTGCGCTTTTATGTGTTCAAACCCATCACATACCAATTTAAATGTGAGAATTCAGCTGCTCTAAGGTTCGCTCATTGCAGAAACAATCATGCTCACACAGCTTGTATAATCTCCATAGAAAAGCATGGTCATTTGAATGAAACACTCTGATGCAGCTGCATGGGAGCTTATACTATATGTTCAGTACCAGCCTTGTGGTAGAGGGGTAATCCCCCAACACTGTACTGCAGAGCAGTGGAATTGTATTCTTTGGATGGATTGAGCTCCATCCAATTCCTCTGGAATGATTTGAAACCAGAGATGTACCGAAAGGATTTTTTTGGAACAAAACCGAAAACCGAAAATGAGGAAACACTTGGCTGAGACAAACGAAAGTAATTATTAGTATTAAATTACTAAAAGAATGAATCTGTTACACTAAGAAAATATTTATTTAGCATTTAAACAATACACAATATAATTTGAAATAACATATTTTACTTGGCCCCACTCAAGAAATGGCCTAAAAACAAGATGACGGAAATAGTGTACAATTAGACATCTCTCATAGAACTAGTGAATTCAAGTGCATGAACAAATTGCATTCACAAAAAATGCTTTAAAATGCTTTATAAGCCTACAGAAAATGACAGAAAAGACGGACAAAGCCCATGTATGAACTTTAATCACTGGAAAACTTTCATTTCTTTCCAAAATCATAGACAGAAAGTGACCAATCTGTCGTACAAGAACACAGCACACAGTGTTAAAAGCACGAAATTCAACCTCTACATTTAACCCATTCACAAGGTGAAGCAGCCCTTGCCCAGGGTACCTTAGAGGTCTTGGCAACCAAACCCACAGCTTGCAGGACGAATGCCCCAACCACTAGGGTACCAACTGCCCTTTGAGTGGGCTCTTCTGTACTTCATACTCTGACTGGTGATCTGGATGTTTTGATTTTGAAAGATAATTTAATGTAAGAAATGTCTGATAAGCAATTGTTTACAAACATGGGATGTAATAGGAAAATGTAAATGTAAAAAGTTGTAGTTAGTTTAAGCCATGTGTTGAAGAAAATGCCAGACAAAAAAAAAATCAACAAAATGGACCTGATTATAATACAATTTTGTGAACGTTACTGACAGAGAGGGTGTTTGTTTCGACAGGTAGCTGTAAGGAGGGCTGACCCTGCAGAGCTCAGATCTATTTTCCTAAAGGTAAGACAGGACTCTTCTTATTCAATAGACCTAAGATCACTGCACTAGATAGTTTGTCCCTAACATGATTCGTTGCTATAATAAGTGTTTTTGTCTGAATCAACACCATATTTCAGTTGTTTCACCTAGATTAATTTTACCTGAGTGTTTCACAGATGTTTCTATGTTCATGTTAAAGTTGAACATGAAAAGTGTAAATCCATGCCGATTTATATTAACATTAAGATACAATGTTAAAATATTACTTCAGTTGTTATCGTACACTAATATATCTTTTTGCTTGTATGTCACAGTAAATTATTTATTCTGATGAATTGAATATATTCTAATGAATTGAAACCCAAAATGAATGTATAAACTGCAATGCAAATTTTTTTATTCAGAGTTTCACACAGCACAACATTAAGTAATTAATCATGGCTTATCATGCTCTGTCTTAGTGTTCTCAATGTCCTCAGAAAAGCACACTGTGGTGTAATTTAAGTCTAATGGACCAGTATTTTTCTACAAAATTCAACAAACCACATTGCATGCAATTCTATCATAAGAAATGGGTAAAATAATTAGCTTTGTGTTGTTTTTTTTTTTTTTTACTTTTTTTTTTAACTTCCACAGTATGCCAGTGTTGAAAGAAATGGTGAAAACTACATGACACCAGAGGACTTTGTGTCCAGGTTTCTCCATGCACACACAGATATTCAGCTCTCCAAAGAGACCACAGCCCTGCTGGCAGGTGTTGTGAACCAGACCAAAAATGGGTGGGTGTTTACCTTTTTAATTATTTTAGTATGTGTGAACCATGAGTGACAATCAAGATTAATTGTCTTGGGCAACATAGCGGTGGTGGAATAGGCATTTATTCATATTATGCTCATATTATTGAAATAATTTGGTGTAGTTATTGAACTTTTGAATCTTTTTGTTCATTTAATCAACTCGGAAGCTACAATTGCTTCCATGACGCATATATTTATTGATATTTGACCCACAAGTTTAAATGCTGTTTTAAATTAACTTAATAAAAGGATTCAAATTTTGAGGTTTTAGATGTTTTCTAAGTACAATTCATGACCTCTTGTTTTATAACACTGCACTATACACAGCAGTTATAAACAAAGCTTTTGTTGTCTGATGGTTTGGGATAATGCAGCAGTATCTTCATTTTTTAATCCTGCACTGGAATAAAGGGTCAGAAATCTTAATGCACAACACTGCACTCAGGTGCAGATCCATTCAGTAGGCCGATTCCACCCCTTTTACATTAATATGTATGTTTTTAATGATACATAATGATGGCCAATGAAATGTTAGGGTAAGTCAAAAAGATTGTGTGTTTCCAAGGCAACCACCTGGGCCATGGCGTGTAGAGTGCATGTGGTCATGCTGCAGACATTATTGAGGCTGCTTTAAACAGAGAGAGGCACACATGCTCTGTAATTGCCTGTGCCATTCAGCTGCCATGCATTGTGTGACTTTAGGCCTGGGTAAATGGCTGCATCGCAGCTATTAAGGGATAACTATTAGAGAATCATGGCTTGAGCTCTGTATCTGAACCTCATTTGGTTATTTGCAGGGGTTTAGAATAATAATGGGAAGATTGTTGGATTAAGTCAAATAATAGCAAAAAGATATTTTGTATTTAGAGTGATTCTGTTGGCAAAAATTAGCATTTTATATTGCATTATATTGGACATTCAATGTTACTGTTTGTTGTATTGTATGTATGAGACACAAACAGTGCAATAGTATAATAGTTAATGGTAATGGATACATGATATGAAAAGAGATTATTTATAATGATTTGGTTGTGCTGATGTTGGTGTCTCTGCCATTCTAAGGGTTTTACAATGCTAGGGTGGAAGAATCCCAACAGAGCCATAGAAAAGCACACATTGTTCATATTGTGGCCTTATCACCAGGTGTGAAACTCGTTCACACTTGAAAATGAAGTAAAATGGCTAAAATAGCTGAATGAGTAAAAAAATAAACCTCACTAAATGTAGAATGAATAAGGTTCAATAAACACAGACAAAAGACTCATTTTATTTATGTGAAGAGTAGCATATTAATTAGTCTATTTCGATGGTCATACTTCAAAAAAGATGGCCATCCTTAGGAAAACCTGTGCTTGTTTGGTGTTTCTGAGAATGTTTCAGAACTAATATTGTCATAAAAGCGAGGCTGATTTACATATGATTGGATGAATAACTTGGAGCCTCTCTTTCATGAGGTGGACGTAAACAGTGCACTGAATCTTCTGCCTCCTCCTGTGTATGAAGAAATCAGGTGCTGTAGTGACATCCATCAGGCACTGAATCACTTCTTCTTCATTCGCTCGGCCCTGTTTGAGAGGCATTGCACCAGCGTTTTCGAAATCAGTCATTCCGCACATGTGGACATCCCTGCTGACTCAAAGATCTGTCATACGCTTTCTGAATCTTTTTTTCCTCCTCCCTCTCCATTTTTGATGAAAAAATTCTTCAAGTGTGAAACTCCATAGTCTCTTGGGGGTTAAAACTTTGTAAAGAGGACATGCTGGGAAAATAGCAGGCCGTGCCTGTGTGCATTCAGCCTGGTCTGAGGTGTGCACTCAGGGAAAGCTAAAACAGCCAGTGTCCCCTCGGCAGGGTTGTCAGTGACAATGACAGGCCCAGAGCTTATTGAAGGTGCTCTCTCCTCACCTGTCATGGATAAAAGCCGCTACGCTAAGCTACTGCAATAATAAGTCTGTAAATAGTGTTTCTGCTATCTTTAAGCGACAGTGTTTACCAGCACAGGATAAAAGCCTACTTTCTTTTCCCAAAGCCATGCAGTTTAAGGGGATGCATGTCTTTCAGGCATAAACGTACCCGTACATGATGATGAGAATGAATTTTAATGCAAGGTTTGAGTAGCAATTACAAACTGCAAAAATTCATGGTGGTGTGATGGGTGAAATAGTTACAGTATATAGTAATGGACGAATCAAGACAAAATCAAATGACCACAAAATACAACATGTTCCCATTTCCTGACTAGAGCCCTGAGGTTTTTGTGGTTAGAGCATATGATAGCAGAGCTCTTAAAAAAAGCTGGACCCTGTAAGATGTTCCATGACCTGATGATGCTCAATCCCAAAAACATCCGCTGCATATAGTAGAAGAAAAAAAAAGAATTCTCAGCATTTTCGTCCTTCGTTTCCATCTTCTGCATTTCATAGTGCGTATAGATTCACGCACGTATAACAGGATCACAAAGGCAAATGGGTGGTGTGGTAATATGCATTTTAATTCGTTTTTTTTCTGATCCTGTTCCGTATTACTTGATGGTTCGAAGATGTTTTGTTTTGATTTAATTTAAAAGCAGATTTGAATGCGTTACGGGATTCTCTTTTTCGTAGTTATTTTACAGTATTCTGGGATTTGCTAATCAACCCCCATTGGCCGCATCCTCTCACTGTGAATTCACTGTTTGCATTAAGGAGGTCTGTGTCACGGCTGCACGTTTTGGATCCTGGAGGGCCCATGTCCAGCACAGTTTGGCAATTTCCCTGCTCAAACCCATTTATCTCATCAGTTATTGCCAAGTACAGTGTGTGTGTGACTGAGCAGAGGGACCAGAGTTATGGACCTCGGGTCTGTGTAACGTAAATCTAATCCATAATGTAAATCTATCAAAACATACTGGTGTGTTGACTTACTGTCTGATACAGGTTCCAATTACCGTGCAACTGATATCATGTGCTTCTTACAAGACTGATGTTGCTGTGAAATGTTGCAGATGGTTCTGAAATTGAGGCGAATTTTTTCCACTGCTAAGCTGAAATAGGCTACATTATACTTGTGAAAGCAGCAGCCATAGGATGTTTGCCTTTGGTTTTAATCACTGATGCATGGGCTCAGCGGAGTGGCTTTGTGGCCTGCCGCCCACTCCAAAGCAGCAGGCTGTTGTTCTCAAACTGCCAGCTTAGTTAATAAAACAACTGCTCTTGACTCTACAATATGCCTGATTTCGCATGCTGAAGGCGTGTAAATTCTCAGTTCCTTTGAATTTCATCAGTAACGAAATTAATTAGAGTGGCCACAAAAATGTAATCATTTCTCCCTGGAAATTGAAATAAATTAGAGATGCACGCATTGGGGACTGCTCATTAGTACTGACCTCGCGTAATTACTGTATCCATTTGTGAAATTCATAATGGAGTTGAAGCAACTTTGAACTTAGCTTAAATAAAGACTAGATTGCAAGTCCCCAGGGATTCCTGTGAATGTTCAAATGGCTTGTTTGATTAGTGTGTGTGTGTGTGTGTGTGTGTGTGTGTGTGTGTGTGTGTGTGTGTGTGTGTGTGTGTGTGTGTGTGTGTG
>JBBKCR010000134.1:11843706-11862672 GCA_037577295.1 Ladigesia roloffi
AAAAATACTGATGTTACAAGATCAGTTTTTTGTACCATTTATTGTTGAATACAAGCCTATAACTTAGGCTACAATGGACATGAAATTTTTATCACTGACTAAACCAAACCTATGAATTAGGTTACAACATATGACAGTTGTAAGTTTAGATAAACTACGTCTCCCAGATCTCTCACACACACATGCACACTACAGCCACAGCGCTGAGACTCTGCCCTTCTGGGGGTCTGTATGGAGAAAGCTAATGCGGCTACTTACAGACAAATTTTCCCTCCTCTCCTGCTGCTTCTAGCTCGACCAACAGCTCTCCTACAGACACTACGACCAGGTTCACCACTGCCACACTTTCCCAATGGGCAAAGTGTTGAAATAAATGTGTGTTTGTGCTTCGTGACCACTCTCCCCTTGAATGGCCACGTAGTTGAACCGGGAGACGCACAAGCGTCTTTTCCAAAAGGAAAATATTCCCCTTCAGAGGCTGAATCGGCAAAAAACATTCACGAGACATCACGGACAACATTTTATTAGCCATTTTGGCATTTATATAAATATATTATTGCTGATTATGTTACGAGTTATTATGTAATGCATTAGTTATTTAACGCCGCCAATTATCAGTTTTTTTAATTACTCTTATTTTGATAGTTTGTTTTTTTTGTGCTGACCATTTCAACTTACTTTAACAGGGACACTTGCAGCTGAACATACTGACTGCTTCTGCTGCTCCCTGATAAAAGACAAATGTTTCTGCTGGTACCATTTATAAATGGATTTGTGAATGTTTTCTTGCTGTTGCTCGGAAGGTGCCTTATATTATTTTATGATCATGGCACTGGACCATGGGCCCTGGTTAGGTTTAGATTCTCTGCCCGAACCCGACACGGCCTGAGCCCGGCCTGGGCCGATATTTCCTGCCGCTGTCTTCGGGCCGGGCCGGGTCGGGCTGTGATCAAGCATTTGATTTTTTTTTTATCATTACTTAATTAGCCTATTTGGTTGAGAAGCTATGCCAAATTTAGAAATATATGAATATTTTAGCAAAGTTAAATTGCTCCTGCCACTGGCACACATTACACTGGTCCTGCTGGGCTGTACTGCGCAGAGCTTAAAGTGCAACATGGAGCTTGAAGACGTGAAGAACAAAATAAAAACGAGATAATTATTTTTGAGCAAGTTTGGAAGAAAGTCGGAGGTATGGAACCATTCCCAGCAAGTCGTGGGCAGGGACAACACGTGTGTCTGGTGTATTTCCTAAAAATTCTGTTTACCGCTGTTTTCAGTTAGACACTCGTAATTTACAAATGGTTTCAAAGGACCAGAGTGTGCTCGGAGCTCGGAGTGTGTGTTCAGGAACGCACCCACAGAACATGTGTTGTAACGGCCCACGTATTTTAAAAGAAGTGTTTAAATCGGGCTCGGGCCGATAATTACAGTTAATCTGTCGGGCCGGCCTGGGCTCGGGCACAAGGTGCACAGGCTCGAGTTGGGTCGGATCTCATATTTTGGGCCCGATCTAAACTCTAGCCCTGGTGTTCTGACAATTTATGCTGCCTTTTTGAAAAATGTTCCCTTGAAATTTATACAGTTCATAAAATTTATAGTCAGGTTTTAACACTGATAATGATGAGAAATATGCAAGTAATATACATAATCAGAGAACCTATTAGCAGTGCATTGATTCATACTCCCTTGTCGAATAATGCTGCCCTAAAGCTTATTCAGTTCATACAGTCAGTTTATAACACTGATGATGAAAAATAGGCAAATAATATGCATAATTTGAGAAAATGTTCCAACATCCATGCTCTGGACTCTGAAGGTACCTTGTTTTTCTATAGCAAACTAGATAAAATCTGAATGCCCTGCATGGGCAAATAGCTATGTTTTTATATTTTATTTGATTACATTAATATTTAATTTGAGATTCCTAGAAGTATTTGAACTGTTGCTGTGTAAATGTGTTAAAGGGAACACTGCTGCTAAAAAGTGCCTTATTTGTTTAAAGTGTTTGTAAACGAAATATAATTGCACTTTTTTCAAATAGCAGTACTTTAAAAATATGTATATATATGCGTATTAATGTTTTTTCCCTTTATCTCAAAAGTAATATCTGGTGTAATGTGGTGGTTAATTGAATTACCAATTAATTATATAAAATTCGAACATATGAAGAAAAAAGAAAAAGCAGCAAGCTACAAAATATCATAATAATGAAATGTGTATGTCATTATTTGCCTATTTCATACAGAGATGGGATTAGTTAGAAACAAATCTGGGGTCATTTTCTTTCATATTACCATATTGTTCAAAAACAGCATTGTACATTTCTGCCCTAATAGACTAAAATTTGGTCTGTTTCAATAAATTTTGTTGCAGGTCCTGAATTATGCGTCTGTTTACCAGAAATATTGCCTAATATTGCAGCCCCACGGGTGATGTGAGATCAGCTAAAGTCCTGCAGACAAAACACATATATTTAACATGTTCTTTTAAAAAGAAAACACTTGGAGAAACAAGTAACTTTTTCTGAGAATTTTATGATTTTATGTTGAGTCGTTCTATTCTTTTACAGCAGAGCGTGCCAAAATGGTAAATTAGAGCGCACCAATCACCGTGGTCAAAAACGTAAAAAAAAAGTAATTAAAAGAAACAAGCAAAACCACTTAGAATTTTTATGAAGCTTTGCCCCAATATTTATAATATATATATTATTAAAACTTGATGAGTGCTAACAGTCATGGTGGTCACTAAAACAGTTAACCAAAACATTTGTTACCAAATGTTAAATGATATTCAGTAGCGTTATACGTTTTTGAAATGTTTAGCTCCCCAAAATCATTATTTGTGACAAAATTGTCATATTAGTCAGACATTAGTCTATATAATAATCATTAGAATCTGGACCTTTGGTCACCTTAATTCTTTCATGTAAACAGTGCGTCATCAACGGTCAAGTTGTTAATGCAACAATGTGTGTGATGGTACTTTCGCAGGAGATGCAGTTGGAGCATGCCAGACAGGCATTTGCGCAGAGAGACAAGGCCAGAACCGGAACAATCACTGCTCTGGACTTCAGAGACATCATGGTCACCATCAGACCACACATGCTCACACCTTTCGTGGAGCAGTGCTTGGTGGCAGTAAGTCAGCTTTCTTTGATTATTTCCTTGTTAGTAGAAAACAGGCGTTTTTACAGAGCTAGCCAGGCAGGCAGGCCATTTAAGGATAAAGCTCAGCTTCAAAGGCATTCAAGAGTACATTTAGACACGTGCGACTGAAGACATGCACCGTAGACAGATGTATGTTTCTGTGTGTGTGTTCGTGTTCCTGTGTATAGTGGTCTGTTTCGTAAACACGCTATGGAGTCTGTCATTTTCTCCACAGTATGCGCCTTATAAACCTTGGGGTTCTGCTATATGTTTGTAAACACACACTTACAAAGCCATTAGAAATAAATTAAAGACACTGTGCTCATCAAACCCGGCCTCCCCACACACACTCCTTTAATTCAGATATCGTGAAAGATAAATGAGAGTTGTAACCTAAATATTTTCCTTACATTATTTTGTTTGTTCCACTCATGTCTGTGCTCAGTGCTGTTCTGGCTAGGCTTAGCAGTTTCAGAACACATCCATGTGAGGGTTTTACAAATGTGTTTTTGGCAAAGACACATCCTTGGCTGTTTGTTTTTGTGGCTGAGGTTCCACATCGCTACTTCTGCAAAGCATACAGTGCCATCTAGTGAGAGAGAGGTCTGCTTTAGCACGTTCTCCCCACCCCCACCAGCCAGAAAGAGGGAATATGTATGTTCTTTCACTGAAGAACCCAGAGAAACATTTCAGTTCTTTTCATTTAAATATAAAAGTAAAAATGTGTATATGGCTGCTTTTATCCACTGAATGCCATGAACGTGGATGTTTTTGGGCAGCAGGAGTATAGCCTATTTTCACGGAAGCTATTAAAAGACTTACCTCATGCTATTTTTTTCCACTTTATACGTCCCTCTTCTCATAAAACAACTTAATTAAAGTGCCCCTCGAGCTTAAATCCTTATGAAATTACAACCAGTTCTCTCCACGGAACTCTGTGGCAGTGTTGCTACATCTTTTACTGGCTCACCCCACCGAGTGCTAAATAAATACATGTGGAGTTTGACTCACGGCTGTCATTCCATCAAAGAATTTTCTGCATTTATTCTTTATAAAATAATGTCACTGTGTGTGTGTGTGTGTTTGTGTGTGTGTGTGTTCATACAAAGGCCGCTGGTGGCAGTACGTCGCACCACGTCAGCTTCTCCTACTTCAATGGATTCAACTCTCTGCTCAACAACATGGAGCTCATTAGGAAGATCTACACCACCATGGCAGGACATCGCAGAGATGTTGAAGTCACTAAAGGTTGGGGAAAAAAACGCAGCCAGCACTTCCCATAATTCCAGGCATCTGTCTTTGTTCTCCCTCTGTCAGTCTGTGATGACCGGCAACAGCTTCTCTCGCCCTGTAATCATGTGTTTAAGTGCAAGGACAACAGCACTTTAATTGTGACAGGGTCATGTGCTTTTCATGTTATAGGCACCTAAAATGTAATAAATGGAAAAAATCTGAAGCACCAAATTTTTTTATCATATTGGATTTGTTGGACTTGTATAAGTTATGTCTAGAAATGTGCGAGGTTTGCCATATGGTAGAGAATAACATTAAAGCATACTCCTAAACGTGTAGTCAATAAACTCAGAACAAAATAAAATCCTTAGTGCATGATCAGTGTAAACCAATAGGAAGCAAATAATAAAAAATCTTTCATTTTATCCTAGAATATCTTAAGAATGTTTCCTCATTTTGTCCTAAATGATGATTAGAAGGTCCATAATTCTAGTGTTTATGGCATCCTGTCTCAGTTCTTTTATTCACTTCTTCCTTGTGCACCCATTTAGCCACATGAAGAATGCTTGCATCACCGTCCACCAGCTTTGTTTAAAATAGATCAGTTGGATTTGATCAATCATTTTCGCTTCTGAAAGCCTTTTAGTCTGCTACAATTCCTGAGACCTTATGAACTGCTGACCTGCAAAGCTGCCCTTGTGGTCTGGATGTTGTGCAGCTCTCATTTTGGACACAAACTCTTTACAGCACACTACTGTGTTGTTACCACAGGGGCTGCTGACTGGCCTTAGGCCACACTAAGGCCTGTGGTTCGTGGCTCCACTTCTTTGTCTCTAGCTGGCACCCGGCTGATTGGTTCCGTATGTAGTGAGTGGCAGAGGTTAAAACCTACTTTAGCATCACACACTCTCACTAAAGTATTTAGCATGTAATTCACAACAATATCAAAAGCATTCTGGGTTTGTCCAATCCTCACTGCTTGCCTTGCTATCAAGATATAGGCTAATAAACTTTGAACCTTTACCTTGATTGTTGTAAAATGCCTGGATGTGTTAAAATATGAAGAGGTGCAAACAAAACACTCATTCATACATTCTTATCTTTCTGAGTAAGAGTATATGTCTTGCAGATGTGTTCTTTTTCTGGAAAATAAGTTGAACTTTGCATAGAGGGGTTAGGGGTTATTGGAAAGGATGCTGACACGCCACAGAAAAATTACGAAGCATATTGTTTAGCAGTGTGCAGCACCTCAAACAAACAAAAGCAGATTGTAAAGAAAACAGCAATCCTCTTTTTATTCAGCACAAAATGAATAGCAGATGCAAGTTATCCTATGAGCCAGAGCAACAGAGCCAAAATAAGGATGTAGAGAGCTCAGGTAAGAACATAAACAGCTTTCAGCATTTTGTCCTCTTTATCCCCCACATCCCTCATGAATGAAAGTCACAGATTGACACTTAGTTTGGGTTAAAATTGCAAAATGCAGGTGTATTGCAAATATATGGCAAACAGACATTGGTTAAAGGAGACGGAACCACAAGTGAAATGCGTTGCTGCTATATTCAGTATCTCATTACTGTAGAAATTGTATTAGTTAGTAACAGTTAACACAAAGCAAGATGAATTTCTGTGGAACCTCAGAGTGGCACACATTAGTGGATTGTGTGTGTATGAGAGAGATGTTAAGAGTCAGGTGCCCGTGCAATCTGCGATTGTGGCCCTCTTCACACTCCAGAGCATGTTTAAAGACGGGGGTAAGCTGAGCTTGGCTTTATTGAATAGGGCTCTGTGTAAGAACACATGCTGCCCTTTTAAGAGTAGTCACTCTATACCACTGCAGAGGGAATCCCACTGTAAAGCAGCCTGCCTCGTCCTGCTCATTACCAACCGGCACTTAACCTTCACACTGCACCGGTATCCAATACCTCACATCATTCGCACATTTAGCACCTCCTATCCAAAAATACAGTGTGACAAATAAACAGGGATGGCCATGGAAGGCCTATAGTCAGTACAGTTGTTGAAAACTTACAATGGAATACTCTTTTCTGGTCTAAATATATCTCTTTGATTTGCTGTCTCTTTCTCACTCTATTTTTCCTCTTTCAGAGGAGTTCATCATTGCTGCTCAGAGGTTTGGTCAAGTGACCCCTATGGAGGTGGACATCTTGTTCCAGCTGGCTGACCTGTCTGAGCCGCGCGGGTGAGTCAGTGCTGCTACTGGTCCGTGCCTACTGAGTCATCGTCTGAGCACACTCTCTGTTACTGCCAGCTTCTTTGCAACACTCAGAGATGAGGGTTTCAAGACCGAGCTGGAGCACGCTTCAGTTCCGCCTCTGAGCCTTGTGCCCTCGCAGGGCCCACTTGTCACTGTCACTTTCTAAAAATTGGGTTGCTTGACTCTGCTATAATTATATGGGAAACAGTTTAGTGTGTAGCTGAGTTTATTGCTCTTGCATTTGCATACTTCAAGGAGACACATCACCTTCTTTGTTCAGCTGGCTATTGGAATAAAACATAAGCCTACAATAGGGCTTCATAATGAATGGTATTTTTTAATGTTTTAAATAATGGCGCTGCTCAAATTAGATTACCTGCAAACAGCACCGAAGTGAAAAGTTTCACGCTGTGGACTTGTTTGCGGGTGACAGAATTGGAGTAGGACCAAAAAAATGCAGAACAATACAAAGTGAAAGCCAGATAACTTTGCGTTATTAACTTTTTAACCAGCTAAAGCATTTAATAGGGTTTTTAAACACCACATTCTTTGTTTCATTGGTTCATTAAAATACAATGCAATGATAGCCTGCTGTATTACTATATAGACATGAATGCATAATCACTCCATGTGCAATTTAATGTACTCATTTGTTACCCAAACCTGTACAACTGGTTAATCCATAATCTGCTCATCATTTCACTGTGTTTACACAATGAGTGCAATGGTGCTTTTAAGGGAACCTTTTATAATCTTTTTTTTTACATAAATATGAACAAAAACTTCCTTAGAAGCAAACCCAATTAAACAAATAAGACTACATACCATATCTGGTCACAATTTACTGAGAAACATGATCCAATATTGTGTACCTGTGAGTGGTAAAAAGTCTGTGAACTTCAGGTCCTTTCTATTGGTTAAAAATCAGGATTTGTACTTAACCATTCCAGAACATCAAATTTATTATTCTTTACTCTACTTATATAGAACAACTTGTGTTTTGTAGGATTGTTGCCTTGCTGCATGACACGCTTTCATTTCGTAGACATGTGCCATAACATTTTCTCTCAGAATCCAAACCCAAATCTAGCAAAATAGACTCAAACCATGATACTACCACCACCCTGTTTCACAGATGGGGTTCTTATACCTGAACACATTTTATTCCTTTCTCTGTACATCTTTTCACTAAAAGCAAAAAGTTTTATTTTGGTCCACAACACATTTTTTTTCAAATTATTTAGAGATGGTTTTGTTACTTTGTAAGATCCTCAGAAACCTAATTTGTTCTTGTATTAAAAATATGTAATATTGGACCTTTTTCCTTAATAAATAAAAACAAGTATAATATGTTGCATCATTTGGTCAATTGCGTTATTGTTATCTACTTATGGGAATGACATTTTGAAGATGTATGTTATGGGTATGGTTTTATATTTATATCATAAAGAACATTGTAAAAGGTTTACAAACTTTCCAGCATCATTGTAGGTTTACATACAGATGCTTCATTATCTGCCTGTGGTATACTAACCCTGCTTTCAAAAGCAAAGCATTGACTTAGTGTTTTTAAAGGGAAGACATCGGAAAGGCCATTTGACCGTACATGACTGGCGTCCCCAGTAGCCCTACAGCATTCAGTGGGTGGTAATTGCTTTCTAGACAATATTATTTCTTTGCCATGTGATATGGTAATAGGCTCTACTCGCTGTAATTGGAGATGCTTGAGATAATTGCTTTGCATAGATGTTATGCTTTGCAAAGGGAGACAAAGGTATGAGAAGGGCACAGAGGAATGTTTGGAAGTCACAGTTTCTGTTTTGAAGATGGTATGTCATAATGTTGAACAGTTAAATCTCCTTTGAACAGACTGATGAGGAACGAGTTATAAATCATTTCCTCCTTTTCTTTGCCCTCCGTAGACGTGTTGGTTTTGTTGACATTGAAAAGATTGCGCCTCTGGAGGAGGGAGCCCTGCCTTACAATTTAGCTGAAGTCCAGAGACAGGTAAGGAATAACTTGCCAGGTTGAATATAGTTGAAGCTGTTTTTTAATATTTACAAAGTTTCTCATCATAATTCATACAGATTGTGTGGCACAGTTTTAATCGCTGCCTTTGAAACACTAATAGATTAATGATATTATTTTCTTCCTCTAGCGTAAAGAAGCTTGATTTAGAACGTTCGAGTGGTCCATTAACGTTGCTGTTTTTTTGTAGTACAAAACTGGGATGTGCCTTTTAATTTTAATTTAAATTGCTACTGAAAGACAAACTCAGCCTCTCAAGTTTTTTTTCCATCAACTATTATGGTTCTGTTGCCTTTTGCTTGGGCCAAAGCAATGAAAAGAGAATATCTGAAGCTGTCATCAACATGCCGAACGCACATATAAAAAGTTGTAAATGAAATGCAAGCCCAGCAGTGGAGGAAAGTTATCACTCTCCGTGGGCAGCTGGGGGGAAATGAAAACAGACATGGCGGGTTGAGGACTCTGCGGGGAGAATGAAGAGAGGGAGAAAAGGAGAAAGGGGGATGCTAGATGTGCTTTTTTATTTTGTCAGAAGCTGTGCTTCCAGACGCGCTGAGGGCTGAGTTATTCCTTCATGGCGGGCCTTCCAGGACAGGGGCCCCAAACAGAGACGCCAGTCCCACCACAATGAGCCGCTTTGGGCTGTGGTTTGGGCCCTGCGGGCTGCTGGCCAGCTCTCCCTGACCACACCCCCTTTCCTGCACCCTACATCCCCTAAACCCCTAAGAGGAGCCAGGGGTCCATGCTGGGGGTCCTGAGGACTCCTGACAGGTGGTCCTGTTCCAGTTGAGGGGGCAGAATGAGACGGGGCAGGGCGACAGGTATCTCTGGCTAGGAATGTGGAGCAGAATGCTTGGGTGATTTAAACTATCTAACTCACTCTTGCACTGTTCACTGTGGTGCTGGACCCAGCCACCCAGATGCTTGCTTGATTAACACTCCTTCTAATTTTACACTACTTACATAGGAATGGAATAAAATGAAAGACAAATACAGTGCTGAATTCTATCTGATATTTTCTCTCACAGAAGCCGTATCTGTTGTGCATGTCTTTTTGTATGCTGTAAACCTTTAAACTCTAAACTATACATGCCATTAATCTATAAGAAAATACAATTATGGTACAGTGTGCTAGAAGTAGATAAAGAACACTAAATTGAATAACTACCCATTCATATACTGCATAAAATAATCCAACATTTCATATCTGTGAATGGCAAAAATATTTGACCCTTTCTTTCACCATCTGGTGTGATACACTTGTGCAGCCATAACTGCAGGTAAACATTTTCAGTAAATATTCATCAGTCCGGCATGTCGGCTAAGAATAATTTCAGTCGACCTGTCCATAAGAACAGCTTCAACACTGAGAGGTTGTTGGTTTCCTAAAATGAACGGCTCTCTTTCTGTTGGGTTAAGATCGGGACTTTGTTTGTTGTGTGACCCACTTTTTCTCAAGATTCAGTTTTTGGACAGTTTATGGAAGTCCTGACATTTCTCTTTTGAATCTGGTGTTAAAAGTCAGAATTAATGGGTAAGCCATCCTGGCCCAGATGCAGCAAAGCAGACTCAAACCATAATACCACCCCCACCATGGCTTCACATATGAGATAAGGTTCATAAGCTGGAAAGCATTGTTTTCTTTTCTCCAAACAAAATAGTTTTCATTTCAATCGAAGTGTTTTATTTTTGTCTCATTTGTCAAAAATTTGACAAAACAATTTGCCAATGACCTTCTGGCCTGTCCATGTGAATTTGAGTGAACTGAAGATGGGCAGCAATGTTCTTTTTGGAAAGCAGTGCCTTTCTTCTTGTATTCACCCTGTTGTTGTTCAGTGTTCTCCTAGTGATGGACTCATGGACATTAATAGTAGCCAAAGTGAAAGAGGCTTTCTGTTACTTAGATTTTCTAATGATTGCATGCCTTGCCTTTTGTAGGTTGACCACTCCTAGGGAGGGTAACAGTGGACTTGAATTTGCCTCCAAACTGTCTGACTCTGCATTGGTGGGGTACAGACTCTGTAGAGCTGTGTTTATAACTGCATTAACAGCTCTTTTTTCTGATGTTTCCTTTGCTTGTGCCATGATACAGTTCCTCAAAGGTGTTGTGAATTGGTTATAGGCTATCCCTGATTTCATCTACTGTAATTTGTTCATTTTTCCTTGGTGGTTTACCTACTTTTGCCACTTATTACAGACATGTAATATTAGATCAATCCCCACCCAAAAATAAATGTCTAAGTGCACTAACTTTCATCGTAATTGGATTCTCCTTATCTATGTTTAGAACTTCTAATGATATTTTTGAAATCTGATGATATTTTAGTTAATATTAAAGCAGAAATATAGAACATTCCAAGAGGCTTCACAAACTTTTAAACACCAATTTAATCTTTAGACTTTAGTCTGTCAAAACCAACGTTAAAAATGTTTTCAATAACTTTCAAGACTTGCTTATTAAATCTGAAATTGCATTAGGACCTGTCTATAGAAATCTATCGAACCTGTTCATAGGAAATCTTCATACTTGTTTTTAGTTATGCACATACTTCTATCAAATTCTAACTAAGCTTAATTTTGACTTGGAAGCTGCTGAGTGTAAGAAGAAAACTGCATTTGATTTTGTGTGGAACAGCTTTAACAGATCATTTCGTGGCTGCTTTGATCAGTATAAAGTTAATCCATTTATTCTGTCTCCAGTAATAAATGGTTCTAGTAGATTGAGTGTGTTGTAACTGACCAAATCCGACAAGGGAAATTTAGTTACTGCTTGACATTTTTGGGATTATTTCAGAGAGGAATGTTCTCTTGATGGAGAATGGGGTTTGTACAGCTATTTAAAAAATGACTGCTGGAAATCTTGTGAAAATAATAATGATCCTAACTTGACTTCCCTCCGTCTTTCACCGTCAGCAGCAATCTGGGGGGGACCTATCTCGCTCTGTTCTGATCCAGGTAGCGGAGTCTGCCTACAGGTTCATGTTGGGCTCAGTAGCTGGAGGTGAGTCAGTCACGCATGAACGTGCACCACCCCTTTAACTGCTCTCTCCCATCCCCTCTTCCTCACAACTCCCTGCAAGAGAAGGGAAAAAAGCTAAACAAAGGCTGCCCTATTTCCTTCTGAGGGGGGTGATCTAACCCGCTTAAGAAAGAGAGGAGGCTATGCATGGGAACCTCCTGTGTAGATTCTTTTGTACCTGTGAGCGATCAGAGAGACGTGTGTGTGTGTGTGTGCGTGTGTGTGTGTGCGTAGGTGGTGCTTGGCTCAGTGTTTGGCTCCAGACTGGCTCTCTCTGAGGAGACAGGTTAATAAGGAGGTAGCGCCTGTCCAGGTCTCTCTTTAATTAAGCCTGTCAGGGCTGTGTCCCCTTTGTGTCCAGTGCAAACCTGTCAGATAAGGCTTCAAACTGAAATATCATGACAGCTCTTTAAGCTTCGTCTCTCTCATTTTCAGTTTAACATGCACTTCCCAACAACCCCTCTTGTGCTTTCATTTCTTGCTTTAACTTTCTGGATTTTCCAAGTGTTCGAAACTGTTGGAAATGATTTGCCTCCATCATTTCATTTTTCAGCTGTGGGAGCTACAGCAGTGTATCCCATCGACCTTGTGAAGACTCGCATGCAAAACCAGCGTTCATCCGGCTCATTTGTGGGAGAGCTGATGTACAAAAACAGCTTTGACTGCTTCAAGAAAGTGGTGCGCTATGAAGGCTTCTTCGGCCTCTACAGAGGTCAGTGTCCCAGACCCCAAAGAAGGGATTGAGCAAGGCAGGAATGAGTCACACTCAAGCCTTGCCTGGATTACTTTGAAGTGTAAAGTGCACTGCACAGGTTTAAGGGCCAAGTAGGAAATGGCACATACAAGTGATAATGTGGCCAAAAATTACATTTACACAGTTTTCCCCAATTTTCTTATTATTTCAAATCAGCCAAGACATTTCTGGAGTGTAAAATTTAATTCCTTCCTTTTTGTTGTAAAACAAATCTATCTAACCTTGAATAGAAACATATACTCCATTAAACCTTCATGCTCATATTCCCCACACTACTTCCCCCCACTACTTCCCCACATTACTTAATTCTTACAGTTAAGTAATCTTAAGTGTGTATGTTGTTGCTGTCACTGTATGACTAAATACCATTACCTGTGAACTGCTAATACTTTACAATTTTTTTAATTTGTCATTTAACAGTGAAAAATGAGAATAAAAGCAATGCAATGTACAGCTGTTTCTGATGCTAAGATAGAAACCACATGCGTAGCTTTTAGTGATGAAGCTTTGTCTTTACAGGTCTGTCATGTCATTCCAAACCATGCCACATTTAGGACTGAATTAGTGATGGACAGGAATGATTGCCACATGGCATCTGTTAAGAAAAGTAAAAGCCCAAGTTTTGTCTGAAATAAGACTGACAAAAGGTCAGCTAAGATTGTCATCAGTATTGGGATTTTGAATATTACAGCACTTGCTCTAAGAAATTATTATGATTATCCATACCTTTTATATGGCACAACATTTCTACATGCTGCCATGATTCTAGGCTTCAAATTAGATGTGCATTACTGTGGAAGATGCATTCAGTTTATGTTGATATGTTTGTAATATAGAAATGGGTCAGTTCTGAATTCAGAGGTTTGCCTCTATTACACAACATTATTTTAAGGGAATGTAATCAAAAACATGTGCGCATTGAGTATCATTTTAGAATTTGGGTGCCAGTATGTTATATTCGGGTTAATTTTTGTAGATTCATTTAGATTTGTTATGCACAGAAACTATATTTTTTGTCCTTGCTTTCAATTTATTCCAGGTTTATACCTACAATTGGTATTGGCATTATTTATTAGATGTATCTGGTAAAGATCTGATCAGGGTGAAATGATGTACATATTCTGTGTTTGTGGTTTTATTGTTGTTTCTCATTGTTTTATGGTAAAAATAATGTTTTGTTCACTGTTAACAGTTTCTCTGTCCTCACAGAGGAGGGAACATAACAGTAAGGCCCTAGTAAGAAATTCAAAACTGATAAAAAAAAAAAAGAAAACTTAGCGTGTTCATTAAAAAGTGACTCAAGGAATGTGTGATGACAAGCAGCTATGATTTCACTTTCTTTAGTAAACATGCATCAAGAGAGTGGTACGTACTTAGCAGGGGTGGATGAAATGGATGATTACCTTTAAAAAAAAAAATGATTAGTGATGTTCTCCCCCTAAGCTTACATGCAGACCACACAAACCACCTCCTTCAGCCTTGCATAATGATACCTTTGGCCTCATGTTGCTGTGTGGCCAATTTAGACCCTTACTCACCCACACTATTAAAATTGTTTGTTACTTCTGGGGTTGTGCGAGCTTGTGTGTATGTGCGTGTACACACTGACTTTCAGGGTTTTTTTTTCTGTTTGTATTCAGGCTAGAAGTCTGTACATTGTAATTGAGGCCTGTGTAAACTTGGATTAAGCTTGTTTTTTAAGGGAAGAAAAAGATTTTTCTTTCACTGTGGGGTACTGCAACCTGTCCTGATGTCTGAACACTCCACATCAATAGCGTTCATTAATGCGGGAATGATGCATGGATTCTGATGCATGGAGTCGCCTTTATACTGAGGACATTTCTCCTGGCCGCGAGTCATGCTTCCTTAATCTGCTCTCTTTTTTAATTATCTTGTTTCCTAATTATAGGCCTGGTACCGCAGCTTCTGGGCGTGGCCCCCGAGAAAGCCATAAAGCTTACAGTAAGTGCTCAGCCCTTACCACATCAGCCTAGGCCTGCTTCACCATCAAACCACTCCAATCCCCAAAGACGTACACTGTTGTCCTCCTCTGCCCACTGACTACATTACACACATGCCCCTTACCCACCTACATGCTACCTCGTCTTGATTCTGAAATGTAAAAGAATGCAGAGAGCCAAATTGTGAAAATATTAGTTTGATTTGTGTGTAAATCATGGCATGTCTGGGACGTTTTCAGGAGTCAAAATATGATTCTGTTCATGAGTATGACTTTAAGAAAAGATTATGACCTGTATTAAATCACATATGGCAATGTTTTTGTCTACTGTGAATAAGAACTGCAGTTTCTTTGCTTTTTTCTATTCCCTGCCAGGTCAATGATTTTGTAAGAGGGAAAGCTATGCAAAAAGACGGGACAGTCCCACTGCCCTTCGAAATCCTGGCTGGTGCATGTGTGAGTAACTGGCCACTTTTAATTCTCTTTCATTTTTAAAGGCCTATAAACTTGATGGTTTCTAACTTAATTCACTTAGTTTATGTTTGTTTTTTTAGCTATAGGGCCAATTTTGATTGCCAAATAAGATTTTTGTTGATCATTTTAATGTAAAGCCTTTTGCACTAATGTTAAATAAACACTTGAACTGATCAGAATGAGCTGATTTCTCAACAGGGGCTCCTCGTCGCAGCCCCACTTTTCTTTCTTTTCGAAAAACAAATTCTGTTTTTTTTTTAAATCTGAATTTGATCATTAGGTCACAAGTCTTTAGGTTTGCTGAGCCGTTTTTAATGCAAAATTCTAAACATTCCATGCATGTTTTTAGTACTGTGGCTTTTCAGGAAACCGATAGCTGCGAGGGCTTAGCTCTGAATTTGTAGTTTGTGTTTGAAGGAGGGGGTTCTTTTGTTGTGTGATTGTAAAGGCTCATCCGTCCCATTAGTGCTTAAACTGCATTCTAAACCATGTCTTGGTGTTCCTTCACCTAAAGATCACACACAACACTGTTGGTGCAGCTACTTATCATGTTACACCTTCTTAGTCCGTTCAGAGGGTCACTGACCCTTTGCATTATCAATGAGTCAACAACAGACTTGGGAGTGTCACAACGCAGCCATTATTTCCATATGCTCTACTTCCCCCTGCTCTCGTGGAGACAGAGGCAGAGACACTGAATAGTTTCGGCTAGTGGTTCTTTTTTTTTGTTTTTTTGGATTTTTTTTCATGTAAGACAGCCATTTGGACATCAGAGCCCATTTTTCTTTGAGCTGAGAGTAGCTGGGCCATTTGTGCCCTTTGCCAGGTTGTGTGTGTGTTCATGTGTGCATGTGTGTGTTTGTGTGTGTGTGTGTTTGTGTGTATGTATGCATGCTTGTGAATGTGACCTGACCTAGGATCAGATGTTGCCTGTGAGAGAGGCAGACAGGCGTGCTACCTGAGAGGCTAGTATGTTTGATCAGTGAGCTGTCGGACTGCCCCCCTTCCCCAGATCTGCACTAACCCTGTGCCATCAGAACTGCTCTCTCAAAGAGCCGCTTTCATTAGCCTGCTTTTGATGACTGTCGCAAAAGCAGAATATTTAGCAACACGCTTTTCATTTCTATGCTTGAGTTAAAGTTACATAATGATCTGTATTAAATTTTTCACTTATAATGTATGTGTGGGTTTATGCAGTTTATGCATTTATCCATTATAGGCATGATTACTGTGTCTTTAAGACAGATATGTGCCTCTATTGTGCCTCATTCAAAATGTTCTCCAAGCTGGACAAATTTTCACTTTTATTGTTGGTTGTCTGTTTTTAGGATGTGTGTTAAAATTGGTCCCAATACCATTGCTAGAACAGGATACAAGCATTTTCCCTGCTTAATACACTGGAGTGTCTCTGCTATAAACTCATGATCTTTTTTTAAACCAACCATGAACATTATTTAAAAATTCCCAACAGTGTTTACGTACTTTTAACTTTTTTGCTTCAGAAAGCAAGGAATATACTTTTTTTCCCCACAAAATTGCCCCTTTAAATGTCAGAGACACTTACATAATTGAGCGTCTTGATTGAAACATCAGGAGTGCAACTGACCCACAGGATCGTTCACGTTGATATTTAGACTGCACATCATGAAGAGAAATGTTCCTCTGAAAGGCGTACAGAGTGGCGGCTTGTGCCGGGCCGAGTGGACATGTTTTCCCTCGTGTGATTTTCCTGACAGCTTCTTTCATCCAGGCTGAGCCCCTGGCGTTGGGGCTGGCAGGCCGCGCCACTTTTCTCATGCCTCTTCTCGTGCCGCACGCTCTTAGTCCTGTTTATTGACACTGCAGTCATGGCAAATCAGATGGATTTATTTGGTTTTAGGGGCAAGACTAAACTGCTGATTTGAGCATGGTGAACACTTGTGTCTTAGTACTGTTACAGTGCGAGAGACAGATGACCAGACTTATGGAAAAGCCTGGTTAAGGCATTTTTGTGGGGCTTTTAAACTGTTAAGTGCTCTATGCTTCTCTCCTCTCACATTGCAGCCTCTGAATTAGACTCATGACAGTTGCCAAGACTTAATAATTATTTGGTAAGAACAGCATGCTTCGCTAACCGAGAAGTTGGCTGGGTGCTTATCTTGTGCTTGCTGGCCCTTAGTTGAGGGCTGGGTTACTTAAAATACTTGCACAGCCAATGTAAAGAGCAGTAGAGAGAGGGGGGAAACATGGCAAGCATACAGTGATGCTTTGTTCGTTTTCAGTGTGAATTGTAAAACGATGTAATTTAGCCTGCTTAATGTTATTTTGCCTTTGTAATGGTTTGTTAGTCTGTTGAGAGAGGTTCATTTTATCGCCGTATGATATCACCTTGCTCCCCACTTCTACGTGCAAACACGCATGTGTGAATCCCACTGAAGGGATTACTTGACACCCATGCATGTCTGAGTGAATGTTAATGGAGGAAAGTTAATGTTTGTGCTTGGCGCTAAGCTATTGTTTGCCTAAGAGGAGTGAAGTGTAACTGTGTGTGAGTAGCAGTGCTTGCACAGCACTGTTTGTGTGTGTGTGTGTGTGTGTGTGTGAGTATGTGTCCCAGGGTTCTTGCTCTTGGCAGTAGAGTGTGTCTCAGGTACACCTCCACCACACCCAGCAGCCCTACCTGCCTCTAGGCCTCACCTTACCTTCTAATTATGGCTGAATTATTGGGCTGACACCACCTCTGTCACTCCGCACCCAAATCAAATTTCTCACACTGACATATGGCATTACAGACTGCTCTGAGTGCCCCTCTCTCATATCTGATTGAGCTATTGTCTCCTACTAACCAGTGCTCTCGGTTGTTTATTGTTTATTTTCTTTTTTGTAACTGTTGAAATTTTCAATTAGTACCCAATTGATATGAGTGAACAACCTGAACCGCACTCCCCTCTTCAATTTTAGTGTGCTATTTCTTGCCAAAACAACTTTAAAGAGATCGCTCTCGGGGCTGATGCTCTAATTAACTATAAAAGATCGTTTTCCACATAAATAGCTATTAGTGTGTTTTTTTTATTTGCTGGGAGCTGGGAGAGGCAGGCGAGCCTGCTCTGCCAGTCTGTGCTCTAATGTCCTCTGGAAAGGAAGTGTGGGTCATTCTGCTCAATTCTATTTAAAGTGCACCTTCAATGAAATGATTATGATCTTTCCCTCTGAATATGGTAATGCTTACTAAATGGCTTTTTGAAACATGCTCACTCGCAAGATCGAGACTCATTTGCTATATTCCCGTAAGACAGATCTGTGTGCACAATTCCACATTCATATCTCCAAGGAACAGGGAGGAGAGAAGACTAACAACAAACAAACAGTGAGGGCCTTATTTTTGAAACGGGAGGCTGAAGGAAGGAGAAGAAATCCATGGAAACAGATTTCCATCTAATTGCGGCTATGCTTTCCTCTGTGCGACCTCAGTAACTAAGAGCAACGGGGGAGATAGGGCACCGAGGTGGCAGGCTGCCAGCCTCTCAGGCGAGATGTGTTGAAATGCGGCCGTAGCCAGCCCAGATACGTCTGTGTCAAAGCAGAAGTGTTTTCAAAGAGCTGCAAGGAACCTGTTCCAGCTTGTGCTGGCTGTTTTATCTGCCGCACAAATGCAAGGTTGGAGCCGTGAGGTTGAGGCTGTCTCCTGAAGACCCCTCAGGGCCTGCATTCTGTCTGATGTCTCAGGCATGGTCTGTCTGTCTGTCTGTGGTGTGGAAAATATGGTCCTATGTGTGAGCTCCATCTAATGCATGATAATACCAAATGCCATTGAAGGCATTTTCATTTTAAGACCTTTCAGTACACAAGTTTTCTCTTTGACAGGAAACTAAACAAGGAATTTCCTGACGCATGGTTAGACCTCAGACCTCAGCTGACATGTCCAGCTGTCCAGTGTGTGTTCTTTTCTTGTTCTTGGTCTAATTCTTTCAATTATTTTACATCTCTCTCAAACTTCAGTTGTTGAGGAGACTTACAAGAAGCTTTTTGTGATCAGTATACAGTTGAAATTATTTTTTTATATTTATTTTTGGGTTTTGAGAGAACCTAACTGAACCCAACCAAACTTCACAAAACATTGGCCAAGAAGAAGTACAGTGTTTTATGTGTATA
>JBBKCR010000134.1:11862772-11874746 GCA_037577295.1 Ladigesia roloffi
TTTGAGAGAACCTAACTGAACCCAACCAAACTTCACAAAACATTGGCCAAGAAGAAGTACAGTGTTTTATGTGTATAGATTTAAATCATTTTAATTATCATTTTACTTTCATGTCATTGGATTTTGTTGGAAAAGCATGAAGTAAATCTTTGCAAACTTGTGAATATATAAAAGTCCCTTTGCCAAATTTGATCTTCTAATTTTTTAGACAGCAAAGTGATAAAACTACACCAGCATATAATCTTGGCTCGTTTGATTGTTCTGGCCCCACATTTACTGACCTTGACCTTTTTATCAGGGTCAAAAACCAACTTAATTGCAACCATATGTATTTTCATAACTATTAAAGTATAGACAGACTCCTTAATAATCTGCAATATCTGCCTGTGATCTCCAGGTTCCAGTAGCCAGGCCAAGCAATTTTGAAAGTACATAATTATGAAATAAATGTATTGAAAACATTTTCATTGCTCAATCAGGAGAAAATAACTTGTTGGATTGTTATTAATGATGTCAATAGTAGCAGCAGGTAATTATTGCCATCAATACATTTTGGCTGCAAGTTAGCACATGTTCACAGTAAGCCTACTGCATGTGGCAAGGTTGAAATACCAGAGGTCATAAATCAGACCTTCTGAATTGTATGTATGTGTAGTTTTCTGCACAGACAGATTGTCTGAACTGGCATTGTTTATTAAGATCTTTAAGGCTGGAATTATCTTCTGCAGTGTGACCTTGTGTGTGCTTTCCTCAGGCTGGAGGCTCGCAGGTGATCTTCACCAACCCATTGGAGATCGTGAAGATTCGACTGCAGGTGGCAGGAGAGATCACCACAGGACCACGCGTCAGTGCTCTCTCAGTCATCCGTGACTTGGGCTTCTTTGGCCTTTACAAGGTGGGCTTTCACAGTCTCTCTCTCTTATTCTCCTTCTCTCTCTTTCCCCCTCTGTCTTGCTTTCTGTCTTTTTTTTAATGCTAAAACCTGTACTGAAATTGTTGGAACATGTACCAGTCAAATCCCTATAACTTCTCCTGAAATACAATTGTTCCAATATATAATCGGGATTAGAAACGTTATGTCAAGTAGCTGGACCATGATAGAGTTTGTTTGATCTTTTGCAACTCTGGAGGCTCCAAGAGAACATCTTTGACTCTCCAGCGCCTCCCACCTGCTGCTTACGGTCTCTACTCCCTCTCCCACGCAAACTTGATGGTTACTCTTGAGGCTCTCTCTGAGTACCAGCAGGGTTCAATACATACAGACACACGCCATCAGGGCTCAATCGGCTCCCTGCAGACTGCATAAGTTGGCCCAGGCAGCTCTAGCCTCTTATACCTTGAATGAGGATTCTAATACTCCTCATTTCTGAGTGCCACTGTTGTATGGAGCATGTCTGTTTGAGCACCACAATGCTATGAGAGCAGCTCTGGGTTCCGAGCCGGCAGAGAGCCGCTGCATTCCTGAGGCTTGGAGTGCAAGTGGCTGTGGAGAGCTTGTGTTTTGGTGTAAACAACGTGGTGGAACTGATGGCCTTCGTTCGTGCTGACCTTCGGTCATATCTCATCCAACAGACCTAATTTATTGTATTTTATAGCCTACCAGGCGGTGACGGAAAGACAAGACTGTGTTAACGGGGTCTGTGCTGGTGATACTAAACTGATGATGCCTGATTTTCATATTACACAGTGGCAGTTAAACATTTAACTATGTTACATGTTTTATTCTAATATTTCAAATCGGTCCAATATTTATCAACACCAAAGCATTATCTTGACACTGCAATGCATGTAGTGCCCCTGATTAGTATATACGGTGCAGGAGATATCAGTACATCAAAGAAACTGTCAGGTAGTGTGTATGTGATGCAGTGTCCCACTGGTCAGGTAGCTGTCTCCAGGGCTCACCTGTCAGCCTGTCGTGGGAAAGGAGCTTTTATTTCAGAATAGTGGGGGAGAATGGAGTGTGTGTGTGTGTGTGTGTGTGCGCACACCATGCATGTGTGTGTGTGTGTATGTGTTTAAGAATGCTGGATCCGGCCTCTGCGCTCTGTCCGCCTCTTTCCAACTCTGTGGACAATGTGCATTGAGTGCAGGGACGCGCTGCAGCCTGCTTGTCCCAGACGGCCTGGCTCCTCTGGGCCCAGCCCAGGCACAGAGCCGCCTTTGTCAGTCTAATTACCCCGCCTCTCCCCTGCTGCTGCTGCTGCTGCTGGAACCTCCAACACCACCACTCCCTTCTACACATAAAGAACTGCGCATGCTCTTTACTGGGATGTCCTGATACCAAGTTTGAGGTTTACTAGTTTAATAAAAACTAGTTTAATAAAACCAGTCAAGCAATTAAAATTGCATTAAAATTGAAACAACAATTTAATTGGGTCTTAAATACAGAACCTTCACATTCCACATTGATGGAATATTTGAAATTGGCAATACCTTTTCAATGTGTTCACTGGTACCTTTAAATTTGAAATAGCGAACATTTATTAGTTAGTGTTGCAGGTATTATGAGTGAGTGTTAAATTGTTTTGAATTTGATTAATTCATTTTCTGTAACCGCTTAATATTTACTAGGTTCACGGGTACCTGGAACCTTTCCCGGGGTCTACAGGAACGAGGGAGGGGCTCACACTTGGCGGGCCACCAGCCCCCACACATACATACCATCCGCACACTCACACCTGTGGTCAATTTAGAATCCCTAATTCACCTGACATGCATGTATTTGGACTGTGGGAGAAACCAGAGGCCCCAGAAGAAACCCAAACCACCATGAGGAGAAAACGCAAACTCTGCACACACAAAGTCAGGAGATGGATTCAAACGCTCAAGAGGTGTGAGGCTACACTGAGCCACAGTAGAGCCGGTTGGAATATTATTTTTCTCATTATTTGTCTCATTACCATAAGTTGTAGATAATGTCTGATTACACCAATCAACCACAATATCAAAATCATCTGCCTAATATTGGATGGGTCATCCATGTGCATTGCAATGACCCATCAAGCACCCATCAATAATACCTCTTAAAGTGTGCTTTGGTATCTGGCACCAAGACATTAGCAGCAGTTCCTATTAGTTATGAGGCATGGCTTCCATGGTGTTTTCAAGGAATCACACAGAAACCTGATTGGGTTGAGATCTGTGGAATGTGGAGGCCATTTGTTGTGTTCCTCAAACTATTCCGAACAGTATTTGGCATGGCACATTAACCTGCTGGAAGTGGCCTCTAATGTTGCCATACAGGGGTGTACTTTGCTTGCAACAGTGCAAAGATAAATAACAGGACTCAAGGTTTTCCCTCTGAAAACCTGGCAGAGCTGGCAGTGACAGCCTTCCTCCCATGGATTCTGGTGCCATCTCTTCTCCAGATAAGCAGCTCGCACATATATGGCTGTCCGAATGATGCAAAAGAAAATATACTTCATCAAACCAGGTTACACAGCTCCTTGGTGTAGTTCTGATGCTCATACGCCCATTGTAGGGCAATAGGTCAAAATGGGCACTCTGACTGGTTTGTGACCAAGCAGTGAATCAATGTGTTCAGACAACTTTCTGTCATAACCAGCAAATTGGGTTATAGCAGCTCTTCTGTGGGATCGGGACTATGTGGGCCACCCACTACTCTCCGTATCAGTGAGCCTTGGGCACCCATGATCCTGTCGCAGATTCACTGGTTATCCTTTCCTGAGCTGCTTTTGGTAGGTACTAACCATTTCCCACCAGGAGGCTTGCTGTTTTGGAGATGCTCTGATGTAGTTCTCTAGAAATCACAATTTGGCCGTTGTCAGAGTTGCTCAGATCTATACTCTTGATTATTGTTTCTGCAATCAGCGCATCGACATCAAAAATGTTGCTGCCAAAGATCTCGTTGACAGGTGTCTTTGTAATGAGACAACAGAAGTATTAATGTTGTTGCTTACTGGTATGGGTCAGATATTTGATGTACATCGGTCGGGGTGGAGGTAGCTCAGTGGTTAGGACACTTGCCTCTGGACCATGAGGTCCTGGGTTTGAATCCTATCCCCAGCACCACCACTGGGTCCCTGAGCAAGACCCTTAACCCCAAGTTGCTCCAAGGAGACTGTCCCCTGTAGTTAGAGAATGGAATTCGCTTTGGATAAAAAGGCGCCTGCTAAATGCCGTAAATGTAAATGGTTAGCATCAAATGTCAAATGTAAGAATGGACTGTAATTTGACTGGTCTTAATAAAAGTAATAATAATCCATTATTTAATAAAGCCTTGATTGTCTATGCTAATTTGTGATTTCCCAGACACATACCCAAACATAAAGAAACAAAATCCACTTCACACACTCATGCAAATACACATATGTTCTCATTATACTGTTTGTTAATAATTGTCACATTATTGGCTTTGTAATACTGATAGTGAAAAATGCTGCCGTACACAGCTCTGACCCTAATATATGCAGCGGGATAATGGCAGTATGGTATTTTGGCCATGTCCTGCCACATCTAAGACATACACCTTCACCTTTTCCCCAGCTGTGAGCCTGCCACACGGTGTTGTCAAGTTATCGCACATATAGAGGGCCAGTGGATACAGATGTTCAGTCTTACATGGAGGCTGGGCTGTGTTAGCACCAAACTCCCCCGTGAGTACACTGAAGCCTGCTAGAGCAGATGAGCCATGCCCAGCCCTCAGAATAGCACTGTTTGTTTTTTTTCTTCTTTTTTCAGTAGGCACTCTGTCCTGAGCAAAAAAGGCAAAGAGTGAGAGAGACTGACTTGCAGAAAGAGATAACTCAACTATCTGTGCTACCTGTGTAGGAGGGGCAGATTAAGCTGGAGTTAAATGAAGCCTGTCTAAAGAGCACTCACGGTTGAAGTTAAAACCTTGGGCCGAGCGTTGATTCTGTCCTTCTCGTTGGCCTCCTCTCCTGGATGCCTGCCAGGCCAGCAGGGATAAGGAACTTGAAACTTGGATATGGTTTATCTCTCACATGTAACCAAGAGAAACACAGGATGACCTGTGTCTGCAATTATTAAAGAGGTCTTCAGTTGTTACCGTAGTATTTAAATCTCATAAATTAATTGTGGAATTAATTAGTGTCATGTAATTAATTGCAATAACATTTAATTTCTATTTGCTTTGAAATCGTAGGGTTTCTTATGTTTACTCAAGGAAGACTGTACGCCAATTTTGACAGAATTTCTCCACATCTTTAAGTATGCTATGAGTTAGAAAGCATATCAAATTATTGTCAAACTTTTAAGGGTTTAATTCTTACATTTGAAAAGTATCAGGAAATACACTGGCATCTAAGAAATATACAAACACTGACACATACTAACATATTCTCAACATAAGAATAAATCAGAGGATCTCACAACACTACAATGCCAATGTGGTTATTGGAGGAAAAAAGGCATTAATTTCTGTGAGCAAGTAGCTTTAGGTCTAATATTAAACGACATGGGAAACAGTAAAAAGCAGTTGTAATTCTGCCATTTAAAGTTTACAAGTGTCTCACTGTGTCTCATCCCTATCTTCTTCTCTTCCCCCCAGGGTGCGAGGGCCTGTTTCATGAGAGACATCCCCTTCTCTGCCATCTACTTCCCCTGCTACGCACATGTCAAAGCGGGCCTGGCTGACGAGGAGGGTCGGGTGGGACCTGGCAGGCTGCTGCTGGCCGGGGCGGTGGCGGGTAAGCCGCCGCGTGCTCTCCACTAGCCGCCTGCCACCACTGGCTCCGCTGTGGTTGGCCCTAATTAGAGTGCTCAGTGATTTAGGCTGCGTTTTGATGTGCGGCATGCCTGCCAAGGGTCGGGATATTTTCCACTGTTAATATATAAGATCTGGCAGTCTGGGCTTCTAAGGCTGCGAGTGTTAAACAAAAAAAAAAAAGAAAAAAAGAAAATTATCAGCACTGCAAAGAGCAATACATGAATCTTACAGTGTTGGCAGAACCACGACAAAACATCCAAGATCTCTCTATTTCCTCATCGTATATAAAATATGATCTAGATCTGGTGTCGTTTCTTAAATTCTTTTTATTTTCGTGGTTCATCATAAAGAAAACATCGTTTAAATGTCGAATGAGGCCGCCAAGCCAGCATGGTTTGGATCAGCAGTAAAGGAGAATTAATATTTATTTCTAATCCCTTTTGCCTGATGGATGTGTCCGATTTACTGCTGTACAAGTTGGCCCCAAGCATGGTGCGAGATGGAAAATCCATGTATGGTCAAAGCGAGTACGGCATTCCTGCTTTCCAAACAGCGTTTTATTTCTGTCAGTGCTTTTGGACGAGTAAAGCACACTTTATGATTAGGTATGCCCTTTTGGGGTGTATCACTCATTTCACCATTTATCAGCAGCTTGAGCTTGCAGGCAATTAGTGATTTACAGTTGGTTCAGGAAATTGAATTACACGCTCAGTTTGCTGGCCATTATTTTTGCGGCAGACTCTTGGATGGGTTAAATGTGCCGGCTTATATAGGCAGTGCTGAATTTCAATGCAATAAGACTAGAGTCTGGTTGATATATCACTCTTCCAATAAAGTCAGTGATACTAACACTACTAATTTGACAGGTCTGCTGTAGAACAGATCAAGCCCCAGTGATTTTTCTCGTTTGTAAAATATGATAAACAGAATACATAGAAACTGTTGGAGACAGTTGACTTTTTTTGCCCATTAAGAAGTAAGCAACATTTAACATTTTTCGATGCTTATTAGATGCAGCCAGATTGTTGTCTATATTGTGTAAATTACTGATAAGATCTGACTTGTGGCCTGCATGGAGGATCCTCTACATGGTTACAGTTATAATGCTTAACGGGTGGGCTCTCTGGGTCAGCCCTTGAACAGAAAGAGACAGTGTGGTCAATCAGAACAGAATAGCTTACTCAAGTATTAAAAGAAAATCCTAGTGAATGTGAGCAGGTTCTGTGCCCATTATGATCCTGCTTGTTCAAACAGCCATTGATGATTGAGACCATTCAGAATTTAAGTGGCAGTGGTCTACGGGCATGGGGTGGGGGGGGAAGTGGGGGGACTCTGTTGGGAACAGTCAGGGGCAGCTTTGTGTCACTCTCATTACATTGTATTGTGTGCCCCTTCTAGCAGGACGGTATGAGAGTCAATCAGGGGCTCATGCTTTAGCACCCAGTGAGGTTTTGAATAAAAAAGGTGAACATTTTCTGTAATGTTTTCTCTGCAATATTTCTTGGTGGACTCAGAGATTATTCCTTCTACTAGTACATCGCCAAACAAGTGAGAATGAATTGTGTCAGAGGTACTGGATAACAGTTGACAACTTTTTTTGGTTTAGTGATTTTTATTGGTTTCGTCATAGGGTGCCAGTTAAAGAATTTGACATACCTACACATAGAATATATATATATTTTTACACTTGTAGTATAGAGGAGAGAAGACATGAGAATAAAAAAAAAATACCCTGAATTTTATACACGCCGGCTCATTCCATGGTTCTGATAAGTCTTAATAGAAATTATAGGGTATTAATAGAAAGTTTTAGAAACAGATGACAAGTTTCATTAGCCTTTAAATTAGAATGAAAGCGACATTAGTATGGCTCAACGTTTGACTATACTGTTAGCTGAACTAGAGTTTTTTCTTTCTGATTATCATTTATTACAAAGCAGAACTTTATAACCATATTTAATAAAATATCTAAAATAGTGTGTTCTCTTTCTCTTTAGGCATGCCTGCAGCATCCCTAGTGACCCCTGCTGATGTTATCAAGACCAGGTTACAAGTGGCAGCCCGTGCAGGTCAGACCACATACAATGGACTCATTGACTGTTTCTGGAAGATCCTAAAGGAGGAGGGAGCTCAGGCTTTCTGGAAAGGAGCTGGAGGTACCACCTGATAGACACTCACACATAATGATATGAACCATAAAAATAGTCTGTAATGATTAATAGTGGCTCTACAAGTGACATCTTATTTTTTCCAGCTTAATTGTGTATGGTGCTTTATCAGTGATGAGCTTCTTTGACACCTTTATAAAGATTTTTGGGGGCTTTTTGAGGGTGCTCTGAATACGACCCTGTGCAGAGTGGTCCAGCTGATTGAGGTGTGCCATGGAGTCACCGCTTGTTGATCTTTTAATTAAAAGTAATTGATTTTCTGTCCTCAGCGCGAGTGTTCCGCTCTTCACCTCAGTTTGGCGTTACACTTGTGACCTATGAGCTGCTCCAAAGATGGTTCTACATCGACTTTGGTGGACAGTAAGTGTCTCTCGCTCTCTTTTTCTCCCCCTTGTTCTCCTTTTCTTTTTCCCCACACCTGAACATATGGCTTTATGATAGCTCCTTAATAGGCCGGTTTCCAGACGCCCCAAGCTTTTAATCTGAGATGGAAAAAAAGAGCAAATAGGGCAAAAGTAATAGGACACAACGTATGGCCGCATAGAGAAGTAAAATGTCAGGCAAGCTCAGACTGATTGATAGCTCTTTAGAAAAGGCCAGCCTCACATAAAAGACTTTCATTTTCACAGGCGCTTCATTATGGCTTATAATGTTGGAAGAGGCTCGTCCCTAGAAGAGCGTGTTTCCTTTTTAAAGCACAAGCTTTGACTGAAAGCTCTCTGTGGTGGCCATTTCTTTCTCTGGACTGTGAAGGACCTTGTCTCTATGATTTTAGTGGTGGTTGGCAGTGTCGTTAAGGGGCTGTACAAAAAATAATTATTTTTCCATTAAATATAATGGAATATAAAACCATTAAGGTGTGAAAGGTAACATCCTATTTAGTTTATGCTTTTCATTGTTTATGGATTATTTTCATGTTAGTGTAGATATAGATTGGTGTAGTTTTATATATACCATTTGACAAACACTTTTTTATGCTTGGTCTGTAACTTCAGTGCGTAAATCCGTTATTGCCTTTTAATATATTGAGTGTTTACTTGTGTGACTTTTAAAATAAAATATCTTTTCTTATTAAACACAAGTATAAATGTTACATTTTAGAGTACAAATATGCTATGTTCTTGTGAATTAAACTAAATTAACACTCTTTAATGCTTTAATGCAAGCAGGATCCTGCCATATCAAAAGAGTATTTGTAAACTTCACAACTTAGTTCCATATTCTATATTCCACTCCCTGGCCTCAGCTACAATACACTAGTAACCTACTGTAATGTGATGTGTAGGTGTTTGTTTTGGAGATTTTTAAGAGAAACAAGCATGGAACCGCTGCTGTCTAATTTTCTATCTTAAGTTCCACTGACCGTAGGGAAAGTATTGTTGTTTTGTGATTTAATACATGCTCAGGTTGTTTATTCTTAATGATGGGACACAGTAGAACATGAAATCTTTCTTCTACCTCTCTGTCCTCCTCCCTCCCCTCCTCCCCTCCTCCCCTCTCTTCCTTTCCTTCTTCTCTCCTCACCACAGTAAGCCATCTGGATCAGAGCCACCTCCTAAGTCTCGAATCAGCCTGCCGGCGCCCAACCCCGACCACATTGGTGGCTACAGGTTGGCCGTGGCCACGTTCGCTGGCATTGAGAGTAAATTTGGACTGCATCTGCCCAGATTTCAAGTTACTGCCGCACCCCCTTCGGACCACCCTTGAGGCTAATCTGCCCACCTGTGGGTGGCAGTACTGCGCATTAGGTTCTACTGAAACAAACATACACATACATAGACACACACCCACACAGTAGTCACACAGACTTGAAATGTATTTTACGAGTACAGTTAAATAATGGAAAGTGAGCATTAAGCTTTTTTTTCAATGGAACTTATATTACATGTAAATTGTGAAGTGATAAATTGCAATGTAGGATTTTAGTTGTTCTGCATATTTAAGTGTCTATAAGCTACATGGCAGACAGAATAGATGTATAGAAGGTATCAGTTTACTCACTGCTTTGGTCCTGCTCCTTTGAATATATAATAACATACCATCCAGAAGTCAGTGATAAACATGTCATACAGTTTAAGGGCCCATATCATTAAATCAGAATTTTCCTAATTTGTGTTTAAATGAAATGGTTTTCTGTAGTTTATAAACATGACTAAATTTTACGCATTTTTCATTACCTGGGCCATTCAGGCTTTTTATGCCCAGACCGAAGGAGACAGAATACAGGGTAGCCAGTGAGAACATATTTAATTTAATATAATATTCTTAAAGGCAGAGTAGCAAGAAAACAGTGTGCTCAGTTAAGAAGAGGTTGGAAAATAGCCATGTAAAAATTAATTATGCATATTTTTGGATTATAAAACTACACAAACACTATAAAAATCATAATGATAAGAGAATGATAAGATGATGTAAGAAGATGTGAGACCTTTAAAAGAAATATAATTCTGGCACTTTAAAATGGCACAATCGTATCAGAATGCAGCTGTGTGAATAAAGAGGAATATTCTTTTATGTAACTAATCTATTATATTTCCCTGTGCAGTAATTGTTCTATTACTTCTATTACTTCAGAGCACTTGCATTGTTTCCCTGTCCCGGTTTTGTGGTAGCCCGAACTGTACATTTTGGTACATTGGTGCTGCTTTTATGAAATCTGCCTTACCACACCTGCCTGTGAACATGCCCTTTGTGACTTTATAATGGGTGTGTTAGAGCAGGGATTACACTAATGTGCAAACCAAGGCAACTTCAGGACCAGGCTTGAGAAACATAGACTTAAACAGAAAGAAATAAGCACTTACATGAAGGAAGTACTTAAAAAAAAAATCAGTAGCATTATGGCTTTTGAATAAAGGATTAACCTTGAACGACAACAATTGTCAACAATGGAATTGTACTTTTTGGTTTGGGATACAAAGACTGAGTTCCAAAAACCATCCTGGAGTCTTTGTGTTTGGATTCAACAGACACACTGAGTATGTCTTCAAACTCACTTCTGTTCTGCAGTGGTTTCTTAAACGGTGCATTTTTATCACACTTCTTGATCAAGTATTTTACGGAACACACTGTTCATCTGTCTAAATGTAGCATTTCACAGAAATAGGGAAGAAATGTAAAAACATTTATTCCACTGTATAGTAGAGTTGGATGGGGGCTGGTATGGATCATTTTTTCAATCTGAAACAGCAAGTCCGAGACTGCGAGACCAAGACAAGATCGAGGGATCCGAGACCAGTCTCGAGATCACTTTAATGTGGTCTTGGTCTTGACGGACTTTGGTCTTGGTCTTGTCTTGGTCTCGGATCCCCCAATCTTGTCTTGGTCTCACAGTCCCGGTCTTGCTGTTTCAGATTGACATAGATTGACATAGTGGTCTGGAGATTTGGAGTCAACAGTATCCATGACACACAACGTAACTTTCTATAATGTGTCGTGCGCAAAAGCATCCGTTCTAAGCTGATGCTTTTTAGTGAATCAGAGGAGTCGACTCTCATTGAGCGAGAGCAGGCTCCCAACTTAATGTCCTTTCGCTGCTCAGCTCTCACACAGTGGCTCAGCTATGCTCCAATCCCTACAATCCCTTGTGGCCAAATCACATGCAAGGATACAGGATAATATCATTATGTGGAAAGCAGAGAGGGTGAGAGACAACAGTCAGGTGGAGCGTGCGTCTGTGCTATCAGTGAGTGAGTGAGACAGTAGACAGTGGCGAGTAGGGCTGTGCAAGTGCATCGCAAAAACATGTAAATATAAATATACCTGACACCCGTAAACAGAGCAGCATCTGGCTGCAGTTTAAAGATAGTGCTAATAGCAGAGCAGTACCTTCACTGTAAAATGAAAATAACAGAACACAAAGTTTTGGGTAATTGCAAAAAAGAAGCATTAAGCAAAATTCTGATTTTTCAAAGTCTCCTTGACCAAGACAGCTGGGACTACCTCAAACTTCACCAGGCACCTTGAGCTCAAACACCTTCAAAGGTAAGCTAGTCAGTAGCCATCTATCTATTTTCAAGCTCATCTACCTACCTTTCTATGGAGGGCTAGAAGTGCCAAAATTAAATATATAAATATGGCAATAATAAAATCATTAAATGTGTCATTAATTGTT
>JBBKCR010000134.1:11889723-11907157 GCA_037577295.1 Ladigesia roloffi
CAAAGCGGAACATAATAATTCTGTGGAATATAATAATTCTGTTTTTCCAAAACATCTCGCACAAACATCTTGAGTTAACAGGTGGCGATGTGTTTTCCTAAACATTCTCTGATGTTTTTCTACTCTGATCTAATGCAACTGTGTAAACATCTCATGGAAAACAGTGTTCTAGCTGGATTCATAAATTAATTCCAAAATATTTCACACTGATAACAGACCTTGAAATTAATTCTGTCATTCTAAAACGTTGAATCGCTTCATGTTTCAAACTTATTTAAATGTTCAATGCACTTGATAAAAGATGCAGATGTATGTGATGTGTGGCTGAACTGGGGTTTAAACAGAGGCTCCACCTACCTTTGTGCTCCACAGTTTGACGGTCCAATCAAAAGACGAGGTGACGAAAAGATGGGAAAAGTCCACGGGGCCCACCGCACTGTGGCAGCTGATGCCGGTCACTGGGCCCTGATGGCCCTCAAACATCTCACAGATACCAGCCTTACTGCAGGACAGCACAACACTATGATCAGTAAATGCTCAACTGGGATATTTCTCACAAGAGAAGTGTGCATGATTCTGCCAACACTCTGATCCACATTGTGATTCACAATCACACTGCATGTACTGAAATGAAGTGGGCTTCACCATCATCTACTGTTGTAAATAGTAATTACATATAAAACAGAAAGTTTTTCATTTCTTTGGTAATTTTCTTTTGTCTGTGTCTCTTCTATGCAGTTTAACTGTGTCTAGGCCGTCTTTTTTTTGCATTTATACATAAATCTTTCATTCATTTTCTGTATTCACTTACTCCTTACTAAGTTCACAAGCCAACGCTGAGGCCAATAGCCATGAGGCAGGGACTCAACCTGGATGGAGCACCAGCCCACCATAGTATACATAAATCTATACATGCATTTACAAATGTATGTTCACAGTAAAATAATGCATTTAAATTTGGTCCATGTGTCCAAAGTTAGAAGTTGCAGAACTAGGAAAGCCCTTGTGATTGCTTACACAATCAACACAGTTGTAAAGCATTGTCTTTATGGCGTCACTGACTAAGCAGTCTTCCATGGATAAGGGGAGGTGTACACAATGGAAGGCCCACTCAGTTTATGCTTTAGCTGTATTTGTAACCTTCTGCATAAACAGTATTTACAAGTGCATTATAAAGATCCAGCAAACACCTACCCTTTGGTCAAAAACCGTTCACTAGAGGTCAGGAAAGACTGACACACAATATCTACAAGATACTTATGTAATTGGTCAGCTGATTTCTGAGCACAACAATTATTCCCAAAAACACAACTTGTAATTGACCGTAAAAGATAACGTAACCGACTAAACTCTTTAATTTACTCAATTTATTTCCAGTCAAAACGGTTAGAAATTTTTCATTTTTTCTGTGTCAGAAAATGCAGGAAAATTTTTGTAGGAGAATGCTACACAAAATGTCCAACACTAAGTATAATTTCAACACCACTTGTTACTTATATGTCTTATAACAGGAAACAGTTATAGAGAAAAGAAGAGATGAACTAATATGGAGTGGTGAGATTTGAAATTTGGGAGACAGAACTTTGGAGATGTTTATAAAAAATGTACATTAAAATTTTGATATCAAGCCTTTGGCGTCATTTTTTTTTTCAATTTAATTTCTGTTTTTCATTGTACTTGGAATTTAAATAAAGGAAAGGGTAGTCTCTGACTTTTGTACATTAGTGTGTGTAGGAGGTGTAAGAGAGTGGTGTGTATTTCTGTGTGTGTGTGTATGTCTGCGTTTTAGAACGTTTTGCTAACCTGCCATGTCTGGATGCCGTGTACACCGTTCCCTCCTCACTGCCCACCACATAATTATTAACGTCTCCTGCCGGAAAGGCCATTCCAGTCACAGCAACAGGTTTAGACTTGTTATATACCAGCTCCATGCTCTCCTGCAACACACAAGTATACTTCAAAACCACCACAATGCTAATCAAATATGTGCATATTTGAAATGAATGCTGTTAAATGATATTGCTCAGATACTTTGCTATTGAACTGCAAATACTACACAACAGAAAAAAAAGCACTTAGACTTATGATCTACCTGATCATAACACAACTGTGTAAGGGGTTAAGTGTGGCTGGGCAATTGTTACTAAAATGCAAAAATCTGTATGAGATCAGATATAATTTACAGTCATGAGTTATAACTCTTTTCAGCATTGCTCAAATGCAAACTGCTGTCATCATTTGAGTGTAGTGAAGAGCTGCAAATGCTGCACAATAGAATATATTTAAAGAGTACTTGGTTTAATTAAATGAGAGCCTCTACGACAGTCATTGATCTTAACACAGTGGGGTTCTAATGTGGTTGGCCCTGCATCATTCTTGACCTGTGGTTGGGAGAGCATGTCCAGGTTCCAGGAGCACATTCTGCCATCTGTAGACACTGTGATCAAGTTGTTGGCATTTTGGGTCCCCACCACATTTACGCAGTACACTGGATGCTACAGCATGAGAAAGGAACACAAGGTTTGAAATTATATCAATCTGTAAATCATGTAACTAATTTTTACTTAAAATGAACTGTCTGGCTAAAACAGGAAAATTGGAAATTAATTACGATTTTTTTTGTCCATTTAGATAGATAACAGTGTACCATACTGTCAAAAACCAAGCTGTTTTATGTGATTTCCTCAAAATGCTTTAAGGACGGTTTTAGAGTGTTTAGGCAAATAACCAGCACAATCCTAACCAGTGGGAAATAAATTATAGCACCCTTGTTTCAGTGCAAATGTATAAATGTGAATTTCAGACACTAAACATATTGCATCTGATTTAAGTGTGCAATGGCATTGAAACTATCGTCATAAGGTAAAGCAAACATCTCATGAATCTTAATATAGGGAATAAGGTGAACATCCTAAAATACAACCATTTATCCACTCTGTGCTCCACAGCCTCCAATATTGCTACACACACAATATTTCGACACCACGCTCCATTGCAAGATAACGAATGTGTGCAGCAGTCGCTTACTTAAACTTGGCACTGGCATCTGCCGCTGTGCAAATACAGTCAATTGTGTGAATCCATTATGTCATTATCGGCATCAAATCGATTTTTGTTTTTGGCCCACAGTGGGCTCTTTGAGAGGGGCCAGTGGCTCGGTAAGCAGGGGGTCAGGACATAGGCTTTCATTATTGAGGGCATGGGAGTTTAGACCTTCAGCATGTTTGGCATTCAAGAGCTGTGTGTGTGGCTGTTCAGCACAATGGGGCCTATGCACCTCCTCTGCCTCCACCTCTGGCCTGTGCTCTCTTTACTGCATGACATGGAGTTAGATGGGGCTCATTGACTCTGACTGTGCTGAAAGAGCCCAAATCCAGGTTTGAAGTCTCCCTTTCATGCTAATTGGGGATCATGGTGTCGTGGTACTGAGACTTATCTTCAAATAATAGTTTGGCAAAAATCTAATTTACACACTTCTCCCCTCACCCCCTTCAGCCACAGACATATTTTGTGTCTGTTGGGATGCCTAGTTTTGCCCTGGAGTAAAATAATGAAAGTAATGGAGGCTTAAACCTTCCAATTAGATGCCTCACAACTGCATGCCTAAATCATCAAACAGTTCCCTCAAACCACGTTGAGTCATCTCAAATAGAGTGGCTTATGTGGTTTCTGACACTGTGCTATTCAGTGTTAAATGGACTAAAATACACTTCTAAACATACTAGTAACATCCGACTTTAGATCTGCCAGTATTATTTCCCAATTTAGGAGATGGTCTTGCTAATAGATTAAGCTTTTTCATATGTGAGTAAGTGTTCCATGTGTAATATACAGGCTGGGATGCTTCTTACTCATAGCCTTAGATAAGCATGTTTGGTGTGAACAGTGTTATTTACATTACCAGTTACGTCAGTTAGAATTAGTGAGGAGAGAATATAATGGATGATGCTAGGTGTGCTGTGAAGTTCAAGTAGTGCTTACAGTGTGTGCGGCTGCAGAGAGTGGTGTCCTCTGGACAGGGGTTCTCCGGTGGCTGCGGTTGTCCCACAGGACGATCTGCCCCGAGTATGTGCCACCCACCAGTAGATTGGGATGAAACCGGGCAAAGCCCACAGACACGACGGGGGACTTGGGAGGAGAACACAGGACAAGATAATTAGTTTGAGAGAGTGACTGAAAGAAAGAGAGAGAGGGAGGCATGATGCTGATGAGTTCACTGTAAAGACCTTGCGCAGGGGTGGGTTTTGGGGCAAATAGCGCAACAATGCAGGGGATTGTGGGCCCAGCAGTTTTATATTACAGCACCATAAGCAGCGGGCAGTGGAGCGAGAAGCGTGGCTTTTGTTGTGACAGGCTTGGCCTTGAACTTCCCCTCTGTCTTCACTTTTATTGAGTTTTCCGTTCCTCATGAATGCCCGTCAAATGAAATGTGAGCTTATGCTTTCATATTTTCACACAAAGTTCCCTCAACAAGGAGCAACCAGCCTAACACACACATTTTGATAGATCCTCGCTCAGGGTTTTTTTCAATTAGCTCTGCAGGCCAATTATCACAGGGACCCAGGACCCCACTGTTTTGTCATGCCTTCCTTGCCCACTTCAGTGAAGGTCCTATAGTGGGACAGAACCACGAGAGCCTTGTTTTCTTTAGCACTTTGCAGTCGTCTGCTGAGGCAGAGCGCGAACGCGAGAGAGAGACTGTCTCCGCGTTTCACCGCACCAGCTGCAGCCGCCAAGTCATGCAGCCAGAGTTCATTTTAAAGTGACTGGAAAACAAACCAGAGCAAAAGAAAACATGCTCCTCTTTTCTTTCACCCCCCCCTTTAAAAAAATATGGCTTCCAAAGAGGGCTCGGGAGCAGCCTCATATGTGAAAAGGATTTAAAATAAACCATGCTGGAAGGGTAAAAATAAAGTTGAAGCCCTGGCCTTTAAAAGAAAAAAGTCCTCAGAGTCGGGTTTGTTTAGACACACGACCCCCAGACCAAGCTGGTTTTTGGTTAAAGCACAGCATGACAAAAGGTGTTTGATGGTCAGATTATTTGAAAATTCTGAAAATAAATATGACTGATAGTGTGACTGACTAATGAACTTCTGCTAGGACAGACACCGAGGGACATATTGAGAAATGTATGATACAAAACAGTGTCCTGAACTGGCTTTCGTGCTGCAGAGAACAAGCATTTCAGTTAATAACTAATATCTCTTAAGAAAAAAAGCTAAGAAAGCCTCACTCTGCCTGTTTCCTCCATCACCATGGCTGGGCTGATTAGTGGGCCTGTTCTAAAGTGACTCTACTCCATGATTAGTGATCAGTAAAGTCTTAATGTTAACTGAGTGATGTGAGGGCACTGCAGCACTAACACACCGCTATTTCAATCAGAGCCTGAGGCCTGACCTTTTAGCCTCTCCGTACAGTCTGCCTTTAACTTTTGAATTCTTTATCTTCTTCTGACCTTCTCTTGTCTCTCTTTTTCTTTGGTTCATAAACTCTCTTTTCTATCTGCTGTAGTCATGCGTCAGGGACACGTTCCCCCAGACTGGAGCTTCATTACTGAGCTAATGAACACAAGCCTAGGTCACCACAACAAGAGGGTAATAACTCCACTATGAAGCCATTAATCAGAGACTTAATGAAGTATTGTAACCTGAAACCTCCACTCAGGAGAGCCAGCCCAGGCAGGAGCTGAGCAGAGCCAACCTGAATCCCCCCACCACAAGCCTCTGCTTTATCCACAGGCTCAGGCACCTCTGCTAATATCAGCACAGCGCTCTGGGTCATGACTGTATCAGTTTAGGCACATCGTATCAAAACCATTTTATTTTGTATTGACAATGCCCTTTATATGAAGTGAACATTCTAAGTACAATGGTTCAAAATTTCTCCGTAAATAAAATCCTACATGTTACCATCAAACATTTTTACCTGTTCCCTTACGCTAGGTTTAGACACTTGTAGTAAACACCTCAAAGGAAAATTCCACTGGTTTATTTTCAAATTCTACATGATTCCATTTTGCTGTAAACAAAACCATTCAGAGTAGATGTAAAATTGTTACTTGTAGACAACAGAAGATTTCTTCACAGTGGTGTAAATTATAGACATATCACTGAATTTACAGAACAGAGAACTTACATGAGATTATAATGTTGATAGTAGATAAATTGTTTTCTTTGGGTCCTATTCTCCTTTATGATGTTTGCCTATTCCATGAATGTGTCCAAAACTCTCAAAAATCTTATCTCAAAACCACCGTAAAACAACATCTTTAGCTTTAGGCAATCATTCCTAACTATTTCATGTAAGAATGCCCTTTGGAGTATCTCTCTGGCCATCGAATGCTTTGGATGTCTGGTTCCTGTCACCACTGCTGTGAACATTTCTGACTCAGCAAATTTCTCTGGAATGGCTCGTGTCATGGCAAACCACTCTGAATGACTTGGTTTGCATCTTAGACATTTAAAGTTTGAAAAAAAAATGGTGAAACTCTCCATCAAACTGCAAAGGTTCAAATTTTGGTCTAACTCTGGAAACCACTATTCCCTTAGAATTACAACAGTCTGTTCTGGTTACAGTGCATTTAAAACTGATAGATGTAAAGAACCTCTCACCTCATTGGCTACTCCTTCAAAAGCAGATTGAGGCAGTCCTTATAACATGGACAAATAGGTCAATATTTGGAAATATTTTGGTCTTTACAAAACAATCAATTAAAAACAGCTGGTTTTGTAGCTTAATCTCCATATTCGGACTCTCCCGATTAAATTGTGTATTGTGAAACTACAGTTTTTCTCACAATCTACAATAAACTAACATAATTTCTAAAAAAAAAGGGGTGAAATGTTTACTGGATTTGCCCATTAATAAGTATCAATAGTTTAATGGATTAACTGTAATCAGAGAATCCCTATTATAATAGCTACGTAGCCAACAGAGAGGCAATAGCAATTCAGTCTAAAAATGGGCCACAGTGGGCTGGATATAATTTAACGAAAAAGCTATTTTTCCCAAGTTTCATTTTGCATCGTGTACTCACATCTTTCCTCACGTCCCGGGTGGCCATATGCGACATTAACAGAGCAGACATTAGCTGGAAGTTGCAATCACTGTTCCAGATTTTATGATAAATAACCTGTCAGGAAACGATCTCTAAGTCATAAACAGATGATGTATGCTTTATTCATTACAGCCACCACATAAATCCAGAGAGATCCTTCACTCCACAGATAAATGTGACAAGTCATATGAACACCCTTTAAAGTCATAATCTAAACATGGCAGAGATGCTGGAGGATGAAAAGACTGTATATTCACACCATATGGAGAGCCCCACAACTCACAAATCTGGCCCCTCATCTTAACTAGGTGAACCACGTGACTTAACCCATAAACGTACTGTAAAGCTCAATAAACATTAGGCTCAGCACACTGTGGTGCATATGCTGCTACTGCGCTACCGGAATTAGCTCAATTTGTCCCAGTGGACTGCTTTGCTGATTCTGCCAAATAGGAAATTAAACCTTAGATCATAGTCTGTTTCCTGCACATATGTCATCAGAAAACATGTGCTTGTCTATTGAGAGGAATCTTGTCTTTTTGGTAGATGCACTGTAAAAAAAACGTTTGGGGTTTTAAGAAACCAGCACTAAGAACCAGGCTGCCTTAAAAGTTCTGTTTTAATTAACGTCAAATAATAAGTTATTAGCATGTAAGACTAAGATAAAAAGATAAACAAAACCTACAACTACGTTAAGTTAACTAATTTATGAGGCATTTCTAAAATCTCCCCCATCCAACATTTTCCCTTGATGTCTACACGTCATCACCATTGGAACACAACCTCCAAAGGTTTGCTGAAAAAGAATGTAAGTTAATGCAAGAAAATAATTTAGAATCTATTGGCCTGTTTTTGGTTTTACAAGAGATACTCGCAGCGAGGTTATTTGTGAGGTCACATTCCAAAAAACAGTAGCTCATGTTTACACGACCATTTTCCATTCTCTCTTTCAACAAATCTGTGTGTAAATGATCTTTTTTCTCATTGGTTGCCCTGTATTGCACCCTACTCATATAGTAGCCCAGGATGAAACACATCTCACAGCCTAAACATGAATAGACGTTGCTAATCTGTTGCAGGTTGAGTATTAGTGCTACAATGTGTAAGGCAAATGCCTTATTTACAGCATGACAAAACAAGGATTTCTATGACATGGACCCTTTAAAATGTCCGCAACCAGACTGCTCAAGCAGACACATGCCCACACCAACTGGCATGCAAGTCTGTCTTGATGTGTCACTTTTTACCAACTTGGTCATTAAAATTCAAAGATTTGCCTCAAATTGACCATTTCTCTTTGCGAGCCCAGCTGGGTGCCCACTCTGGCGAAGACAGATCCGGTGACAGTATTCAGACCGACAGGTTGAGCAAAAACACAATCGCATGGCATATTTTTGTCTTGCTGATGGATTCACATGACACAAGAGGAGGAAGAAAAAAAAATCATTCCGATTGTCTGCAACTTCCAGTGGCAACCGAGTGTGTTTTAATCTCGAAGCCACACTTTAATGCCCTTCAGCGGGCCTAAGTGCTTTTGGCAGACAAGGTTATATTAATGGGAAGTGTTCTGTATAGAATAATACACACGGCTAACCCATGATGAGAGATGGCGTGGAGAGAGGGATCACGGAGGGAAACACTCCTGCCTTTGTCTTGCCTCTTTGTTTTAGGGAGGGAGGCTGGGAAGGGATGAGTGTGTAACAGACAGTACATTCAGCAGCGCCAATCCGCCGCCTCCTCCTGCAACACCACAATCATATGGTTCCCAGCAAACCTTATCAGCTCCAGATGCACTCCTCCATCTTCCACCAGCATCCCTCGCTCTCTCCCTCTTTCCCTCCCCTAATGGCACCCCACGGATTTTGTCACTCTGTGGTCGCTGGCGCAGGCCATGTAATACCATATCTTCCTCTCAGAGGAGGAAGAAAAAGAAGCCAGTGAATGTGAGCAGTCATTCTTTTACTCATTCTCTCTCTCTCTGTCTCTCTCACACTCGCTCTCTTATGCTCTGGGTCCTCTTCTCTCTCAGCTCATTCTTTCAGACCTCTATTTCAGGACAATGAGGGAAAGTCTTCTGGCAAGGTCTTCTGATAAATTAAAGGAGCACAAACCACTCAGTCTTGATCAAATATCAGTCAGGTATTATGAATTATGAGAACTGATTTTAACAAAGAAACACATCATGGTTTGTCTGCAAGAACATCACCTACAACAAAATCTGTGGGCTCTCCCTTCTGTTTAACAGAAAGAGCAGGCTTTGCTGAGCCTTGCCATGACAGAACCATTTTTGTAAGGCCGAAAGTTTTTATTTTATTTATCTTACAGAGCAATGCTAGCAAACACGTCCGTAAGCTGACGTAAAAAAATTGTCAGTTAACATTCTCATTTAAGCAGGCTGAACTGTCCAGTATTATTGATGGTACTAAAAGATACTGTGGCACTTGCTGTAAATTAGAGGAAGCATGTGGTAGCCTTTACTCTTCCAACACTGAAAGCTTTGATTGATTTGAGAGGGTCCAAGACAGCAGATGGAATTGGGAAACTGGGATGACAGCATAAGGAAAAGTATACACTGAGTATTGCTGATGTACTTTGTTATTTTCTCATTATATCCAAGCTTATGATATACAAAATATGCTTTTATGATCATACTAAAAGTGCTGAGTATGCCTGGGCAATTTCTGCAACCAGAAAAGACCACTGCAGCCACAGAAACTTTGTCCATTATCTTTTGTCACTTGCCTTACCTGTTATAAACTTCACTGTAAGTTTCAATAAATTGACATTATCCCAAACTCATGGCCTTGAATCAGTCAAATAAAGTTACTTAACTAAAGTCACTCAAACATAAAATGAGCTTAATTTTTGAAGCAACTAATTCGCAATGTATTTAAAACAATTTTTTGGTACAGAAATATAATTATAGTTGGAGAGAAATAGTTTTTAGATTACTTTTTTTGAGTAACTACTCCAACACTTAAAAAAATCATGCATGATCACAGTTAGACATTTTGTCTCAACTGCATCAGTTGTGCAGTCTGGTATCTCTAAAATAATGGGTGTAAACAAACCAACAAAAAAACAACACTGCAATTGAGCTACAAAGATAAATCTCATCCTATGAATCCAAACACCTTTCTTATTTTAACTCCAAGGCAACACTTGAGGTCTCTGATTAAGACTACACTTAATCTCAAACCACAAAACAAGTTTGTGGTGTATACAAATTAACAATTAGCCTTAAGTGTGACAAATGAATAAGCCTGGAGCACAACGGGTTAAACAGTAGCAGGAGAAAAGTCTATCTGTGGTTATATCATAATAAATGCATGGCAGAATGAAGGTCTCTGCCCTTCCTCTCAGTGAGCTCTGAGTGGTTTTGAAGCGTTTCCACAGTGGCCTCTGTGATCCAAAGCATCTCCATCCGGCCGCCATTATTCGGAGTGGGCCTCTCTCCAAGCTCCTATGAATACATCTCCCTCTCAGTCAGCATCCAGCAGGGCTTTACCCAGAGTCATCTCAGGGAAAATACAGCAACAATATCAATAAAAACACACTGGCGGCAGATCGGAGCTGACAGTATCTGCAGGGGCTCTGTTGTTGTTTTTAGGGTGTGCTCTTGATGTGGCTGCAGGCAGCTCACTTGAGAAGGCCATGTGAAGTTACCAAAGTGTCCAACAGAGTGGAAGGGAGAGGGGAGAGAGACCCATCACACCACAACACAGCACGAGAGAGCATGGCAGAGCACGGCACAGCCAGCTCTGAATCCAACAAAACTCATTCAAAACAATTCCATCACATCCCAAAACCAGTCCAGAAGTGTGCCAAAGTCAACCGAGCACCGCTTCTAAGTACAGGATAGCAACACTGTCGATACAACACGGCAGAGGAGGAAAACTTCGAGGGGAGGACAAAAAAGGGAGATGGGGAGGACCGTAAAAAGCAAAACTGCGGCGCGAGAGACAGTGGTAAAGGAGGCTAACATAAGCATCCAGCACATGAAAGCGGCTGTGGACAAATCTGGAAAAATGATCGACAAAAAGAAAAAAGGGCTGAACTCCACAGAGGGAGCTTGCCAAAAGCGAGGGAAGCCGCGGAGGGTGGAGAGGTGAAGAGGAGAGTTGTATTGAAGGGAGGCCGAAGATGAGTGTGCGGCTTTCGCAGCCACTCACTTCATGGGGGAGAGAGAGAGCAGTGTGGTTTTGGGGGTTAAACAGCAGAACATGCTCACACATTAAGCTCCATCTGATCCCTGCCTAACGAGAGAAAAAGCAGTATCTGCATAAACCACCCCGGGGCCTTTCATCCACAGCCAGCAGAACAGGGCTGCTGCCATGTGCCGAACGACTGGAGATCGAGCTCCTCTCCCTTTCCGCAGTCTTCTCCCTTCGCTGCTCTCTTTTGTCTGCCCACAGAAGAGGTCTGGCCAAAACCCCGGCCACACTATTCCATTATTCCATTACATTCTACTACTCGATTAAAAGACTAAATGAATACATTTTAGCTTTTTGATGATTTAACATTGATTACTTCAAAATTGCATGATATAATTGCAAATAAAAATGTTTACTAAGCACACTAACAGTAAAAAGTCTTCATGGTAGACAAACCTATTTGCTGCATATGCACCTGTCAGTGTTTCAATGTTCTCCAGTAACTTAAACTAAAACTACCTTACTAAATATAAACTTCTAGGTAATTTGACATGATGTTTATCCTGAAAAGTTCATTTTAAACTGTGTCTCAAACATGAAACCTGAGAGAATTCGCCAGACCATTTTTCTGTTCTGTATCACAAAAGACAAGCAAATGGCTTTATCAGACCTGTATAAACATATACATTACTAATCTAATTAAAATGTCATTTGAACACATTTATCTGTGGAATGAACAAGAGTTCATCAGCTAATATACTCTACTATCATATCCCTGTCTGGTTACATTTGGACACCTACATTTCACCAACGACAGTATTTCCTCTAACATATTCCTATTTCGATTTCGACTTGATTCATTGTAAAATTAAATCAGCAAATGACTCAAATACTAATATATTTGGTGATCATGTACTCTGTTCAATTTTCTCCCCATCATCTTCTCCATCCCTTCAGGCCCACCAGCCTGTGACAGCGGAGATATATAGATCTGACTTTTATGACCATCATCATTTACACTCTCACTGAGGCTCACAATAAAACCTCCACACTAAAACTTCCTTCGAGGTGTTTAGCGCAGTCAAAATGTCAGAAAGAAAAAAAATCTTGCTGCTTTAACTGTAAATTTCCAACTCATGATGGTCCTAAATCTCAGATAATATAATAGCATCACGTTTCACAGGACTGTGTTGTTATTACATTAAAAAACTGTCAGAGCTAGTTGAAGTTAATTGGAAGAAAAATAATACCGACATGCCCATTCCATAATGCAATGATCTGATACTTTGGGGAAATTGCTGCTGTGAGGGATTAAAATTACTGGCCGAAAATGAGACAAGGCAAATTTACGATGGCAAAAGAATTATGTGCCTGCAAGCAAGCTGGTGCTTACAGGAGTGTGTGCATGCATGTGTGTGTGTGTGTGACTGCACATGTGTGAGCTTTTTGTGTGTGTGTGTGTGTGTGTGTGTGTGTGTGTGTGTGTGTGTGTGTGTGTGTGTGTGTGTGTGCGCACACGTGTGACACGTTGGGCGTAGGAAACGAAACAGCACATGTGATGGCAGTCCATGTGGGTGGGCAAACATATGTGGCTGGCTGAATTAGGAAGTGGCAGGCCACATCTTTTTATTACAGAAACGTCTCTATAATATCTGGCTCTCGCGGGAGTGGAGGAGACTCGCACCAGGCTGTCGCCTTCAGACTTGCTTACTCGTTCGTCTCTCCCTCACTTCGCCTGGAGTCTTTTATAATTAGCGTCAAAATCAACCCCATATCATTTTTTTCCCTCTGAAACTGAAAGACGTTTTTCATTCCAACTGAAGTTGACATGTTTCAGAATGAATATCTCTCTCTGCTCCACTCTTCTAGCACATTCTTTTTATTCCTCACCTTCCTTTTCATCTTTCAAATGCGTGTCACCAAATATTCCCATGGCTTTTTATAGCCATTATGTTTTCCGTTAGATTCGGTCACAGTGATGTAAATAACTATTTATAAACACGTATTCAGTGTTTCTTTTTCAATTTCTTCTTTTAGTGTATAGATACACTTCAGATTTTACTCTTTTAAGTATGCACATAAATATGAAAATAAGTATCCAAAGGCATTAACAATGATATAAAAAAATAAAACTGATAAGAGAGTGGTATTTATGCTTAAATGAATAACACTGGTACTCTGTAGTACTATAATTATTGCCAATTACAGCTTTGGGATGTCTACAGTAAGGAGTCTTTAGTTTTTGCAGAATTGTGGTTCAAATTTGACCCATTCCTCTTGCCAAAGTGTCTTTAATTTCTCAAGGTTATAAAAGTCTCTCTGATGAACTCAAAATTCTTCATAAACTTCTAGAGGACCATGCTTGCTAATCTCTTACCCTTCTTATCACTGGTTTGAGAAATCCTCATGAAATCTTTCATGACATACATTGCCAAGGACAATTATTTTGATTCCATGGACTGTACAGTAGCACATTATCAAACCTGTTACATTGACAGGGATGTTTAATTTATTTTTTAGGGATTTATTTATTTCATTTTGAGTATTGTTTAATAATGTTTTCACTGAAAATCAACACAATTGCTACTTGTTCTGTGAAAAATTCCAAATTAATGGCCAACATCCTTTCATACATATTGCACACACACACACACACACACACACACACACACACACACACACACACACACACACACACACAGATTAGGAATCATTTTCACATACCAATTGTTTTTCACAATATAATTTGGTTTGAATACTGTGTAGCTGAATTGCGGCATTATGTGAATAAATCTGAAATAAATGTGTTGAATAAATATTTTATAACCATGAGAAATTATTTTATATTACACATTGGTGACAAATTTTATAAACATAAATGTATGTGTGACTAATTTTTGAATGAATGTGTGTGTAATACTAATTCAGGCCATGTATTTGAAGACGTCTTACTCTGATCTGATATTGCTATTGCTATTGCTGTTACAGTTTTTGTTTAGTGAAAGGAAAAAAAATTGCATTACGTTAATTCTACAGCAGTAAAGGCCCTATGTTCACCTGACAGTGGTAGATGTATTCAGGTGTGGTCTTCTTGAATTTCATATTCCACACTAAAGCCACACCATCTGGTTCATGGGGGGCATCTTCATTGTTATTATAGGAAGCCACCAATAGCTCAGGGTACTGGAAAGAGAGAGAGCAAAAAGAAGAGACGTGAAAAACTGGAGATAGAGAATGGCACAGGTATCAAAAAAAGAAGAGCCAGGGTGTGTGTCAAGTGTGCAAAAAGTAGAGAAAATGAAGTGTAATGAAGAAGCGTTGACATGTATGCGAGGTCAGAGGGAGAGGTGACTTTACCTGAGGGGACCAGTCCAGACAGGTGATGACCCGATGCTTAGACCAGTGCTCATCATAGAACAGACGACTGAAGGACAGAATTGAGCCCCCCTGCAGGTCTCTGATGCAGAGAGATAGAGAGACACAAATAAAAAGGGGTGTGGGGGTAAATATCTTACATTTTTAAAGTTTGAATTGATAATTATTATCTGAAGCAACAAAAAAAATGCACTGTAAAACCTGTACACTAGCATGCGGCATAATAGCCTGGTATTAGAAGTGCCCTTAATGTTCATTGTGTAATGTGGTATCTGTGTACAGGCACATTTTCGGAGTGCATGTTTGGAATAATCATCCTGAATAAGAGGCTACGAATGAATGAGATGGTTTGAGAGCATTTCTTTGAAGAACAAAGGAGCATCATATTAAGGTCCAAACACATGAGTCATGCACACACACGCACAAAAAAGCATGCACGTGCAGAAACACACAAACACACACACACACACACACACAGAAAAACTCACACACACACTTGTTTTTTTTTACATCAAGACATTTATAGTATGCTCCATATGCAAGGTAACTACAAAACTGTGCAAATGTCTTAGGTACCTGAGATTATTATTCTACACTGTCAAGCAACTGACAAAGTACGAATATTACAATAAAAGCAAATAACATCCATGCAGAAAAGAGTGGTTTTATGTTTGACAAGGTGTTCGCATAACCATTTCTGGACCTCTTTCCTTACAGGAGCCCAGTATTACTTGTAGCTCCTGTGAAGTATCTGGGCTGGCTCAGATATTTCATTGTGTGGCCTTAGGTGTGTGTGAGCAAATGTCTGGAACCAAACCTATGTTGTTCTATCGGTCACATGAAATATCGACTACTTTAAAAAGAGATACTTTTTATTGCTTTCTTGTGTATTTGCATTTCCAAGTGGTTACGATGGCAGAAAGAACCCCAACTGGTGATACAAACAACAATTTGTATTGGTGCCAAAAACTGTCCCAGCTGCTACGGACGAAGGTGGGGTACAACCGGGACACAAACTCTCACACATTCACTCTCACAGTCACGCCTAGGGGCAATTTAGTGTGCTCAATTAACCTATCCCCAATCACGCATGTTTTATGGTGGTGGTAGGAAACCCACTCAGTCACGAAGAGAACATGCAAACTCTGCACAGAAAGTCCCTGCACTGAACCCAGGAGTCGAACCCAGGACCTTCTTGCTGTGAGGCAACAGAGCTAACCCTCGTGCCTGTTTTCACCCAAATTCCTTAAATAAAAAGCTTTTGTATAAAGTCAGAGCTACTGTTAGCCCTGAAACCCAAATATATTCACACACCATCTTGCAAGAACATGTGTGTGCACCCGCCCTCACCCCTCTTTATCCTCCAGGTCTTGGCCGCTGTAATCGAAAAAGATGTTGGAGTCTTCAGCGAGTGCTCGCTCCATCACACGAATACTGCGGTCGAAAAAGATCACAAACTCTTCAGAGTGCAAGATCTGCTGCTTCTCCTCCTCTGTCAGCTCCCGCGGGTGGCCTAACGCACAAATATATACAGGCAAAAATATACAGAGCCACAGTGTAAATAAACACAGATTCGACAACATAAACTCACTCACAAATACACACACAAAAATGGGCCACAGATTTGGGATACGGTGTTTGTAGCTACCTTTTGTCACAGAACACAAAATAAAGTGATTTAAACCACAGAAGTCAGGCAATGGACTGATGGAAAGAGCAGCCAATACATAAAATCAGATTACGCAAAGAACTTTCTGTGGAGCTTCAGCTTCATGAACACAATTATGGCAATTACAGAGATGAGATGCTGAAAAACAACTACAAAGAAAGTGAATAAAACACCACAAATAAGTGAATAAACAAATAAACATATCAGCAAACACATAAAGCTCCCTGGTCCTTTTCTCCATATAATGACTTTGTGCTCACTTTTTCCTTTTTTGATGTTACTGGGTTCCTCCATTATCCCCCGGACTATTAGGGGCCCTTCACTTTGATCTTGGGCCACTTGATTCGTGTGCACTTCTTTTTTTTTTTTGACGACTCATAAGGAAGACAAAGGCCTGATCAAAGTCTCGGCATGGTCAAAGCGGCCGTATGCTTTCGCGGCCCAGCCCCAACAAGGCCTCTCCCTACCCCGCTACACTTATTTACTCCACACACACGCACAAAGAATGCACTCTCCGGGCCCTTTGAAGTCCACTCGCCGGGGTCAAGTGACATTAATTTTGAATCGGGCCTGACCCACAATGCCGTGGAGCTGATAAGCGGGACCCCCGACTCAGAGAGAGATTGGCATCTGATATGGCGACGAGAGTCACACGCGAGCAGCCACGCAACGCTTCAACAAGCCTGTAGGGTGCCTGAGAGATTCCCTACTCTAAAGTCGCTCAAGCTGACATGGTGGATAAAAATCTGTTCATGGACCTGGAATCATCACTGAAATCTGGAATGTTTTTAGTAATATAAAATATTGGCTACAGGTAAAAGTACAAAGTCCTTTTACATATGAAGAATACAAAAATGTCATGCATGAAATAAATTTAATTACACATGGAATTTAAAAATATATATAATTACATTTATTCATAGATAATAAAAATTTTCCCAACAAGCATGTAAAACAGTATGTTATTTCTGTTACCATCTTTATATGTTTGTTCTGTGACCTTTAAAACATTCTCTAAATTCTGGGGATTAAAAAAACACATGTCTTGCTTTTTTATTTAAGTTCTACAGAACAAATCTACAGTACTACTCTTAAAGGGATTGTTCACCCCAAAATGAAAATTTGATGTTTATTTGCTTACCCCCAGGGCATCTAAGTCGAAGGTGACTTTGTTTCCTC
>JBBKCR010000134.1:11908731-11931564 GCA_037577295.1 Ladigesia roloffi
CCGTCTCGAGCCCCCTGTGTATGCTCTTTGGCGTAGGTTACGCAAACGCCTTAAGTGATCTGTTGCGTGAATACGTCCCTCGTTTACACAGAGCACAGGGATTCCGGCGTTTGCGTATCCTAGCTTGAGACGGTTGTCTTTCAGAGGTAAAAAATTTTATAAATACTGTTCAGTTTCTCACAAAAACCAAACGTTTCATGTCTTAAGACATCAATGTGTCGTCACGAGTCACAGGGTGTGATCTGGACATGTCTGCATGGTTTTTTATTTTGAAAGGTCTGACGCCCATCCACTTTCATTATATGACTACCAGACTGCTACGGCTAAAGCTAAAAATCTGCATTTGTGTTCTGCTGAGGAAAAAATATTAAGTTTGGGGTGGAAAAACGGAGTTACATTTTTTAAACACCCAAAGGATTTCTTTAAACCCTCTTCCTTTCTTTAGCATTTTCCCAGTGGATTGAAGTATGACAAAAGAATCAACCAAGCTCTAACAGTCACAGGGTTGGACAATGTTAGTTCCATACATCTTTCCAGGTTTTTAAATAATTAGAAAGAACTAGGAGGGAAAAAATAAGAACATGTAATTTGTGATGTGCCTTGATTAATGAATGTGTTCATATATCAACATAGTATATTATTTTTACATTACTTATAATCTAATTGTTATAACATTGCTATTTTAGATATTAAATGTTGTTTAAAAAATAACTGAAATAATAAATAAATCATTTATTAAAATTTAGTTCAAAATATTTAATCATAAATTGTATAGGTAGACATGTAGTGAAAATGAAACAAAGCACACAGCATATAAGGAGCTAGTTCATGAACATAAGCAGAGATTGCTGTAATATCAAGCTACATCTTAAGGCACATGATGTTACAAAGCGAGGCAAAGAAGGTAGTTCCCTTTATTTGCATCATGTAGTAACTGGAAGCATTGAGTTTAGGTCATGTTGATGGAGCCATGATGGCCAGCCTACCAAGGACATACTAAATGCTACTGTGTAAAAAACTAAGATAATTTTTAGTCTAGTGCAAAAAGAGTTTATACAATTAGAAATATATTTCCATTAAAGTTATTTGAATTACAATTTTGTGTACATATACACTGCTTGGTAATTGCCTCAAAAGTTATTATCTGGACTTCAAATGATACACATTTTTAAATAAGCATTTTATTGTGAACTCACACAAATACATTTCCTAAGGGAAAGCTTTTAATTCATTTGAAAACTGGACATTTTTGTTTTAAGTGCTCGAATTCCACTTAGACACCTGTGTTGATGCCAGCATGGCCATTGTGCATGTTTAATTTAAATTATCACCAAAATCAGTCATTTAATTTACACTGATTTTACATTAAGCTGGATGTTATAATAAAAACCTTATATTTAACTTTATCAATATATTCCTTCAGATGCAACAGGTAATGGTAATGATGTACAAGTGCACACTTATTTTCAGCAGAATCAGCAGAATATAGCAGATATTTGTCAGATGGCTACAACACCCCCAGGGGTAGGTATATCAATCAAAATCTAAAGCAGTTTATTTTGCAGCACTTCTCGGTACTGTGCTCTGCCCTTTCTGCCTATAAGATGCCCCATTTTTTGACAAAACATCTGGCAAGATACTACCATAAAATAGAATGATACTACCACCACCATGCTTCACTGTAGGGATTATTCTACTTAAAACAGGTTTGAGACACATATCATCACAAATATGGGTCTCATTAGAACAAAATACATATTTCCATCTTCTTTGAGTAACTCACACAAGCACCTTCCTTTATAGACCAGTTTGGTGCATTTTGACACTTGATAAGATTTTGTATCCAGTATATCTTCTATGATTTGAACTTCTTTGTGCTTCATTCTTGTACATTTACCTCAGCTTCAGCCAGATCATTTCAACTGGGCGATATTTTCGTATCCTGGAAATGTGGCAGTTACTTTAATGGTTCACAGTTAGAAAACAATTATGTCCAATTAAGGGGCAAGTGTGTGCAGCCGGCTTCCTATTCTGGAAATGTGGGAAAATACACGTAAATGGGTTTACAATACGATATGTTACAAGGGATGTTCACATGACAGGATTTAGAATTCACATAACAGAAAATATGCTGTGCAGTGTCAGGTTTGGTATTTTAAAGAGATGTCTGCACCACAAACTCTAAATTGGACAGATGTTTTTCAGTATAACATCTAACATGTAGGAGTCAAACAAAATTTATACCAGGTGGATGCTGCTGAGCAGCCTATGTTGACCAAGAAACCCCACACATACACATTCCATTTTACCTTCCTTTGTTTCCTTGATTTCCTCATCATCTTTCTGGTCAGACTCCAATCCTACTTTGGGCTCTGTGTTATCTTCATCCTCCTCTTCTTCTTCTGTAAGAAAAGACAGATCATGTTCATTGGCATGTGTGCCATCTGCCAAAACTGCACCTCAGGCCCCCCCGGAGTGACCCAGCTCCAGCCCTGCCTGCACTCACGCTAATGGCTAACAGATCAGCAGTACCTGATCCACAGACATGCCAGGCTCGTCACTAACCTAGCTGCATGGAGATCACGGCCTTCCATTATAGTAGCAGGCTGGACTTGTTTCGAATGTGCATGGCTTCTTGTTTTCTCGCCCGGCATTGGATCAGAATTTGCACAGCTGCGTTTTCACAAGCGTGAGCCAAAGACAAACAACACAGTGCTTTAAAAATCTCCCAGGTTCTAAAGAACATGTGTGCTCCACGTGTGTGAGCGCGCATGCTCGTATATGTGTACGTGAGTAAATCAAGATGTCCACTGGGAGGAGAATACTACAGATACAGATACCCTACAGGAAGCAGGGCTGCTGACTGGCGTGCCTCTCGCTCTGCTCTCTCCTGATCCCCCGTCAGCTGCACCAGACCCCCAAGCCTCGAGGACTTACTCCCCCAATTAACCCAGTCACCCCAGTCAAAGAACTCGCCTGGTGATCCGCTCCCACAGGCACCTGCCTCTGGACTCCACACTGGGCATGTGTTCCTAACCTGCCCCGCCCCCCATGACCCACGCCTACAGATGGCAAAGGGCCTCTGAGATGCTTAACACCCAGCAGACACCTGTGGATGAGAGCATACAGGCAGCCGCACGCTAACACACACACTGTGCCCTGTGGGATTGTTTTCTTGTTGACCTCAGGGTGCCAGAGGTTAACAGGCGAGGGTCAGACTGACAGTGGCCGTCCAGTTCTAAGGAGGAAGTGATCCCATCGCACTAGACGCGCCACAACTCACACATTCAACACCAGTGTGTTTGTGTTCACACCAGCTGAGATGGAGCACAGTGCCCCAGGGCTTCCTCAACAATGATTTCAGCACTACAAGAATGTTTCCCCGAACACTACTGCCTCATGTTCACTGTTATAATAGATCTGGTGTGTTTGGATCATTTATGGTTTTATCTCATGCAATAATATTTTTAATATGCTCATCTTTTTCTTTACACATCATGCAATTAGACCAAAATAGCACCATGCAAGAGCATTCACTGCTTTCAGACAGCAGATAAACTGCTTGTCAAATGTCTGAGGACACAATGATTTCTTTTAAAAATGGATTTGTCTTGCTGTAAAATGTTAACATCTTCTTTGTTATGAAGAGCACAGTAAGATTTAACTGAATATTTATTTAAAGGTTTCTTTCCCAACTTTTGGTTTTCCAGCTATTGTTAAAACCATGTAAAATATTTGCCTTGAATCAGTTACATTAGCAAAAAGCACATTTTTTACTTTTAATTTTGAACTACAAGACACTAATTTCATATTTTAAACTTTAAATATTTGTTTACCAGCATGATATTTCCCATTGTCTCACCATAGTTCCAATAATATTACTTTGACTTTTTCTGAAATGATCAATCTGCATCTAAAATGATTTGATCTGACACATTTACTGTCATATTCCATATTTCAAGCACGACTGCCAAAATGTGCTGAAATGTGTTACAAACACCAAATCATGACATATCTGATGTGCTCCACAAAAGCTAAATAAAAAGACAGATAAATAGATTAATAAATGAAATAAATAATATAAAAAACTATTATTCCCCAAAAACATGACAAAGGAGGCTACCTAGCAAAAAAATTAAGAAATTATAACTATAGCCGCACACACTTTGAAAAGCTATTATTTACCATAAACTGATGAAGATCAACACCTAAGGCTTACATAGTTTTCATCCATGAAATTACTCGCTTAAAGGACAGAACAAAAATGAAATGGTCAGTGAGGAGGCCATGATTAGGATGATCATGAGAACAGGTAAATAAATAACAATTTGGTGAATACCATTCTTCCCAAGACTGTCATATATATTTCTATGTGAAAATGATATATTATGTATTCTGTTCAAGTTTTTAGCATCCAGTAAAGTCTAGCGGTCCCAAAACCTTTGAACGACGGTGTAGATACGAGATAGCCTTTACTGGGCTTAGTTTAAACCTTGACTGCAACTTTAACATCCCAGTCTCAGTGCTCAGGCAGTTACTTCTCCAGAGGTGCTGCGGGTGAATGTGGATCAGTGACGTGAGTGAAGTCTGGTCCAGAGTGAGTGTGGTTTAGCTGCTGAATGTGACTGTGCCTGCAAGCCAGAGACCAGCGGGGAACCAAGGAGTTCCCAGGCCCAGACAGGCAGCCAGCCAGTCAGCCCAGACCACACCACACTATACCGCCACCCCACCACTCTCTCTCTCTCTCTCTCTCTCTCTCTCTCTTACTCTCTCTCTCTCTCTCTTGCTCTCTCTGTCTGTCTCTCACTTTTTTCTCCATCTGTTTTTCTCTTGTTCCCTTGCTGGGCTCTGAGGTGATGCTCTTTTCATAAGCGACGCGACTCATTCTCTCCATCCTGAATCTTTGCGGCTGTCCCCTCAGGGCCTGACAGAAAATACGGAGTTAGGGTACAGAGTACCTCTCGGCCAAGAGAGCTGTGTACTGCAAGGCTGGCGTCAGAGGGGGTAAATGCAGAAGAAGGAAGAGAAATGAGCTGAAGCCAGTAAAGAAGACAGTAATACATTTCCTTAACTCTCACATAAATAAAATATCCTCCGACATCCTGACGTGTTCTTTTATTTTACTTTCTTTCAGTAAAAAGTGTGTTGATGTAATCTCTTCAGATGGAAGTGATATGTACACTTTTGAATGAAGTACATTCAATGCATCAGTGAAGCAGTACTTGACCTGATTTGACCAGGTTTGGGAACGGATGATGTGCTCCAGGAAGGACGAGGGAAAGCTGAGAGGCCACGCAGCGTGAGGCGGTCAGCCTGACCACAGAGACTGGGACAAGGCAAGACAGTCTTGATTCATGATCGTGGTTGAGAGACCATTGGTTAGCAAACAAGGCGAGAGAGGCATGTCATGAGCCCGCGGGTCCCTGCGGCTTCTCGTCCAACCTTAGAGCCAAGCATATTTTCATGACCCCAGATCAGCTTCTGCAAAACATCAACACTGTCTATTTGCTTGACATTCACAGGGGTGAACCACACACACTCCAATCGACAGGAAACCTCTGGGCCGAGCTGTAAATTAAATAAAATCATAATACCATAACTGTTTGATTTAAAAGAAGTCGATCTCTCCACGCTATTTAAGGCGATGTTAAACTAGTGAGCCCTCGGAGATGGAAGAGGGACGGAGAAATGAGAAGGGGCAGCTTTAACGTAGTCCTTCTACTCTATCCAGTGGCCGTTTAATCCCAGTCATGAGATACTTTCTCTTCCACCTGCCGTGTAATACCAGCCAGCTCTGTGGGGCAGCGTATTAAGCTCTATCCTCCCTGCCTGCCAGTTTGATGAAACTCTGGGCCTACGAGGCACTGTAATGACATCTTCCGCTTCTCACAGCCATTCAATCTTCCCTCAGCTTCCTCACGCTGCTCAAGTCAATTCGAATCCTCCCCGTGTCACGCTGTTCTCCACGGCAGCTATGCTCAGCCCTCGCCGGACGGAGATCTATAGCTCAGCTCACAGAATATTATTCATACGTCAAGACAAGACACTGTGGCTGCGCTAATTGTTATGAGAACACAAGAAGTCAAGAAGAACTTAACTGCATCCCTTCCATATGCAACTGAACAAACATAATGTTTCTCCGGGCTTCAGGTCAACACACAAGACGTGTTGCCATGATTTACTTGACACCATGAGACAAGTGACTGGGACATAGACTACACATATTCTAAGATGCTACAAAATACAAAGGAATAATAAGAACTATCCAGAAGTAGACTTAAAGCCAAACAATACAATATATACAGTTGATTTTACTGAAAAACTGAACACAGCACTCTTGAGATTTATAACTGAATGATGTTCTATTAATTATTCAAGAAAATTCTTAGGATGTAAAGAATATTTGCGGACCAGAAAAGTGCGGACCACTTTTCAAAATTAGCAATGGAGCTACAATGACATGACTACTATCAAAAACAGGAAAAAAAATCAAACACCCAAAGCTTTTTCTCATCCAAACTGTGAATACATTTTGAGGTTCTGTAATTTTATTTTAGTTCTATAATATACGCTACAACGTAGCATTTCCAAACTTGCGAGATTAGTGTTTAAAAGCAATATTCCAATATGCAGCCCCCTTGTCTAATATTATGATGTTAAGAAGACTAAGAACATTTGAACGCCTTGGCTGACTGAAGATGTCATGGGTAAGTTTAAAATTGTGTACATGTATCCCTAAAGTATTCATATTGCATATTATATGTAAACTAGGTCAGAAGTATACAACAGTGCAATTTGTTACATATTAATAACAAGTCCAAGATAAGTGTGTGTGTCAGTTATCATTCTCTGTAATCTTGCTTTGTCTTTGGATCACCAACTGAGGTCCAAGTACACTGATCCATTAAGAAATGGTCACACCAGGTGTGGATCATATTACCGATCCCAAAGATTACACTGCCTGTCTTATTGTACAGTAGCCATGCATGTGGAGCTGCTTAATCTAAACAGGCGTCTGCGGAGGTCCTGAGGGACGAATGCCTTCGCTCTTTCAAACTGGCACTTATATTGAACGATTGAAGATTTTTTTGACTGGTACGAAGAGATCAAAGATTTTGCCCTTCAAATTTCCTGTTAAAGCAGAGGTGGAATGGGAACATGCACGGTTTGGAAATATTAAAGTTGAGGTTTGTCTGTGTGAGTTGGACGGCCTCCAGCAGCAGGGCCTGAGTCTGTGCCAGCGCCCGTCCTCTCGCTGATAGATAGATGTTGACACTGAGCGTTTTTAGAAAAGGCAAAAGGTATGGTGTGAAAGCGGCATGAACCGAGGGGGAAAAAACTGTGCACAAGACGAGATCCCATCCATTAAATGGCAGGAGGATGCAACCCAGTCTTTCATCCAGCCGTTTATTGGGCCAAGCTGTGCCGTTCTGGGCCTCTTATTTGGGATATGGAGCTCATTATGCAATCAAAAAAAATTCCTCCTCATCTGACAAGTGGGGAGATTTCCCTCTAATGTACAGGGAGAATACGGGGGGGGTGAGGGGTGCTGGTGTTCCTCACCAGGCAGCGTCAATATGGATGAAAACAGGGCCAAACGAGTCTGTGGGGTATTTCCGTGTGGGGGCGTGAGAGATGGCAAAAGAGAGTAGAGATTCAGACTATCCGCCATACCCATAAGCACACATACTGCATGCCTCTGTTTTGTGAGGCAATGCAGACACACACACATACACTATTCACGCCTCAGAAGTTGGGTGTTGAGCAGCCTGCAGACCACAACAGAGGAAGAGAGCAGAGGAGGAGGCAACAGAGATGCGGACATGAAAGAGGTCTCTAATGTGGCACTGGCACGCCACCCCATGCATGACAAAGACATTGTCTAGCCCCCAGTACATCATCTCAGTCAGCTAAAGCTTTCAAACTCACCTACATATGCACACATGTGCTTAACAACACCTGAGCAGCATCTGCACTAGCTACATGTTCAGCAATTTCAAATTAATGTTGCCAATAACCCAAAAGTTGTCAGTTAGGAAATATTTTCGGTTTAACTTAACACAGGAACTACAAGTAATTAGAAGCTTATGTTATAGCTAATTAGCATTGTGCTTTAAATCCATGCGTAATTCATTACACATCCCAGAATGGACCTCAGACTGAAAGTGGAGTTCTTAAGCTTCTATGTGTGTTTTGTAGATGAAACATATTTAAAATCTGAAAAATAGAGTACATGTCAAACTCGAACATTTTAACAAAATGATCAAATACTGTACATTGTCTAATAAAGTTTTCCATAAGGAGCTATGGGATCCTGCTTTTGTTTTCCATATAACAGCCGACTGACAGCTATCTACCACTTGTATTCACTCTGTTATGTGTCTAGCACCTCCTTGCACAAAAAGGTGTAATTCTGTTTTTACGTAACAACCTGCTTTACATTTAACTTAATGTAATTTTCTAAATTAGATTAATGTAAATAGGAATTTATTTATTTGTTATTTTTTATAAGAATATACTGATAACATTTCAAAGTTCAAACCTGTCAATCCCCCAAGTAAACTTATTTATACACATAACATGACAATAACAGAGTACAATTCAACAAATAAGACAAACAAAAACATGTTTTAAACTGAATGAACAAAACCACATTCAGGTAAATCTAGTAAAAGAATTTCTGCAGCTCCACGGACTGGCACTTTTGTATAAAAGCAATTTGAGGTTGAGCGTTATCACGAATAACATCTTTGCAGTGACAGCTGTAAGGTTATTTTGATCATGTACTTCCACATTCGTTTTTCTCCTACAGTTTCTTCGTTCATGTTCCCCTGAATGCTCCAGGAAAAGGGTCAAGAATCAAACCTCAAACACCAAATGTATCTTGACTGATTGGGGTAACATGTACAAATTATATTATTTTGCTCAACCTTGGGGTTAGCTCAGCCTGTGGACACAGCATGACTCTACATGAAGACCTTGCTGTCATGGGGTCTGAGCTTTTGCTGGGGATTTGGATCAATGATCACTTCCTCAAAATCCAATATTAAGGAATACATAGTTGACCCATTCATATCAACACTGCTCTTCCTGCTAGCCATGATGATGACTGAGTTGCAGTCTGTGCTCCATGACTCATTCAGTTCTAGACAACAAAAGCTCTCTCACTTACTCTATGTGGCAGTGTTAGACTTTTTCTGAAATCAAATGAAGACAAGCTGCATAGAGTGTGTTTCCTCTCTGGGGCCTGTGCTCATCAAACACATCTAGCAGAGCAAAGAGAGCGAGAGGAGTCAGGACTTAAACTTTCTCTCAGCTACTATTCGCCTCAGGCTTCCTGCAGCTGTGTAATAGTCCAAGGCTCAGGGCACTTTGTGCCCCCTCTCATGTCCAAACACACAGCAGCAGATACTGTCCACTCGGTCTGCATACAAGCATCAGCTCAACAATTGTCTACCCATTCCTACCACTTCTACCACCCACAAGAAATATTAGGAGTCACTGTTCCTTCAAAATTCTAATTCCTGCAGATAGATTATATTATTTAACTTAGGAATTATTATTTAAAAAAGCAAATAATTAATAACTATTAAGGGTGGTCAATTAAAAATCTACAATTGAAACCATTTATCTATTTTTTCTTACATTACATTCGACATTAGCAGTTGTGTCACATTTACTGTAATTGTAAAAAATAACACATTTCCTGAATCTTATTGATTAGAGAGTATTTTCAAGATCTGTCCTGTTGTCTTCGCTTTTATTTTATAAGTAAGCCAAACCAAACCATGAAAGTTCTTCACACAACAGAGAGGAAATATGAATGAATCACAGACAAACGGAGGATGAGTGACTCTACTAGAAGAAAAATGATTGTGCCATCGAACCACACATATAAATCATTACACTTCTTATCTCGCTGCGCCACTTTTTGTAAGCTAATCTGAAGCTCTTCAGAAGTTCGGCATGGTGGAACACAAAGCTTTGACTATTTACTGGAAGAGATGGATCAGCTTAGGGCTCGGCCTCCCAGTGCCCTTCTGCATCCTCATCCTCGTTTGTCATCATTATGATGAACAGCTCAGATCGATCCCGCTGTGTCTTTTATAGCAGTGCTATCTAACCTTTATCTGCTGGCCGAAGGCCACACAGCACAGAGCAGCCTCTCCCTCTGAGACACGGGCAGCGTTCTGAGGTCTGGAAATATTCAGAGCAGCAGAGATAAACAAAGTCGGTCGCTTTGAACAGATAACTACTCAGAAGCTCCGCTAACGCTTGCAGGAAATGCCCCAGATTGGGGGATTTAAGGCCTTGTCAGATTTAGACGAAATATTTCAGGCAACACGTAAAAAGGGGGAATAACGTGAGCACAGTAAAAGTTTGGCAGTAAATTCACATTAATACATGCTGGAACATTTCATTATATGTGAACAATTAGAAAAAAAAATACATTTTTGCTTATTACATTTTTAGGGATTTTTGGTAAAAAAAAAAAAACTCTGTATAACTCAGTAAATCAAATTTTAATCATTAAAATACCTAGTCTAAAAAAGTTGACTTTATGAGCATTGTTTTATTTTGTGTGATATATGAGCAAAATCCCTGACAGAGATGTGTCCATTAGAGAGGATATTTCAGGTTGATTGCAATTATTTCCCACGGTTATAAGATTTCATAAGTATTGTTTCACAAAAGCATGCAAACAAATACAAAAAAGCCTGAAACACAATTATTTAGATTTGTATCCACACAAGTCTGAAAAAAATAACGGAATTGCATGTTAGTATAAGTTTTTCTACAAAAAATAATAGGATAATATTAATTTAACTGCTTTAAACTTGAAAAGGATATTTATTAGTGTAATCTTACTATTTATATAATTGGGAATATATAATGTATTTACATCTGGAGATTGTGACAGGCACAATAATATGCATGCGGTTATTAAGTACTCTAATAAGTGAAATATGGCTTGTTCAGCTCATTTGACTTGTGAATTATGAAGATAAACAAAACGAAGTGACGTGTGTGATTCAGGCATGCAACAGCACCGCAACTTGGACCTGCACTGCCACAACAATGAACTTCACTGTTGCTGAATACAGCAAATACAACGGCATTGTGGAAAACAAATCTACTCGGACTAACAGTATTTGTCAGCGTTTCACATTTTCTCAGACATGGTTTTAGCGGTTCAACGAACATCATAATCATTTTTTTTAATTTTACGTTTTATTTCCTTTCTTTTTATAAAAAAAAATCCTAATTTTCACACCTAAGACTTCCTGACTGTAAGTAAACAAGCAAAGGTTACCCAAAGATGAAACAATAGCAATTGCCCTTTTGATACAATACCTAACAATTAACCAGAACAGAAATCAGCTCGTTTGGAAATAAACAAATACATCAGTGAATATACAGCCTAATTAGCGAAATTAGCTCCACACACGGTTCCTACTCTTGCCTTCTGCTCTGACCTACAAAGTCTCTGCGTTAGTAATGAACCTACATTATGCAACGGGTCTGTGGTCCCCTACCGTGGTGCCAGTGCAGCTGGCGCGCTCCCATAACCACATCTTTAAAAAAGCCATCATGCCACGCCATGCACAGGCTGGCCACAGAGCATGATTAAACCTCATGACTTCAAACTTTCCAAACACTGGCCTGTCAAAATGAGCCACTGAATCAAGGCAATGAGCTTTCACTCAGTCTCACAAGAAAGGACACTCTCCCTTACATGTCCCAGTAAGGAGTTTTAAATCAGTTTTGTAAGAGTGGATTTATTTTAAATAGAGTAAGAAATGTGTCTAGTGGATGTTCTGTTATTATTAAGCCCTTACAAGAGAATTAATCAGGTCTACATGGCCAGTCCACAACAAAAATAAACACTACATATCATCATCCATCAACTCTGAATGGTTGTCTTACATCAGTTGAACAAGTGAATTTAGCTTTTTGTACATTCATCTGCATGAATAAACTGCAACAAAGGGATCTTGCCACTCTTTAGACCAGCTTGGGGACTAGGAGGCAAAATGCAACATCTGTCATGTGCTAAGAGTGCTCCCTGATGGTCATAAGTGGTACTGAATAGGTACATTGTGGAACATTGAGATATGTGTATTCCATTCAGCTAGCAACATGTGTTATTGGTGCAAGGGTCAAAACAATCTGTTTCTGTGTTACAGTATCCAGTGCAATTTTGTAATTTTCTTGCTATCCAAGGACATAAGCACAATATTAGGAGATTCAGAGGAATCTGAAACTAATACACTGCTGGGAATATATTGTCTTTTGTGGATGGATGGAGCTCTTCTATAGGTCTGCAGCCAGGGTCAGTGGCAAAATATCAGAGAAAAATAGAAGCAGTGGCCATTGAGGCCGAAAGCTCAGACCACCCAGGCCTCCTCTCTGCCTCAACTCATCAATCCAAACCAAGGGAACATGGGAACGTAAAACGTAAAACGAGTAACTATACATAGGAATGAAAATGTATTCCATTTGATTTCCAACACACATCACATGGCAAATATTATTACAGTGGTTCCATGGACAGCAGCCACTCTTTGGCAGAGACCAGCTTCATGTATTCTATTATGTGGTGGTATGAGAGGGAAAATTGCAATCATCTGGGTCCCACTTGGCATGCTCCACCTACTGCGAAACACATCATTTCATCTGATATCAGATTTTTTTTTTTTCCCTCTTGGGTTTGACTGGCATCCCGCTTGGATCCAAACCATTTGGGGCCGGGGCCTCTCTCGGCATGAAACTGGAGCAGGATGGCGGCGATGAAATTCACACTCTAACAGTTTGCAGTAAAGAGCGCAGAGGTAAAAGGAGGCTCCAAGGCGACCAATTAATTCCGACAATGTGGATCAAAAAGAATAAACGTAACAGTGTCTAAATCTGAGACGACTCTTCTTCCACCCTCAGACAGGGAAAAGGAACATGCTCCATGGTGCGAGCGTGAGTAGGGGAATTTTGGCGCTAACCTTTAGCTTTGTGAACGCTGACACCCACGGCTTTTCTTTCGCATGAGAGAGCTGAAACAACACGGCAGCACCAAGCGCTTCCATATGTGACCCGAGCGCATGGCTCAGCTGCACTCCCAGAGCGAGAGCCGGAGCCAGCACTCTACTGCTGCTGCTCCTGCTGCCTATGGGGCACACAGGCAGCACAGATGATATGCCATGTAGGGTATTTTAAGATTAGGTCCCACAGATACCTGTCAGTCATACAAGGCCCATCCTGCAACACCTGGCCCTGAGCTGCCAGGGATTCAAACCTGCAACTAAAACACTTAAATGTCTTTCTGTTTTGTCACAGGTGGGCAAAAAAGAGGAAAACACTAGTCGCCGATGGTAAAAATGAAAAAAATAAAAATTGCAATACTTTAAGAAATAAGAACACATTTGACAATCGTTAGTGTTTAGAAAGTCTGATAAGCTGCAACAGACAAAATGCACCAGCACATCAGTTTCAAATAAAAACAATACAAAAAACAGCTGACAAGAATCTGATTTACTCATTCACTCATTTTCTGTAACCACTAATCAACAATAGGGTTGTGGGCACCAGAAGCCTATCCCAGAATCGAATGGCATGGATTTGATTTAATTTAATTACATATAATAAGAGACAAAATGCAAAAATAAATATGAGAATAACCGGCTAGCATCTGTTATTTCTTAGAATTAATTCTTGTTGTATAAAAATACTGATGATATCTGCCATTAAAGTCTACTGAGATTTACCATGATAATCAAAATCTTTATATCATCTACTGTTAACCTCACAGCTGTGAAGAAACTGGACCACATAGAACACTTTGGGATTTTTATTTTTAACAGACAGTAGAAAACATAAAACTAAATGACATGCAAAATGAAGAGCATATAATCAAGCCCTATTTATAGGTCAATGTTGAACGTGCTAACCACACTGACGAATCTGCGTGAACATATGAAGATTCAGATGTGGCCTAGGCAGGTTTAGATGTCTTGGTGCAATTTTACCAAATCTATTTTAGTAACTAGTGGGTGCTTGTGTTTGTTAGTACCATAAAGCTCACATCTGCTCACATGTCACAGGTCACATGACTCCATCTGGGCCAAAAACTGAAAAAAGTTATGAACTGTGTACATTTCATGTTTTGCTTAACTATTCTGTTAAGTCCTTTTCTTAAAGGTAAATCTTAGGCCTTTTATGCAGTGGATGGCTTTAGATCCCAAAAACACTAACTGGCCAGGATATGTTTTAACTTATTTTAACCTAATTTTACCTGTTAATGTAACTTAAACATATATATATATTAATCACTTAGTTATAAATTAAGTTAATTAAAAACTAAATAACTGTCAAAAAAGCGTAAGAACTTGCAATAACATGTGAATAACATCACATACTTTGCTTTTTAGGGAGTGTTCATATTTTTAAAGTAAAAATCGTCAAACAAATCTTTAATGATTTAATGATGTGACTTATTCTTAGGAAATTAATTTAAATCACGGCTATCTTTGTAAAAATAAAAAAAAAACATGAAATACTTTGTGGTCAGGTATAGACCAACACTGAGTTAATGAATTGGCTAAACATGTTGGGAAATGCCATTTTGTCGTTTTCTATTTTGATTCTTAACTACTTCATTATGAGCCATGAAGAACTTTCGGTCAATGTACAATAATGCCTTACAGATTAGCAGTTAGTTTCAACCCTGCTTTCTGGTAATTACAAAACATTAAGGTCCACCACACGTTTCAAACAGTTTTAAAAACTGTAAAAAAAACAAAACAAAAAAAAACATTCTGTCAGTGCATTACCACACACTCTTAGAGGAGACCTTGTAGGTAATGATCCAGAAATATGCCAGAGAGAAGCCACACACACGTACTCACCCATATACACACACAGACTGAAAGAAACAAAGAAAAAAAAACGCCTTATTGACCGCGTGAACCCGTAACCTTATTTGTAGCGGATTCCAGGGCGGGTAAATCTAAGTGCAAAACTGTATGACTGAGAACCATTTGCGGTTCACTAACGACAATTACCGCTCCGATATCGCGTCGGCCCCTCAGCATCCCCCTGTACTAAGAACAGCAGCTCCTCGGCCACGTTTCCACTGTGGCCCATTAAAGGGTTCGCAAGGCTCGGCTGAACGGGAGCAATTTCTGCGTGCTGGACCCGGTGCCAGCCTCTGTGAGGCCTGACCCACCTCGGCACACAGAACACGCTCAGCTGAAACGGCTCCAACTTTTTAAAAAATTACAGCCGTAACAGATTTTTATCTTCGGATTGGAATCAGAGGGAGAGGTTGCTAAAGCCATGTCAGCACTGTGGTCTACCATTTAAACTTTACTGGCTTTGACCACATATTGTCTTTATGGTGACAAAGAAACTAGGAAACTGCGTATTGATTAGGAAACAATACTGCACAACAGCTGAGTTGAGATTTAGCCCCTAAATCTAAGAAGCTTAAAAATAAAAGGGCCAAAGGAGGATATGGTGAGCTACTACTCCCAGTTCACCTTAAACAGCATCTCCCAACCCTGGACCTATTCTCAGAACGCATGATAAAACTAATCAGCTCTTTAACCTCCCCTTCCTAAGTTATAGTGTGCGTTAAAGCAGGAAAAGCAATCAAAAGTGCAGGTCAGTGGATCTCTATTACCAGCGTTGGGAAATGCTGCCTTAAAGAACCTCTCATTGTCCTTTGAGTGTGAGGAATTTTAAAATTCATTAAAGATTTAGAACTGCACTAAAATTCAAGAAAGAACATTTAATTTGTATTGCTGTTTGTTGGCCCATCAATCACTCATTTACTGCATTAACTATACACACATAGTGAGTTGGGAGTAGTAACCAAATAACGTCAAGAAGTTACCAGATAAAAGACTTAGGGGTTAACTGTATGCTCCTGATAATGAAAAAGGCTCCTTCCAGTTTGAGATTTCACAAAACACGTCATATTAAATGTTTTATTGCTATCCTTCTTCCACTGCAAGATGGAATATGGAATATGTGGATATTTGTGGAAGCTGACCCTGCACTGTCCACTGGATAAGTGTTGTCTCTGCAATGTCACCCAGTCCCAGCGACCCTCAGGAATGACAAGCCAGCTCTTTCAAACTAATTATATCGCCCAGTAAGCACTGGAGCCATGTTTATGGCGGCCAGTGACTGGTGCCTAATCTGATTGAGTGTGGACAATGCACACTAAGGAGAGAGTGATCTCTGACCAACCAGTGGACAGGAACCTAGACACTCACACTACTCATATTCATTACAGCAAAGATGGGCGGAAATGAAAAGATCATTGCATTAAATCTCTTAAACAGAGTCACACACACTCAGAGTGATGCAAGACAACGCCCACAGCTTAAGAGAATGGGCTTTCTCAGGGGGTCAAAAGTTCAGATGGGTCATCTGAAAGACCAGTGACTTGTAGTGACCAGTCACACATATTGCACAAGTCACCTACGTGCTAAATACCAGTTGCTTGGTTTCATTGACCTATGAATAGAATTAGGTTGTCAACAATATTTTTCAGATAGGAATTGAATCTTTACAACTAAATCATAAGTCAACAGATTTGTCACTGGCCCAGCTCAATCACATGGATTCTGCTGAACTGAGAGTTCAATGATTTCTTGTTAAATCCTTGCAGCTGAATGTAAACATAAATAATCAGACATGGTCATGAACTAAGGCCAGACTGATTGCTGTCGATAAGACACTAATATCCAATGGAACGTAAAACATATAACACAGTAAGGAAATTCAGCCTTGCTCTTGGTCAGTCAGGGCTCTGGGGAGCCTGGTCCAGCCCTGAGGGCAGGGAAAGGTCAATAAGTGATGCTCTGATAACATAATAGCCTATCAGGCCGGATGGCATAATTAGTTGTGCTAGAAAAAAGACGGTGAAAACCCCAACAAAAACAAAGACGCGCAAAGAATGAATGGATTTTAATTTTATTGCATAGCAAAGCGTTTTACTCAGACTTCCTCTTATTGAACCTCAGTACACTTTGACTACCCAAGAATGATATATTTCCCACAAATGAATAACCACACTACATGTGTATGTAATTAGTCTCACACGTCTTTAAACTAATCAGCCAAAATGACTTTTTAAAGTGCTTTATAGTTACATCATGTGAAAGTCTGAATTTGGCTCTTATAAGTTAAACCTATTTAAGTCGTTTATAGTTCTGTTAAATATTACTTATTAAGGATTATTTATTAAATATATATCATAAATGATTCTGTAAATGCTGCAAAACTTCAACTATGGTTTGGATCCACAACTTTGGCCTTCGAAGTTAAAAAGTTTTAACAGCAAGAATACTAAACTGAACTAAACTGCTTACAAAATGAAAGTGAGTGAAAATGTCAATTATAGCAGTCATAATTATTTAATTAAAGTGGATTATTTGATATAAAAATGAATCACTTAAATTTACATATCAGTAAAATGCTTAGTGATTACATTGCAACATGAATGATAAACATGAAATCTGCTGGTCATTATAAAGCCATCTTTAGTCTGAACATTCTCCACAGTGGAGATATAACAGCACATACATCAGTTTTGTGTGCATCACTGGAAGAGATGTAAACCCACCGCAGTTGTATCCCATGAACGCATGTATGTTTGTACCTGCAAATGACATATAAATGAAGCTGGAGTAAATGTTTTCCATTATAAATTGCACGTACATGATTACTCAAATAAACTGCCAAATAATCGCCAGATCCCTCGATTACAGATGTGATTGTAATTTGAAAGTCAACAAACATGCATCAACAAAATGGGAAAAATCATGAACACGTCATCAAAATGTCTTGAGCGAGGATTTCACCTGTGCCAAATGTGACAAGTAGCTCTAAACCAGGGGTCCCCAACCACCAGTGGGTACCACATTACCCACGGCCCGGTACCGGTCCGCGGACCGCACAGAAAAAAAACCGATACAAAAACGGATATACTTAGTCTAGTTTCTGATATTAAACCAATTCCTGACGAAATATAGGTTGGGGACCACATTCTACAAGGTTTGGAATGTAATTGTGAGAAAACGGTTGGGGACCACTGCTCTAAACAATGCACCTCCATGTTTGGTAAGGTGAAAATTAAAACCTCAGCAGCCAATCCACAAAGCAGCCCTTGGGAAATGTTCTAATAAAGCCGTCGGAAGGTGACCACTGTTCAGCATGAGTCAGTTCAGATATTACTACACCTAATGAGTGTGAGAGTCTTTAATTTCTCATAGCAAGCTAGCACCTGGCTTTCCCTGGAGCCACCCCAGACCGGGGAGGGGGATTGTAAGGCCAAAGTATACAGAATCTGTTTAGGTTCACCAATCAGCGAAAGGAACTTCTGGAACAGGCTGAACAAACAGAGTGCAAAACTTAACAGGTGGAGAAGTGATGCATTTTTCGCTCTCTCCTTCTTTCTCTCTCTCTCTCTCTCCCCCATCTTCCCTCCAGTCCCCCATCCTCCCCCACTTCCCCACCCTCCCCCCCTTCCCCACCCACACACACACTTCTCTATGTGTAGCTCACACTCCACCTACTCTTTCTATTTCTTTTTAGAAGTGTGCATGGGGCAGGGTCAGAGAGACAGTCCTGTCGCTCCGGCCAGCTGTGATACTTTGCTCCTGCATCTGGACCAAGGCAGATAGGAGGAAAAAACAAACAAAGAGCACTGATCGCGAGCATCGCTAAGGGCAATGGCCAATCAAAGGCTTGTCAGCGGTTGCACTTGCTGAATAAATGACCCGCCTTGACAGGAAATTCCGCCAGCAATTTTAATTCTGATCAGGCTTCAAGGAAGTGGGAAGAATAAAAACACATCAATTATAATGACAGGAAGTCTCCAATCACATGGCAAGCAGCTGTTGCCAACGCAGGGATCAAGGAGCCATGAGAAGATGGTGGGGATTCTGGTGGAAAAAGGCAGGGCAAGGGGAAAATAGGGAGACGAGACAGAGAGAGAGAGGAGGGAGAGAGAGGGCTCTACGCTGCAGGAGGATGCATTTAGTAAAACTCCCACTTGAAGCGCATTGCTTACAGATTAAACCTTCACAGGAAGAACAGGAGAACAAACCTGTGCTTTGCATTATGTCTCCTGACAATGTTATGCAAAACACTCAGTGCTTGTTAAGAGGTACCATCCATATGGAGATGTTTAGGGCAATTTTTCTTTAGACCATCTGTGTTTTATACTAGGCCTGGCTCCCGAGTCTGGAGGACGCAATCAAATTAGCAGAGCACTATTTGTGCTTCGATTTAACAAGGTCATAACTTTGAAAATGTAATTGAAATATGATGTTTTAAATAAGATCAGCTTCAGAGGCATAAATCAAGCCTACATTAAAAGCAGTGGATTAGAGCAGACTTGTTGAAATTGATTTCTAAGTGCTAATGGATATATTCTGATTAAAAAAATAAAATCACATCTAAAAGACATCTAACCTAATGCAGTACAAACCACACATACACTAATAAGGCTGAATAATCCTCCATTCTACTTTACCAGGCAAGCCGAAGTGGTTTTGACTAGCCACTTTCACATTTCATAAATCAATCAAGCTTCATGAAGGCAAGTGGTCCTCTTTTATAGAGTGCTTGATTATTGAGTGCCCTATTTTAGCACTTCCTATTCTGATCATAACATACCTGCACACAGTACAGCAATACAGACACTACATTAGAGAGTATGGGTGAGGGGTGTAATGATTTAAATGAAGAATATACTCAAAATAATATGTAAAAAATAATACAAATATAAAAATGACATCACAAAGAAAACAACAAAAACAATCTAAAGTGTAAAGTGTTAAGTGAAATGTATAGTGATATATATTTAACACTGCAATGTAAAATGATATGCATTCAACAGTGCAATATACACCTTACGCATGTATATATATCAAGAGTTTTTCATATATTGTCTAAACTGGCTTTATTCTGAAGTCATTCAGAAATTCTACACTGAAAAGGGTATATTCTGAATTAAAATGTTTACAATAAATGACTTGAGTCCACACACAGTACTAAAGTTAAAAATAGCAATCGCAACCACGCATTTTAGTACCGAATCAGTGTAGTGGTTGTGATTTTTTGGGCTTATTCTGTTAGAGGGCTTGAGCACTGAAAAGGTTTTATGTGAGAAATTTTCAAATCAAAGCTCCTTACCCTAAAAATGATACTTCAACGGTTCTTTAGTAAAGGCAGTGGTTTTATATAGAGCTTTGGGCCAATAAAACTATCTGAGTGCATAAAAAGTTGCATATGGTTCTTTAAAAAGTATTTTTAAAATGTTCTGCTACCATTAGCCACAAACTTTCTTGGTACTGCATTTTGACAAAGAGTCTAAATAGCACAGACATTTAAATAAAATGTTGCACATTTTTGAAAATAAATAATAGGAGTCAAGTTAATAGGAGTACAGTTATACACTGAGCACCAAGCATGCTGCCTGATACACAACGCATGAGATAATCTCTGCCGAAATGTGAAAGTAAAGCGGTGGCCCTCTCCACAAGAGGCAGACACAATTCCAGGTGATGGCCTGATGATAGAAGCCATCTTGAATTACCCCAGCCTGCATCCACTTATAGGCCGTCTCAATGCCCTCACTGTTCTGTATTGAAGTCAGAGCCACTGATGGGCAGGCATCTCTTTTCAAAGAAGCATTCCCCTGGCTTTCCTCTCAGGAAATGGAGGCCACTGCTGGTCAGATGAGTCTTAATCTGACCAGGTTTGAGCTCCCCAATGCAACCCGACAGCCAAAACGACAGGACACCTCACGGTGATGAAAATCTAAATCGCTTCCCTCAGCAGACACTTTTAAGTTATTTTACCATTCATATGTTAACTCAAAGGCAGATATAAAAATCTAAAATACAACAGGTATTGATCTATGGTTTAAAATGTTTCAAATAAAACCAGCATCTCTCTGTATTGACTGACTGCTATGAGCAATGATAGCATGCTGAATGCTGTAATGAACAGTGAATGTATGAGCAGTGATGGTACCTTCAGACTGATGAGCTGCAACAGGAGTCTGGGTCTCTTTGCAGTAGGAGACCACCTCTCTGGGCAAGAAATCCACCTGGATTATCTTGGATGCCCCCAGCCTGTGCATCCTGCGTCTGGAACAGAAATACACACACAAACACACACACACACACACACAAACACACAAACACACAAACATATATACACACAAAACACATTGTGGAGTCCATTCAAAGCCCCGGAGCCCGTTGGACGCATTAATTCAAAGAGAAATATGCAAAGTTGATCAAGTTTAACAATTACTTTAAAATACAAGTTAAAATACAACACTGAAAAAACATTGTACATTGAATTTACCATTTCCACATGAATAAACTCTCAACAGAATTAGTGAATCAACTGGAATATGTCATTTACATTGATGCAATAAGTTTATTCATGTAAAAATTATGTACACATCTCAGTATACATTACAGGCATAGAGTTTAGGCAGCACTCCTGCAGCAATGTGACTAGGACTTTTGAATATCATGTATATAAACAGAAGACAACAAATACTGCAGTATGTCTAGTTCTACTGCTTATGTGTTGAAGTCTGAGTGCTCCCTGCACCTGTACTGGCAGAGTACATCAATCACTGCCTTACACAGCCCCAGGCAAACAGCTGGAGAGTAACCAGCTGAAAGCACTTAAACCTGACAAACTTAAAAAGAAGGAGAATGAGAGGATGGGGGGGGGAGTAAGAGACAGACAAAGAATGAGAAATTAAAGGTCAGGCAGGCGAGAGGCAAGAGACATGGTGAGTACTGACTGACAGTGCGAGTGAGAGATGGAAAAGGAGAGATAAGGGAGAAGCTCTGGAAAGAGAAAGTAAGAGAAAGAGTGACAGAGATGGGGCTAATCAGAGAGAAAGAGAGAGAAAGAGAAATAGGTGAGGAAAGAGCGCATAAGAGAAGAAAAAGCGAGAGAGAGTGAGAAAGAGCAAGAAAGAAAATGAGAGAGAAAGAGAGCAAGAGAGAGAATAAGAGAGAGAAGAAGAGAGAGGGATAATGAAAGGCTGTGACAAAAGAGAAACAGATGGTCAGAAAGAGGTGTAGAGGTAAAGAGAGAGGAGGGAGGAAGTACCCGAGCTCAGAGTCAGCCTGCAGCTGCAGAACAGAGGGGTCAGTGTCCCACTGCAGGGTCCTGAAGGGGGCAGCAGGGGGCGCCACGCATTGGGCCAGGAGAAGAGAACATGCATGATTAGCCTCTAATACACATCACAAACACACGCTGCCACAAACAAAACCACATGCAAGGCAGAAGAACAGTAAGACACAGGAATAGTCACATCAGTCCACAGAGGAACACATCAAGAGATACTAACTGTGCTAAGAGGGGTCACATGTCTTGATCACATATTCATGATATTACATACATTGATATAATGCAGTTTCTATAGGACCTATAGTCGACAGGAGTGACTGAGAATATATAATGATAAACTGTCATAATAATGGCTAAACAAATTTTTAGCACAAAGTACGAAACAAGTAATACATATTAAATTAACTTATGATGGAATGTACATTAATAATTACCATTAGCTGTGTACATGAAAATGAATGAAGTAATAAATGTCACAAAATCAGACAAAACAGAGACAAAATGCAGAGGCTATCATCTTTCACACTCCACTGACATCCTTGAAAGATGAACATACATGTATGAATATGCACTTGTGATAAGATACAAGCACATATATGAAGACAAAAGTTTCATATATGACTATAAGACGTGTATATATTACATGCCATGACAATATAT
>JBBKCR010000134.1:11941040-11953942 GCA_037577295.1 Ladigesia roloffi
TGAAGAGTAAAGTGTATCTTGCCTTGCTGGGCAGCTCTCTGGGTGCTCAGCACCCCCAAAGCTCTGAACCTAGAATCACCCCTGGATGGGGTTGAGGTCTCCTGCTATGTCTTAATGGAACTGGAATAGAAAGGGCCTTGTGTCCACAAATCTGGAGGCATGGTGTTGTCCAAAATGTCTTGGTATGCTGAAGCATTAAGGCTGCGTCTCACTGGATGTAATGGGCCATCTGAATTAAAAAATCAGGAGGTCCCAATACTTTTGGAAAATTTGCCTCACCTGACTGTTCTTATTTTGATTCATTTTATGCAACTTTCTATGTTTCCCCTAGAGTGTATAATAGCCTTTTAATGTAAAGCTGCCTCGGAAATGCCTACAACTCTGTCTGGTTGTTAGGAAATCGTTTGATTTCAATTATTAGATTTACAATATTAGCAAAATAATACACGTCTTGCACGCATTTGGCTCTACTGTGATTCTCTAAATGGCCACTAAGAGGTGTAGTTCCCTTAAAAAGAAACCGTTACTAAACAGTTCTGCTCTTGTGTGTCAAATACGCTTTCTATCCCGAAATGGGGCACCCACGCAACATAAAAATGTTATAGAGTTATAAATAATATATATGGTTAAAAAGCTTATAAGTTAAACTACTCGCCTTGAGTTCATGCATTTGTTGTGTTATTGGGCTTTGTTGTGCTGATGAACAGTCGTGTTGATTTCCCACTGTAGTACATCTGTGCTGTGACCTTTCCTCTAGATTGGCAGTGCGCATGCGCAGGACGTGTATATGTTTTCATATAGATGCATAAATCACACGTCTGAACAGCACGAGGGCTCTATATCTGGGATTCAATAGAACAAGACGTGTAAAGCAGCGACGAGGCACATCTGTGTTTTTATTCGTGTCGCTACTGATGGACTAAATATCTCAACGGCAGAAGAGAAGGCTGTTTTTCTCTGGTCCTATATCTATGCAGAGCTGGAGAAGACCCCTCCCGTACTCATTTGGACAGTGTTGTGGAAGCAATGTCAAACTGAACCATACATTTGTAGAAGACCAACACCGCAGTTTGGATATCTGTCGCCAGAAGCCAGAGTATGGACTGTGGGACCAGATAGTGGGACGTTTTCTGGTCAGTCAGCATCGATTTATATGGCTTAGGAGCTGGTGGTCTCTGCAGAAAGATAGAGGGTCTCACAGACGCCTTAATGTTATTGAGAGTGAAGAGGCTCTGCTAGTGTGACCACAGGTTTGGGGAGACACAGAGGTCGCCTCAGCCAACTGATTTCAGCTTCAGTTTGGAATTTGTCTTTAAATTCAAAATGAAATTCGCTCACATTTTGCTGAAGAATTCCTCCAAGTTAAACATACCCAAACAAGTGGACAGGTTTTCCAAGTTTTCTCCGTCCCCGCTTTCAATGAAGCAGTTTATAGATTTTGGTAAGTTATTTTTTGTTGCAGAAACAGCCCACCGAACACCGTCCTGTCGTGTTTTGTTGTTTCTTGATATTTGAGCTAATCCTGTGGCCCGGTTTCCTGTGCAGGATTGCAGACAACACGTTACTGGTATCTGTTGCATTTCCCAAGCATAAGAAATCAAGATATGCTCATATATTACAGTTTAACATACAGAAAGTTGAATAGTTATACTGTTTTGTACATCTGTAATAACATATGGATCCATGATGAATCAGCAATGATGTACATATAACATAACCCACTATTAATTTAAAATATGTATATTTGATCATACGACAGGCTTTATGTGTATATGCCTGTAATTAATTACATGCTTTAACATACTTAATATTTTTTACGAGTTGTTAGTAATATCAAGTGTTAAGAAACAAGAGTTTGCATTTCTTTTTTTGTAAATTATGATCTCATATTAGCTATAATATCACAGTCGTCAAATAAAATGTAGTTAACTGATTCATTTTTTCTTTCAAATACGTAAAACTGATAAAAATCTTTAAAAAATACCACTCAGGTAAGCATATTGAATCAGTTTTTAATGTTTCAGCTACAAAAATGAGATATTTTAATTTGAATTGAATGTAGTTATAGTTATTATTGGTCGCACCACATAATATTTTGACATAAAATACAGAGAAATTAAAAAGAAATCCTGATTATTAAAAAGTTGAAATGAGTATATATATTGGAGTGATACTACATATAGAAAGTATGTTTTTGTATATTTAAACTTTTTTAACTTAAAAAAACAAACAGCCTGACATAATATGTAGGTGTTGCGGCTTTGACACACACATGTACACATTCAGATATTAATTTCTTTGAAGATATGTATTTGTATACAGACCAACACACCGTTCTGTAATGTTACTATTAGTGCTTTATGGGGATGATTATACTGTAATTCTGTGTTGTTAGCTTTTCATGTTTTTGTCTCAGTTGCGTAATACTCTGTCATTAATGTCTCCATATCAGCGTGGGTTTTCCTCTGTGTGCCTGTGCTGTATTGTGTGTACAGCTGTGTAGTTTACTGCATGTTTCTCTTGCAGGTTCTGCCAATGCCTGCGAGAAGACCTCCTTCATATTTCTCCGTCAGGAGCTTCCCGTCAGGTTGGCTAACATCATGAAGGAGATAGACTTCCTCCCTGACAAGCTCATCAGCACCCCATCCGTGCAGCTGTTGCACAGCTGGTAAGCTCGCCTGCTCCTTGTGTGCAAAGCCATTTGCCATGACTCTCAGACGCCCACCGCCTCTGTTGTGTACATCATTCTGCGCTGGAAACCTGGAAGACTGTAGAGGGGATGAGATCCAGACTGCTTAAGTCAGATCATTTATCATATTCACTTCAATTTTCCTAACTCTAAGACATTTGGTATATTTAAGCCCATATGTGTGCAACATCAAATAAAGGTACTGTCAGTGATTTATGTGCTCTGATAAGCGTGATTAAAAACTACTCCATCATTCGCTCAAAAATCAGATTATGTAATAGTGCTTTGTAGAGGAAGGGGCTGGTAATTGCACAGTGCTGTTTCAGCTTGTTGCAGTAGGTTATGAGTATTCATTAAAAGAGTGCGTGGGAATTTGTTTAGGAACATTTTATTGCATTGAAATGCAGGTTTCCAATTGATTTCACTTAAACACTTTGGCGTTTATCGTCATGACCGCAGGTGACTCCTTATTGAATGCAGAATATAATATGTGTGATGTTTTGTTTCCAGTTCCACCTCAAGCACCTTAGATCAACTTTGCTGTATTCCAGTTTTGTAAACAAGGTCTTATGTTGACCGAGTTGCACAATATTTGCCAACCTCGGGTCAGTAGTTTGGTCAAAGAGGCAGCAAGGTTGCCCAGTGTGAAATTTAATAGCCTAAAAATCATTTACAAATTGCAGTACAGTACCCAGGTTCTAGCCCTGACAGCAGTTTAGCTTAGATAGACCGTATACACACTGGTCTGATACGACTCATTATTGTTTCCAAACCCTTCTCATTATTGTGATCACAAGTCTGAATAAAAAAAGGTTATTTGAAGCTTTACTTATAAAAAATAGTAGAAATCATTCCCTACATTTCTGCATACAGGATGTCATATGTTTGAGTCAGTCAAGTGATTGAATGTTTCTTTTTTTAAACTAAATTAACCTAGTTTGGCCTGAATATAGTTCTGTTCCCATGTTAGCCAAGTCTGAATCAACAATTATTTGCTCCTACAAATTGTGGATTAGGACTCCAGGGTTCATTTCGCCTCATGCTGCCTTTGTTAATGGTCTCTGTGCTGCTGAAACTTTGAACCTGGGTTCACTGCTGGGTAAGCACAATATTTATATCAAAGGAAGGGGAAATGCTGATTAGGGTCTTCTTTTTGCCTTCATGTTTAAATGATGTCAGGTATGGTACAGATTAGGACTGAGAAACATGATTTAATATAATGGGTCATCAAATGACTTTAGTGTTTTATGTGTCTGTTTTAAGTCTGCACATAATTTCAAGCTGCTCTAAGAGGTACGCAATAGCTACACTAAAAAGCATTATAAACATATAGTGTAATATTTTAACAAGTCTGATGGGTTTTTTTATTTCTCCAGACAAACTGTGTGGATAGGTTTCCTGAACTATTTGTATTTTTCCATGAGAAAGCTATGTTTACAGAATACAAGAAGTTCTGTTAAGTATGTTTTCTATTCAGGAGGTTGAAACGAAAAAGAAAACTTCCGCCGTACCCTTGCATGGAGGTCTGTTTTGCATGTGTTATATGTCAACACTTTGTCCTTACATGATATTAAGAAAATGTGACCAGACTTCTTTTTCCACCATAGTGGTCTCTGTTCACTACATGTTCACACATGTACCACCCTACAGATCGTGGTTTCACTCTTCAGGTTAACACATTCATTTACTATGCGAAACATAATATCACAAAATATTGCAATTTAAAAAATATATAAATTGCTTTGTACATTTATGGGAAAATGAAATTACTTTAAGGTGAATAATAGTCAAATTTACCATTGAGTTGTGCACAGATATTTAGAAAGTGGAGAGATTAAACATTTCAAGCAGTTGTCATTTGTTTTCATCTTTCATCAACAAAGGATTGTCTATAGTGTTTTAGTACAGTTCCAGTACAATTTGTACATTTGGCTTGCTCTGTCATTGTTTTCATTGGAAATTACAGTGTGGCAGTGTGTAAAGTGTAAATACCGGGAGTTTCATCATGTGTATCACTGTAGCAATCCGTACGATTCCTTCACACCTTGAATAAGGCACTGGGGCATAGGGCATATTTTTCCATCCACAGACCAGCATACCTACTCCTTTTCTGAACAGTGCTGTCTAAAGACACTTACTGAAAAGTTCAGCAGTTTTTGTTCAGATACAGCAGTATATGCCATGGGCATATAGAATCACTGTTGATAAGAGTAGCTGATATGGCCTACTTATGTGGATTACTTACATACTCAAGATAAGTTTTGGCCTAGATGAGGAATCAGGCATTTGGCTTTTATTTGAATTTGGTAACCATTTGCTGTATTGTCATTATGCAATCAAGAAGTATAGTGAATGTTTATATTAAAAACAAATGATGTGTTTTTGTGGATTACGCTTGCTGCTTTTGGAATTGGGAGCCAAGTTTGAGTGAAAATTACAAAGTCATGAAGGCCTTTAGGTCCATACGAGCTCTGAGATGTAATCACTAAAATGGACATTCCATACTTGCGGTTTAGATGGCATGATCTCAGTGGAAAGTTGACCGGATTAAAAATAGATTTTCTTTGCCCCGGTTCTGAAAGACCTGTGTTTTGAGTGTATGGACACAGTGATTTATGAAAGGAAACAAGAACTGTTTGTCATGAATGTTGCTCTTTGCCTGCTTCATTAAGTTTGGCACAGCCTTTGCAAACATTGAAAATCAATTCCACCAAAAAATACAATTCCAGTCATGCATCGTTCAGAATAAAACCTAGACATAATATTTATGTTTACTGCATTGCTTCTGTTTATGTAATGATGGGTTACATCAAAGCTGGTTGCAGTAGTGATAACTGGAGTGTGTGATTGCTATAGAGTCTTGATTTTCAATGTTTTGCCTGGTTTCCAGGCTACAGAAGGGTTCTGTATGACAGATCTCAGGGGCACTGTGGGGACACAGTGAATGAACTAAGTATAACTGAACTATGAGTTGAAAGGTTAAAAGCGTTTTGCCATTCCTCAGAGGTGCTTCTGAAACATTAAAACTATTTAAGGACGTAATACCTGAGTGCTCAAACAAACCCAGACATTTTACGAGACTGTGAAGCGAAAATCCAGGTTTATAGGAGAAAATATTTATAGACAGTGAAAAGTAAAGCAGCAGTAAACTTTGACAGGAGTTCAGTGGAGGCTATCTTCACACAGGGCATTTGTTGTAATTGTTTAAAGCAGAGCATGTGCTTCACGCAGGCAGTGCACATGACTGAAATTTAGCTGAGCACTAATAAGGCATAGCTCGATGTTTACTACCGGCCATATGGCATTAATCTTTAAAACGGCAGAAAAATGAGTAGCTTTAGTTTGTTGTTAGTAACTGCAATCACCTAGCTCACCTTGTTAAAGCACAATGTCCATGCGGTGGTTTAAATTTCTCTGCACATCTTTCTTTTTAAACCAGGTATGCTCAGAGCCTGATTGAAATTGTGGACTTTCTGGAAAAAGATCCTGAAGATAATAAGATTCTGAAAATGTAAGTTGAATTTGTGCTGTAAATGGGGTTTTTACAGGACTGTACCAAAGTGGCAACAATGCTTTAACAGTTTACATATGCTGTCAGGTTCACAGAGACTCTGATAAATGTGAGGAACAGGCACAATAATGTGGTGCCCACAATGGCTCAGGGGGTGGTGGAGTACAAGGAGGCATTTGGCGTGGATCCAGTAACCAATCAGAACGTCCAGTACTTCCTGGACCGCTTCTACACAAGCCGCATCTCGACCCGAATGCTCATGAACCAACATAGTGAGTATTTTACCAGACTCAGCACTGGATGGTCCTGCTGTTTTATAAGGCTTAATTTTCTAAACATAGCAGTTCTACCCCAGTGTGAGTGCAATTAAAATTTTAATGTTTGTTTACAAAAAATGTCAATTATTTCAAGCTTTTAATTCCTTTATATTTCATTTGAAGTTATCTCTTGCACACCGAGCTATGTCTGCATTTTAGCATTATTTCCTCATTGACCATGGAATGTCAATATTCAATATTTGCCATGCTGTCGATAACACTTGCTCATAAGAACATCTGTGTTTGTTTAGCGCTGATCTTTAGTGGCAGCACTAACCCAGCCCACCCAAAGCATATCGGCAGTATCGACCCAAACTGTGAAGTCGTCGAGGTGGTAAGAGGTAAGGGTCACTAAAGTTGTGGAGACTACATTGTAAATGTAAATTGTTTCTCGAGAGATATGCTGACATAAAGTAATAAATCTGAGCTATTCTGTGATGTGTTATACAGCAGAGCATAGTTCATGTTTTGCATTGAATTTCTATAATAGAAGCATAAAAATCAGTACCTGATAAACATTTCATTGGTTTGTGCAGAATAGAAGTTAGTTTTATTTCCCCCAGATGCTCTTACATATGTGACAAGTGAAAATGCGGTTTATGCTTCAAATGTCTAAAAGAGCTGTATGTCCCCTCTGTCCACATAGATGCTTATGAGAGTTCGAAGATGTTGTGTGATCAGTATTACCTGACCTCGCCGGAAATGGAGCTCAAAGAAGTGAACTGTGAGCAAGATTTTTCTCTTCTTCCAAATTGTTCTTGGCCTGACCTGACAGCATGTGATTGACAGCCAGTTAATTGTGGTTGTGTTATCATGTGGGAGTTCAGTTGCTTCTAACTGAAATCATACACAGGCACAGTTTTCGAGCTCCGTGCATTAGTTTATATTTCAATACTTAAAATGTACAGACTATAATTAAAATTGCAAGTCTTGTCATTTAAAAATTGCACTCTTTCAAATTGCAGTTTCAACATAAAAATGTGAGTCTTTCAGACCTACTGTCAATTCTTCGGTGCTGAAAAACATGTTGAATATGCCAAATTGGTTCTTTCTGACAGCTTCTTAGGCCGTGTGCAGCTGTGTTTAAGGTGTGTTTTCACACACTCACATTGCTGTTGGCATTCAGCCTGGATTTCTTTTACTACTTGCATGTAATTGGAAATATGTGGCTATTAAGTCATAAGCTGTGTCTCTTTTATTGTGGGAAAACGTATATTTTCTGATTTCATCTGATCTATCATCATCTTCTCTGAAAGTGGTTCGAATAGGCAAGCTTTAACAATTTTATTTTCTGGTTGCCAGACTATACCGACATGCAGCCTGATAAAGTCATGACCTTTGGACCACATGTTTGTCAAATGAATCAAACAGACATCTTTGTGCACAGTAAATAAGTGCTATGAAACTCGACACAGCCTTCATTGTGGTTGTAGTCGTGTATGTAATATTATTGGCCTGTTGCAGCTGGTCAGCTTGTTCATTAATAGGTAACAAATTAAGACCACACTGATTGTACCGCAGTAATGTACTGTTGGTACAGAGCAACTTACATAATGTGTGCAAGTGTACGTCACCACATTCCTCAAATTGTATAAGGTTACATTTTTTTCTGTCATATATTTTCTACTGTTTTGCAGCCAAAGAACCAGGTGAACCTATCAACATTGTCTATGTGCCGTCTCATCTTTATCACATGCTCTTTGAACTCTTTAAGGTACTGATTTTTAATCACATGCAGAGCATCTTAACAGTATTCACATAAACACAAAGTACATGGATGTACTGTGTAATACAATGTTTATTCACCCTGTTACCTCTAAAAGCTTTAATCACATCTGATTTACAGAATGCAATGAGAGCGACTGTAGAGACGCATGAGAACAGCACACATCTTCCACCAATCAAAGTTAGGGTTTCTTTGGGAGAAGAAGATCTGACCATAAAGGTAGGCTTCTTCATGACCCATGCATGCTGTCTTATTCTAGATAATGTGAGTTTTAAAGGATAAGAATGGGTCATATAGGATGTTTTTTAAATAACATTTAAAGACACACTTTAAAATGATCCTGACTGCTTTGTGATTATTATGATTATTATTATTATTATTATTATTATTATTATTATTATTATTAAGTATTGTTATTATTACAGATGTCTGACAGAGGAGGTGGAGTTCCTTTGAGGAAAATTGAGCGTCTGTTTAGTTATATGTATTCCACAGCACCAAGCCCAGTTACTGAGAATGCTCGAAATGCTCCTTTGGTGAGTGTTTGCTTGGGTTTTTTTGTTTTGTTTAGTTTTTTTTTCAATTATGAATGTGAAAGAGTATCTAACAGTACTTTACACATTCCGATTATCCAGTCCAGGATGTGGTGGTTTAAGGTTAGACACATAAATTGTCAGTACACAGAATTGATTGTTTTCCTAAGTGGGGTTAGGTGTAAACTGTGTAAACAGAAGTTGGCCGAGTTGTAAATTAGCAGAATTACAAACTGCTGTTAGTCATTTACACACGATTGAGGAGTAATGTCTGCCTCTCTGCAGGCTGGCTTTGGTTATGGGCTTCCTATCTCTCGCCTCTATGCCAAGTACTTTCAAGGAGACCTCCAGCTCTACTCAATGGAGGGACATGGAACATCAGCTGTTATTTATTTAAAGGTACACTGTTACAAACATTTCCTAGAATACTTATTAATTAAGGTAGCAATAGAAGGTCCCTTGTTCAAGACGCAAGTGCACTAACATGCAAATATCTACAGTTATTGCATTCTTTTACATTATTTAAGCTGAAATTTTCCCCCTTGTTTCTTCCTGAAAGCTTTGGTATTAATCAGTATCTAAATATTAATGTATTGGGGTTTTGTAATAAGTAGATCAAAATCATGGGCAGATGTAAGACTAGCATTTAAGAGTTAACCTACTGAAAAACCTCCCACCAACAACCCGTTAGATTGTAGAGGAACACCATATTCCCTATAAATTCAACTCAGCAGGAGGTGAAATCAACTGGTTGTGGATGGTTCAGCATCGGGGAGGTGGAGACACAACGTATCATAATGGAATCAAAGAAAAAATGCAGAAAATTAGTAGCTGTAATCCAAGACTGGTGTTACCAATCCTGCTAATTGAAGTACACTGGCACAGTATGTGAGCAAGAGCACTAAGATTTATTACAGATATATCCTGGTAGCTTCGTTGCATGAGATGTTATATTACTTTTTATACCATACACTCCTAATTATGAGCTTTTTACTTTAACCTTACCATCCCCCTTCCCATTTCTTGTGCTTGGAAAGCTTCTATTTTAAAACTGTTGCTGGGGAAGAAATATCAAATATCACAGCAGCTGTGCTGTTGTTCATTCTTGTGGCTAGGAACAGAAACAGAAACTTATCAGGATTTTGTTAGAAGCTCAGTTGTGTGGGTGATCAGACATTCACATATATTTGGAATGACTCATGTGGATGATAATAAAAAGGCACTGACTTATGTCTGTTTTCTTTCTTTTCTTTCTGCTTGGAAATGGCCTTCAGGCTCTGTCCTCTGAATCTGTAGAAAGACTGCCAGTTTTCAACAGGTCAGCTTTAAGGCATTACCAGACGAGCACAGAGGCGGATGACTGGTGCATCCCAAGCAGTGAACCCAAGAAACTTGGAAAGGATGATTATAGTATTCAAGACGTGAGAACTAAAGGGAAGCTGAATTAATAAGACAAAACGGGACAAAGATTGACGGACAGAGAGTCAACAGATGACATCAAAAGGTATACAGGTCTTGAGTTCTCATTCCCTGTAAAAACCAGCATATTCACTGCTGTTTGTGCATTTTCACTTTAATCCCACAGTGCTGCCTTTGTGTTACAGTGTGAAAATGGGCATTTGCAATTTGCCATATCACCGTGTATTCGATTTTTGAAAATCAAAAATCATAATAGAAGCTTATTATTGTCTTTATGGAAATCAGCTGTATCCATTCAATGTGATTAACAATATTGAAGCTAACAAGGAAGACCTTACCCCCAGAAGTTGTGGGTATTTTCTTCATATGTCATTAGTCAGAATCGCTTAAAAACCTCATTTACATGCTCTTTAGTTGGTGGGGCCAAGCTTCGTATGTGTCTGTGAAGGAACCCCCTGAAAGTGAACTCTCCAGTGTGTTCGCTGTACTATAATTAAAAAAACAACAGATTTTACACTAAGGAGCAGACAAGAGAAGTAATGCAACGTCCTGCATTTTTACAGTAAAAATGAAGAAGAATTTGCATGCCAACTTGTTTAAAGTTGTTAAGGGATAGCCGTGTGTGTAGTTTTACAATGTATTGAATGGTTCCTCTTTTTAAAAGTTGGAGTGTATGGTTCAGGTGGGTTTTAAATTTACTGTTCAGCACTCCACCCTGTCATGTTTTTGGAATTAAGTACGGTAAATGTGGCTGAATGACCTGTTCCTCTACTGTTAAATGAACAGTGTCATATGTTATCAGCTATATGTTAAGCTGACTGTATGTACATGGTCTAAAGGCAGAACAAGAAGCCGGAGCAACACCTAGTGTGAATGCGGTTTAACTGCTTGATTGATGCAATGTCTCTGTTTTGAACAGCAGACAGAGAAGCCTTTGTTAACTTTTTTCCATCTGCCTGCTAAATAAATACATATAGATAAAACAGTTCTTTTTCTAAGGGACAATACAGGGGCCTAATGTAAACATATTTTCCCAGTGTGTGCCACTGAATTACTGAGAACAACAGTTTGATTGTGTAAAATTTAAAAGGGGCCATGCATTGCAGTGTCTGGTCATTCCCACCAAGCTCTATATATATTTTTAAGATTTTAAACGAGATGTTTGGTAGTGAATGATTTCTGCAGTCTCAACATTTAAAACCAGCATTACATCACGGTTATGGGCCTGTAAATTTCACGCTTATTTTTTTAGGAATTAACATTGACAAAAGAAAAGACATTTTTGATGTATTATCTTTTTGGGCTTGTTTTTTGTTTGTTTGTTTGTTTGTTTGTTTTGTTTTAATGCGGTACCACTGAAGTGCCAACATAATGTTGTTTTCACATCAATGTTAAAAGTAAGTAACATTCGTTGTTTTAACCGCATGATCTCAGGATGACGAAAGTATGCCATTTTTTTTTTATTCCAAGTGTGTTGTGTATGTTTATTTGAAAAGATTTGGGGAGATTTTCAAAAGAAAGGACTATGACACTAGCAATTTCCAGGAATTTGCAGTGCCAGTAGCTGCTTTCACTTGCACCATTCACCATGTTGCCAGTTACTAATGAGAGTTGGAAGCAGTCTCCCATTTGCTTTGTATTTATGTGCCATTGCCAAACAAACCTGCTCTTGCTTAAAAATCGTTATGTGTTCAATTTTGTACAGAAATCACAGAGTATTAAAATTAAAAATTAAAAACGCAACTGACATTGAAATCATCCTGTACACTACAACATGTAATTATAACCCGGGACTGTTAGCTGTTGTAGTGATCAGACCAAACCACTCATACCTCATTAGCTATATCTGTTGTCATGAGAAAAAGACTCGCGGTGCATGGGACAGGAACTGTCTATAGCACCTAGTCTATAGGATCACTTCCTGTTGTGTACTCATCTCAACCTCATTATGCACAAGCAGTCTTCTCTGACTTCTTTGTAGTGAGAGCGACTGTTTCCACTGCAGCGGATTGTTTCTATTAAAATGTACCACAAAGAAATTGTTGTGTCGCCTCATTTATGTGTTCAGTCAGGAGATTTATGGACATTTGTGTCAAAAACTAATTTTTATCGCTGTGCTTGTTGTTGTGTTTAGCTTTTGTGAACCAGACCTTTGACCATCAGAAACTATTGTTTAAGAAACCAAATGTCAGAAAAATAATAATTCTGTCATGATGCAAGAAAAACCTGTTGCTCAGCATAAATAGCAGACTGTAGTAGTGCAGAGTGCTTGTATTTTTTTGCTGAGTCATCCTTAGACTTCCTTACCTTCTATGCCTGTTTTCAAAGAGAGGGCATGCTCTTCCTGGCATGGGGCCAGAATGTATTCCTGGAGTTCAGCCACGTGTCTGGAACACACTGTTCTGCCTTTTCTTCAGCCTGTCCGCCACTCTCCTCACAAGCGCTTGTCATAACTGGTCGGCCAGTCTCTGACACCATAGCCTGCTTTAGCAAAACGCACAGCTCTATATCTGGAGCTGACCTTTCACTTACTAACATAATGTTCCCCTTTTCAAAGCCACTGCAAACACAAGAACCAGTGTCCCATACATCGCCACAAAGATTATATTACGACTTCCGAGATGTAAATTCACTTTTAGGATTATTGACCTACCAGTTTGTACTTTTATACACTGAAAACAATGTAATGCATGAAAGGTGCTTGATT
>JBBKCR010000134.1:11971313-11982446 GCA_037577295.1 Ladigesia roloffi
TTTTTTTTACATTCTGTCTCTCACAGTTGAAGTGTACCTATGATGAAAATTACTGACCTCTGCCATTATTTTAAGTGAGAGAACTTGCACAATCGGTGGCTGACTAAATACTTTTTTTCCCCACTGTACACTGTCATCTATACAAAGAACCCCAGTCTACCATTTTAGTATGAGATAAAACTATAGAATTGAGAACCATGAATAGATAAATACCTTAATATAGAACCATAAATAGATAAATAATCTGATCAGCCAAAACATCATCTCAGTTTTGAATGGCTGCATTATTAAGAATGACTGTATTATGCCATAGTCAAAAAACATCCTGTACTTCAGTGTGATAGCATTCAAGACATTTTCAAGCTTTCAAGCTTATAAGTAGGGGTAGATTTCAAGAACACAACAAAAGGGTATTCAAAACCATCTGTCCAGATGGAAGAAGAAAAAAAATGCAGTGTGTTTGTTTTTAAAGTATTTGTCTGAATACCAAGAAAGCAACAAAAGTTTCTCTTTTTTAACTAGTTGATATTTTATGACAGATAGGACAACACAGGTTTGGATTCAGATTTCTGCTCTTTGCCTCCAGTCATTGCTTTGATTTATATTCCAAAATTATATAATTCCAAAATCAACACACCTCATTTAACATAATGATAAATCTGAGTCAACCCAGGTATTTCCCAGGAGCTACAAGTAATACTAGGCTCCCATATATATATATATATATATATATATATATATACATCCCATATATGTGGTTTGTTTATGTTTGTATGTGTTCATTACTTCTAGGTACTTATATATAGATCATATGGCTCACGTATGACCTGACCTGAAATTATTTGAAAAAAATTATGCCTACGTGTTTGTGTGTACTGATAATTACCCTTAATTGCAGCCCCTGGATCTCAGCTAAGTGAGCTTTTTCCACTTCCTCCAGTTTCTTCTTCTCTGCTTCCTCCCTCTGAGCGAACTCCGCCTCTCTGTAAGGCATAATACTCACACTTTATAAAGAAGGTCATGTATTTAGGGCTGTGTGTGCGTTGGTTGTGTATTAACTAGAATAACCTGAACTACTACAATAGGTGGACACGGTACTCCCTAACCAGGGCAAAAGAAGAGAAAGCAAACTCACATACACACTGTCACTGGTTCTACAGTTAACATCATCCCACATTCTCACTGCTAAAAGGAACTTATTCGCTTGTCTTCTTACGGCTGCCAAACACTGCTATTACAGTGAGTTTGCTTTTTCAATGTCGCCCCCAGGGGAAAGGCAATTAAAACCAGTCACGCTATAAGGGAGTAAAACAGTTGTGATAGGCATGACCATAAAGATCAGCTCACATTGCTTCACAACACACCCTATCCAACACAGTAGCTTCAACACTCTCCCTTTGCACTCCTTCTCATTTCTAGGTTACAATGCCAACAAAAATAAATGTTCTGGTCTATAACTCCAATGCACAACATCTACATTCATACATTCATACATTCACACAGATTCAAAGCAATTAATATGTTGCTCAACCCCCTGTACATATTCACAAATAACATGCACCAGATTCTTCCAAATTCCAACATCAGACTACCAAACTACTTAAAACCCAAAACGTTGAGTGATGTCAACCCTGTTCTCTTCAGTAGGAGATCAATAGCAGATCTGGACATGGAGAATATGTTGGTACTAATAATATGAAGGTATCTGTGGACTGATGGACTGCTAGGCATTAATAATTACCCCCAACTGAACTCACAAACTGTAGCATTATATTTGAAAAGCATTACATTGACAACAGCTTTGAGCATGACTGTCCCAAAGAGTTTTGACTGTGTGGTGCCCAGCATCACTAGCTTAAAAAAAATAAAGGGGAATTTTATTAGTAATTCACAGCATGCTTGACATGTAGTCACAGATAAGCTGTGTGAATGCACAGCTTGTGATGAAGAACTCACTTCTGCTGGAAGTCCTTGATAAGTTTCTTGGCCTTGTTGTACTTCTTCTCCAGGGCTTGGTACTGACTCTGCGCCTCCTTTAAGTGCTCATTTACTGTGTGGCAGAGAGTCTGAGCCTCGATCCAGTAACTCTCCAGCTTCAGCATCCTCTCCTTGTTGTCCTCAATGCTCTGTTTTAGCTGGCTCTTCTCGCGCTCCCAGCGTGCCTTTTCCTTCTCCACTGCTGCCAGCTAGAGAGCAGGATCAAACTTCGATAATTTTGTGTATGTACTAAATAGTGGAACCCAAAGTCAATCCAGTACTAGCAAGCATCAAAAAATATGGTCAAATCGCATTGCTTAATGAATAACCTTTATAGAAAACTAATGAATGAGCCAATAATAAACCTGAAATAAAACCATGCTATATTACTTACAGCACTAACTGCATGATCAAGATCTGCATACCTCTTAACTCTATCCTTCTCACTAAGGCAAATTCCAACAGATGGCAAAAAATTTAATCATTTTTCCCTTAAATGGAAAAGTACTGTTTTGGAGATGCAAAGCCTTCCTCTGACATCAATATGCAGAATACAACTTTGATAGATTAAAATATTAGCTCTTACCTTGGTTTTCAGTTTCTGGATCTCAGCCTCAGTGACACTGTGCTTGATCTGTAACTGTTGACCGAGAGAGAGAGAGAGAAAGCGAGAGAGAGAGAGTAATTGAGAGAGAGAGAGAGAGAGAGAGAGAGAGAACACAGAGTAAATAAAGGGAAGGTGATAGAACAGTAAGCATTCTTCCACAGCCCTTCTCACAAGCCAGGAGACAGAGAATCAGAAGAGAGAAGGAGAGCAAGAGATGCACTGAGGGGAAATAAATGAGAGGGAGGGAGAGTGGGAGCAAGAGCTTGCTGTGACTTTTTTTTCCCCTCACTCCATATCAAAAACAAGGAACCACGTCTATACTGAGCTGTAAATGTGTAGCACTGAAGATTGGGTCAGAACAAAACTGTCTGAGAAAATTATTTACAGAAGGAGCATTTGAAAACAGGTAGCACAGCTGCTCTTGCAGGTTTACGGCATCTGAATGATGTCAGTTTGCACCGTGAGTCTTCACAAAGCTCTTTATTTCTTATGTCAAAGGAAATACAGCCTCTGCATGAACTCCCCCAGCAGCTGCCCAGTTCTCTGATTCACAAGAACTTCACTTTCTACAGCCTACCTCTCTGAATTTCTGGTACAGTTTGGTGGCATCCAGCTCAGATGGAGAGATCATGTCCTCATTTTCAGGCAAATCAAAAACCTCAATGGTCACATCTTTGTCCGTCACGCCTGGTCCCACCTCCTCTTCTTCATCTGTGGCGTACTCTCCGGTCTAAGACAAGCACAAAAATAAGATTTTGATGTAGCCAGGTCCCTTATTTTTTATGTTTACAAAAGGACCTTTTTATAGTGCAGCATTTTACTAATGAACTAAATCATTTGAATTTAAGATGAGAGCAAAAGTAGCTCCCTTATAGATTAAACATTTGAAAAGAGAGCCACATAAATGTCTTCCAACATTTAGACAGTTTGAACATGAAAAGGAAGGAGTTCTTCATTTTGCTTTGATGTAGCCTTTCAAAGACTCTAAGAAACATTCTAAAGCTGAAAGCTGAATCAGAATGAAGTGTGAATTGATGGTACAGGCTTATGCTCTGCTGTACACATATTATTAAAGTCAGCCCAAATCCAGGATGTGGCTTCAGTTTCTGTGTGAATATTGTGTCTGATAAAAACAGGATGAGCTGTGAGTGTGCCAGAGAGGGTATGGGAGAGACAGAGAGGTGAATGGATGTGTAGGTAGGCTGGTTCCATTTGGAGATCTAATAACAGACGAAGCTGCTCCCTGGGAGGCCTCCCCTCCTGATCAAACGATCCGCCTTGACAGGAATCAGTCCAAAACATTGATCTTATACTGAAACTCTAACCAGCACTCTAATTGTATCTCCAGCTCTCTTTCTCCTCTTTTTCTCACACACCCTCACACAAGATGAAGAAATACAGGACTGAAACTAGGGCTGTGTACTCTGATGTGTCACTATTACTGTGACCACAATAATATACGGTGACTTTTCTGAGAGCACTTGCATGTATCAAAAGAACACTCAACAACCACCATGGCAGATTTAAATCAATTATAAAGAGCATGTAAAAAACACCCAGCACATATTTACTGGATAACCTGCAGTAGCTAATTGTTATAGCATTATCTTTTTTAATATTTCTCTTTATCTTGATGGAATCTACTCTCAGTAATCATCGAAAACCTTCTCTCAGTAATCATTCGAAATTATGTCTCGGGATGACACTTCAAAAACATTGCTCATAGTGATCTAGCTATAACAGAACACATCCAACAAGAAGAGAGGTTTTAGTTCCTCTCCACACCACTAAGCCAGCAATTTGACAGCAGTGTAACTCTGAAGCCCTACACTCCTCTAAGGGCTTGTCCAAATAAACACTTACAGAGGACAACTAAAGCCATGGCTGTTGAAATGCTGCTGTAATTTCAACACCCCTCAACATTGAACCCTTCTGGCAGTCAGTGGTGTATGGTTAGTGGGTGAAAAGGGTGGCTAAGAATAATGTTACCATCGTTTTGCCCCTAACAAGCGTCATTTTTAAGTTATTTGCTCTTTTGGGAATCCTCCTGTAATGTACACCTGTGGGTTTAATGGTGAAGCATTATTTAGAATGGCTTAACCTTCCTTTATATCCTCTAGCGATTATCAGGTCTCCCATGCAATCAGAACATTGTAAATTGGAATCTAAGGACTGCTAGTGTCATCACTGATATTCCTTTGACTAAAGTACCGTCCCCACCACTCCCCGGGCGCCCCTCATTGGTGGCAGACCCCTGCTTTACTTGATGAATGGGTTGAAGGCAGAGAAAGAATTTTACACTGTGTGCTGTGTTCATGTGACTATAAAGGGCCACATTCCTTTACTTACATTTTTGGTAAATGTTGAAAGCAAACATTTACTATAGGTTTTTCAACATGGTATTAAATATTTGCTGATAATGGACTTTTCAACTTATGAATAATGACTTATAATGAATAATAAAGACACCACATTTCTGTCATATTGTCCACTTTCACAGCCCTCGTAATAGGTAGCAAGTCTTCTCACATACTGTCCTGCTCAAAGGGCGGTCAGTTCAGGCAAAGTCACATTTAATTAATCAATGTGACACCCAGCCTACTCCCGCTTGATTATCTTATTACACATGTCATAGAAAGCTGAGAGATGATTTGTGCATTTATGGGATTGTATGTTTTCTGAATGAGCAATACAACCTCTGTCTGATACAAACAGCCTTTCAATTCAGTACTCTGTGTCCTTATAGCCAGCATGAGCTTCGAGTGAGTTTGCCTGGTTAGACCTGCACCTCACTGTTCCAACTGGCTCTGGTGGAACTGCTTACCCAGGAGATGCTAATCCATGGCTCAGAGAGCTCCCAGCCAGTCTCTTTCTCTCTTTGTCTCTCTCTATGTACCGTGCAGCTGTCATACACCTCTTATTCAACTCTTACATGGCCAGGTCTAAAATACTATCAAACAATTTTGTAACAAAAATGTAATTCTGTCAGTTTCTAATACTGTCACATTCAGAGTCTTACATAAATAAAAGCACAATATCAGAATACATTTGCTTTATTTTAATTATATTTTTCTTTCTAAATTTAAAATGATGTCAGAAAAGAAATGTGTAATTAAAGGGGAATATTTAAAATATATTGTAGAATAATTAAAAATTCTAAAAGGAATAAATTGAATAAACAGTAAAAGTAGAAAATAATTTAATGGGTTAAGACATACTCATTCCAGGCACAGGTATTAAACTGAATGCATCTATTCTAATAATCTCCATAGAGAAGCTTTGGCAGTAGAATAGGATGCTGGAAAGGCATGCGCACACAAGCCTGCACACAAGTGTAATTATTCTCTCTCTGGAGTGAGGATGCACCATCTATCATCTTTTAAGATGAGTTTGAGTGGTGTTCTGGGTCCAGAACTAATCAAAAACTGTTTCTGACCTCACTAATGCTCTTGTGGCTGAATGGTATCAAATCCTCACCAAATGGTCCAAGACCATCCGAAAAGCCTTCCTAAAAGAGTACAGGCTGTTTCTGCAGTAATCATGCCACCAGTTTTCCTAGATTTATTTGGGCGAACAGTGCGCCTTGCCTTAAACAATAAAACTTAATAAAACAGGATGATTTTTTTATCTAAGTTGTGCAAAAAGGGAACAAACTAGCACCCATGCCCCACAAAACACATTTTGCAGCCGGTGTCCAATACCAACTGACAGCTTCCCTGAAAAACACAGGGTGCACTAGCGAACATTAAAAATTCATTTTTCTATTATCACCCGCAATGTATCAACTATAATGCAACATTGTCCTTCTCCTCTGAAATCATAAGGTAAAAATTGCTGTGTGTAGCCTATAGATGTAATTATCCCAGCATCCAGGCTGATGATTCATTCAACCTTCCCTCCAGTCAATCATCAGAGTTCTAATATAGACTCAGTGCCATGGCAACTCATCACATATTATGGAAATGTGCCACAGACTAATGCATGAAAACAAATTATCGCAGAAGAAAGGCTAGTGACAGGCTGCTGCCCCTTTCGCCTGGGAATTCTGTCTCCTGACCGACTAATGACCAATGAATGATAGGGACACAATAGCGAGTGATATTTGTTGATAAATGAAAAGTCCTCATTTGAAATCCACAGGGAGCCGCTATTAAACGATGTGTCATGGCAGGATTCCAGGCAATACACGTCTATGTAAATTCATATGTGTGTAAATTATACTGAGCTTAACAAACCACTATTCCATCCACGCTTACGCTCTTGGTTGGCAAACCACACCTGCTACCACGATTTGTGAGCCTGTAGCATGCTTGGAGTTGCTTGCAAAGGTCTTGACAAGACGTAAACAGTTTTATTCTGCTCTGTGCTGTTTTGACAGGTTGGAACAGGCATAGGCTTGTGGTGATTTTAAACCCTACTCTAACCCAGTCTGTACCATTAGAAGTTCTCCTTGGCAGGTTATTACAGGTTCAGACAGGCTATGGCTTGTTCAGACAGGTTATGAGAGACAGAAATGCTGCTGTGAGAGATGCTCCGGGCCTTACCTCGTCATCGTCAGCATCATACTGAGCATACTGCTGCTCCAGCATCTCTCTCTGACGTCTCTCCTGCTCCAGAGTCTGACTGATCAGCTGTGCCACCTCGCTCTCCTGCCCTGGACGCTCCCGGCCAATAACAAATCTGCACAAAGACAAGAACATTCTCAAACCTCGGGTGGTATCTGGCGCAGTATGACAAAAGCTCAGACGATGGATATAATTCACAGTTGGAAAGAAATGACTGCAGAGGTAGGGACGTTATTCTGCCTGAATTCATGTCTGAATGTGCATACAGATGTGTCCTAAGACTCAGTATGACAGCATCTAATAAAATAGGCATGATGAGACATTTTGTAAGTTAATTTGGTTTTGATCGCAAGAGCTGGTTATCTTTAGGGGCATGTAAAATGAAATGCAGCACATATTTGAACGTGAGATGGGCTTTCTCCTTGCACAACAAACAGACAAAGGTCAAGCTGCTTTCCAGACATACTGACTACTGCTCTTGGCAACAGCTCTTCAAGCCTTTTTGAGAGTTACTAGCTTTTTTATACAGGCGTATACTACATATATTCTGTTGCTGAGGCTGGCTAGAAATAGAGTATTACACAATATTCAAAGTAGAATCTAATCAAAATACAATGAAATAAAGATGTTTCGTTTTCCATAAGTAGGCTGTCTATTGATGGCTCTAGTTATAAAATACATTTATAGAATTGCATTTTTAGGCTCTGCATACTGGGTTGGTGATTCCAAATGAGTATTTAAACAGTAGTTTTTAAAAATCTCTTCGGTTTATGCTTCCATTGGTTAATTGACCACCACTGACTGTAAATCACTCGATGTAATATACATGATAAACATTCACTGGTTAAAATATGTAGTCACTGTTGATCTCTGTCGAAAATAGGAAACTGCTTCCCTCTGTACATTCAGACAAAAATACAATTTGATGTAACTTAACTTGCACTAATAGCCATAATCTTAAAAGCACTGACAGATGAAGCTAATAATATTGATTATCTCAATAAAATAGCACTCGTCAAGGGATGTAATATAAGGCAGTAAGTGAACAGACAGTTCTCAAATGTTGGAATCATGAAGATTGTGATGACTGAGTGACTTCACCAGAGCTTCTCGCAAATAGCAGATTTTGATACTGTGTAAACTGGTAGTTGTTAGTGCAGTTTAACTATGTGTGTATAACTGGTGAACTGGTGACAGGGTCATTGGAACAGAACACATTTTGATGCCAGTATGGAACAAAGGCTCGACACAGACCTATTATAGTTCCACAGAACAGCTTTTGTAGCTGAATGCTGAAAATGTTCATGCTGGCTTTGAACAGAAAGATATCAGGACACACTCTGCGTGGGGCTGCGTAGACTCGGGCTGCTCAAATTACCCATGTTTACCACCAGAAGCAGATACAATGGACTCATGAGCCTTAGAAATGGACTATGGAGCACTGAAAAGGTGGTTAAATCTAATGATTAATGTTTTGTTTTACATAATTTGTCTGTAACAATGTTTAGGTAAATATTTTTACTGACCAAGTGGAATGGTAAAAGTATTCCATTACCGTGTTTAAGTATTAAGTTAGTTTCCAAACCTCAGTTCAACCGAACACCCGTGAGATGTGCTTATGGAAGCCCCACTTTGTAACTTAAAGAACCAAAGACATCTGCTGCCCATGTCTTGGTTTCAGACACCACAGCACACCTTCACACATCTTGCAGAGTCAGAGCTGTTTGTCACATTAGGAGATACCTTTATGAATTGTTTTTTATTAATTTTCATTGAGTAAGAAATTGATTAATCATGAATAACTACAAACAAAACAATGTGTTTAATTGTGATTTACCATGTTAATTATTTCAATACATAATATTGTCATACAATGTATGACAATATTATGTATTGCACACGTGGTGTACTTTTTTACAGTTTGAATTGCTTTAATTGTTTTTGTTTTTTTTAAAGATGACTTTGATGTACAAAATGACATAGAGTTCACTGAAAGTTATCTTTCCATATTCCCCTATTATATACCATCTCCTTGTGTGTTGTGCAGGGCTGCCCCAGCATAAGGCCTTGCCCTAATCAGGCTCAAGCTTGAGCTACATCTGAAGCAACAGTGGAGTGTATCCTGTACTGCTGTGTAATTCTATGCAGTGGATCTGTGACCTGGAAACACCCCCAACATACACACAGGGTCTCGTCTGCGCTCCAGGACACAGTGCTCTCACTGCACTGATAGGCGAGACGTTTAGGACGCCCACGTCCCTTTAGTTGCCGACACGCATCTCCTGTCAACCTCCTAACACCTCAAATGCTGCTGTGAACATTGACTCATAAACCAGTGAATCATTCTTAATTTACAGTCACTCTTGATCTACTCCGGAGCCGTCCAGTTTGGTGGCCAGTGAATTAGATCTGATCTGAGACCTGGATTATATTGTAGGTTAAATATAGCACTTTGGTAGAATCTGGGCCATCAGGCAACATGCTCAAGAACAGGAGAGGAATTACTGAAGGAGAGCTTGAATCAGAGCAAGAAGAGAATCTGAGAAGATCAGAAGAGTTTTCAAAAAAGAACAGAAAACCCATTGACTTAAAACACTGCTATAATTGAAGTCAACAGGCATATGCCAATGAACAATAGTAACAACAAGTGGAGCTTGTTTCTTTTGTTATTTTACTCGGCATGGAGAGAGATCCTGCCTGTGGTAATCAACCATAAACTACTAATGTGGAGGGTAGAAATTTGATCGAAAAATATTTGAATATTCGTTTAATGAGAGACTTGTGGAGTCTTGCCTCCTCACATATCAATATTTGCTGAACAAACATTCACTAGTGTGGCGGAACTTCATCGGCAAACATTTAAGTAAGTTTCCTTCTTATGGATTTTCGTTAGAACCGATTCACTGAAAGATGGTGCCTAATGAACTTAAAAAGTGAGAAAGTAATAAAAGCAATGTTATATCTGCCACAGCTGCAGTTGGGCCTTTCGTCACATCACAGATAATTGAACAGGCTCAGCCAGCAAGGTGATTAAAGAGAACAGGGGGACACAGTACAGACAGCTTAAGCTTAAAAATAAATCACACCACCATGCTGGGCTGTCCTATTGTTTATGAAGAGATTGTTTTCTCTCGGTGTGAAGTCCTGCTGCTGGCTGGTACCCCAACACAAAGAGCTGATGTGTTCATCTGGATCTGAAGGGCGCTTAGCTGCACTAATGAGAAATACAGACTGCGTGTGCTTCCACAGGGGAAGTGAGAAAAAACCAGGAAGATGCGCTAAGGCATTTCACACAGTGGAAAAATGCTGTTGTGATTTGATATTTGAGGGCGGAATGTTTCTCAATAAGGTTACGATTAAAGTTTAAGCTGGAAAAGCTGGTTCTACACCAGCAACATTAACCTGTGACTGGTTCAGTTAAAACTCGGTTTCTATAAGCACTGTCTGTTTGTGTGTGATTAAAACAAGTGATAAGCTACTCACCCTAAAATGCTAACAGTTATATGGAACCACTTACTTGACAACGCCCTGTGTGTTCCTCAGCACAGAGGCTGCGAAGCTCTGGGTCACGCCAACCAGACTTGTGCCATCCACCTCCACAATCTGATCATTCACCTTAATCCTGAGGAACAAGAATGTGACAGAGAGGAAAAACAGTAAGATGTGTTTTATTAGCAACTATGAGTACAAAGACTGCCCCTCCTCTAACAGACTATAAATATGTACTTCATCTGTACTTTATCATTCACATTGTTTATAGGTTGTTCTGCTGTATTTTTCACTGCAGCCAGCCCTGTCCACACATGTTGATCTCTATGTAGTTTTGTTTTACTGTTTTGTTGTGCAATATTATCACACCCATTTCTGTCAATGTTAATCACCTAAAGAAGGTTCTAATTTATAAATAGACATGTACAGTGGGGAAAAAAAGTATTTAGTCAGCCACCGATTGTGCAAGTTCTCCCACTTAAAATGATGGCAGAG
>JBBKCR010000134.1:11982546-12006173 GCA_037577295.1 Ladigesia roloffi
ACAGTTGAAGTGTACCTATGATGAAAATTACTGACCTCTGCCATCATTTTAAGTGGGAGAACTTGCACAATCGGTGGTTGACTAAATACTTTTTTTCCCCACTGTATGCACAGCATTCACATGCAGCTGCGATGTAATTTAGTACTGTCACTACCAACTATATTAGTAAACGAGTAAGAATTTTGATGATTAATGGAGCTATCATATACACAAACTTCATAACAGGAAACATCTAATTAATAGCTTATAATATATCATCTATTAATATAACAGAATATTATAGGATAACACATGAAGTTACAAACACTTGCACATTAGTGAGACCCTGCTTACCTGGGTTTCCTTATTCATTTTAATTTTGAATTTTAATTACATTTTATTTGATTTATGATTTTTAAAGCTATGCTTTTTCAAGAATAATCAGACTATGGCAATTTATCAATAACATGTTTCCATCATTTATGTTTCCATCATTTCCATCATAATAATATAATATAATAATATTATATACGCATAATTAAATAAAATGAAATAAAATATAAATATCAATTGATTGATTGGTCAAATGTTGGTTAATTTTCGATCGCAACTAATACTTTGTTTCTTTACTGCTTATTATGACGGGCTTACACTGTGCAATTTTAGACCCATTTTGAGAAATTTTTCACTTGTGAGACCATTTTGAGGATCAGCACGAATTTCGCTCTATTTGTGTGTCGTGCATTGTGTAGCATACATGGGGTGACGAGAAACGATTAACACCCACTGCCCGCTCCCTATCAGCAATGGTATGGTCACAAGATAATCCAACCTGTTTGAAATCCTGGTTACCCCTCATGAGTTTGCATCAGAGCAACGGGCCGTATATTGTGAGACCGTGAATCGCGAGCTGCAAACTTCTAACCCCTGTGATTCAGTTGTATAGTTTTAGCAGGAGCTGAATAATGTGCCTGAAATAATCGCACAGTGTATGTCCAGCTTTAGGGTTTATGTACTTATATGAGACAGTCAGTTGCTTGTAAAGATGGTCTATACATAAAACTTACAAACAGATACACTGCAGTGTAAGCATTACTGAAATAGAGTGGCACAAAAAAAACATACACCATTTCGGTTTCACATAAATCCTCTCGCACATGCAGCTGGGGAGGCACCATCAATCTTAAAATGACGCCATGTTCATTTGTCTTATAAACTGTTAAGATAGACATTTGTCAACCCCATCCTTCCGCCTCAGCTGCGAAACCGTAATGCTTATCAGACAGAAGGAATTACAGTCATATCACGGTGGCACACTAGGACAGGAATGTTGAAGAGTGCTTGCGGCAGTTATTTGGTCAATGGCTGAAAGTGGGTCACTAACCTGCCCCTGTTTCGGTTTAGATTCTTCAGTCTCATGGTTTTTGCATGAACTGCTTACTGCTGCCTTAAAGAGGAATTCCATCCATTTTTATATAGAAAACCAGGAGTCACAATGCCCACAACAAAAATGGATATGCTGCTAGAGTACCCAGTGAATCTTATCACAGTCAACAATATGTATAAACTTATATCACTATTTTATAACAATCAAAAAACAATCTGTCAGGCATCAGGCAGCATATTCACGACCATTTAGAGTAATATACTTTTGTGATGTAGCTTTTAAGGACATGTATTCTCATCACTTCGTCTGTGAACTTGATAAGATCTGTGTGTTTGCTCTGTAATGGGCTGGTGACCTGCCCAGGGTGTTTCTCCGACTTTCAGCCTGTGAGCATGGGCTTTACAGGGGTTTGGATAATGAATGAATCAATGACCGCATGAAAGAATAAATGAATGAATTACTTTCTCTACAACACAGAATTTTACATCAAACTACACTGAATGATTTTGTTTCTATTCTCACTTACATCTACATTTACATTTACATTTACATTTACATTTACATTTACATTTATGCCATTTAGCTGACGCCCTTATCCAGAGCGATGTACATCGGTGCTCAAGTAGTCCACAACTGTATCAGGGACCTGTAAAGCAAGACTTAATTCAACATCCACCAGTCGTCTGAGGTACTGCAGCTCAGTACACCTGATCAACACCTGTCACTGATACCTAACTTCACCAATCAAGACACATATACTACATCGGTAATCAAAAGTCGGAAAGTAAACAAGGTTAGGAAGGGAAGGAGTGATTTTTTTATCACTAGACATGTCCAATTTGAATAGTTCTTAAAATTTCAAATTTTAAATAACTACAAACAATTCTTTTATGGATTTTAAAATTCCAATTCTGGTTCGTTTCTATTCAATCACTGAGCTATGTTTAAAAAATCAGAGACACCAACATCCTCCCCTTTTGGAAATCAAGCTGCTGGCAAATCTATTCTGTTAAGAAGGCAAACAGGTGGCAGAATGCTTGCCAGACAGAATCTTAATGTGTTTCCAATGAGTCTGGCATAAACACAGTACGACCTTCAAAGGCCTTGTGCATCCTTGCTTTAATACTGAGCAAGAAATTAACCGCTTTATGTAAAAGGATGCGAAATGGGGAAAAAAGTCCCGCTTTGAGAGCAATTTGAAATGGGTATGAAAAATGTCACAAAATTTCTGTTTTCACATTCTGTTTTCTCATGAATATGACTGTCTCACTAACTAGCTAGCTTAGCTATGTAGCTTACATTTAGTCTTATTAATAATAAAGATTAGACTCATTTCTCCAGTTTGCTGACCTGTGACATCTTTGGTGGGCTGCTAAAAAATCACATCACTCAGCAGATTTCTGTGTTATTTGCATGTTTTGTCCTGTACTGAATACAAATGTTGCTAACTGTGATCATATTCTAAACGTCTTATATCTGCTTCACACTGAGTTACAGGCCTAATGTTTACTATCCTGATTTCCTCAGTTCTTCAAGACACAGAACACTTATCTGGAATGTCTGAGTTTTGCCAAAATTGTTGCAACAAAATGAAAGAAATGTTGATTTGTAGGTCTTATTTACAAATGACATCCTTCAGCTTTAGAAATTCTGCACACAGCAGTACCGCATTACGTTCAACAAACCATATGTTGTGCAGTCCTAAAAGGCAAAAATGCAACACAAGACACTGGGACTTATAGCTGTTCTTTTCTTTCTGGAATGCACCTCAGTGAACAGTGATCTCTCTCATGTCTCCACGAACGCTAATGCCGCCCACATGTTCTCATGTGGTTGGAGCTGATCCCAATTCCATTAATATTCTCCTGTAGCAAGCTCCTTAGCTCTGCCTTAATCCTGTTGGTGGCAATCAAAGTTAGCCCAGCTGAGTGCAGTGTTGACAAGCAGGTAACCTGCAGTGAGATGGGCTCTATTCCCTGCTTGCCCTCCACCTCACCCATGGAGGACCAGCTTCCTGAGCTGTGGCTGCTGCTGAAATCCCAAAGCCTTTTTCAGATTTCAGGCCCGGTTCTAATCTGAGCTCTTCCCTATGGAGAAAGCTGCATGGGAATGGGTGCAGTGGTGCAGAACGGTCAGCTATGAACTCCTCCTAACCTCCCTCTGCTTTCACTATCCTTTTCTCTCTCTTTGCTTTCCTTACTCACCACCTCTCTCACTCTGGCCTTACCTTCCATCCCTCTCGGCTGCTCCACCCTCGATAACAGTCTTGACGAAGATGCCCAGCTTCTCCAAGCCTGCGTCAGCACCCACTCCCATTCCAATAATGCTGATGCCCAGTCCATCGTCATCTAAGCAGAGAAGGGAGAGATGATTCTGGGTTTAAATATGAAACTTGTCTATGAAAAGATACAGGCAGGGAGGGATAGATGGATAGTTCATTTGAAGATTAGGCATGGATATGAATGGGCTATTATTAGCTCAGCCACACATATTGAACACAGTAAATGTGAAGAGTTAATGCTAGCGTTAAGTCACTGAAAGGTCTCATTGTTAAAGTCAGACATGTCTTTCAAGGACAGTTAGACCTGGACAATCTATTTAACACACCCTAGCAGTAACTACAGAACTGTTACTGGCGTTGTTATGGTACTGTTTCGGCATTTCCAGGCCATAACCTTAATATTTCATAATAAAATATAACCATTTATAGAGCATAGACCAAAACTATGTGACCACACTAATTCTAACCCAGTAAATCTGTAAAATGAATGAGTGCAGTGTTGAAAAGAAAACACACCCTTTTCCAGCTCCACTGGGAAAAGTTCCAGTTTCTCCACCCTCTTCTCCAGTTCATACTCCGCTGAGGATGCCACCGGATCTACCTCCTCGTTTCTGCGATCATAATCCTCATTTGAGTAGGTATTAAAAACCTGGAGACAGACACAGGTAAAGCTTATCTCACTACAGGGGTCACATCACGAACACAGCTGTGAATGTAGAACAAGAGATTTATTTCTTTATTTCAGCCTCCAAAGACCGAGCGTGGCATGTCACTGTGACTCACTGAGGGTTCAAAGCTATTACAGCTCAGATGTATGGAGTAGGTCATAAAATAATGATACTATGGCTTCACTTCTAGCAAGCATCATTCTATTTTAAACACTCTGCACTTACACTAAATATGATTGGTGAAGGAATGGGGAAGGGCGTACAACATGGTCACTGTTGATTTGTGCACCGGATCTGACCCCATAACGTTGCTCATCCTCTGAAACACAAACAGTCACTTCCTATACCGTCAGGGTAAGTGACGGAGATGAGCGGTGGGGTGTGAAGGAGCTGTCACGCAATGCTGCTTTCACCCAGCCATGGCATCTCACATGCACCTCGCCCTCATGCCAACACACAGCACGACTGCTTTTCCTTCATTTGGTTCTTTGATACTTTAGGAAACTGATCAATAAAATAAAAAATCTCGAATTTGACAACAGGCTCAACTAAACTATTTTGATTTAGATTCCATTTAGATTGATTGTATTAACAAACTCATAATTTACACAGAGGTGCAATACAAAAACAATTTCCCAAACTGTCTCTTGTCTCTTCATAAGAGGTATTCGGCCATATTTCAATAAAACCATATTCAAATGTAAAGATAAAACGCCTTGTTTCTATATGGTCAATTTGACCCAGCAATTAGATTTTCACTATATTTTTCCTCTATTTAACTCTATGTCTTTCTATTCCTTCAGTTCACCATCATATTTTGGGACAACCGAATATAATGACATTTTTTCACTTGTTGGTTAGCCGTGATAATTTGGATTAAGACACATCCTGTTTTTTACAAAAGCAAAATATTACTTGCGCATTCATGCTATAACATGATAGAGAGTGATGATTGATTATTTTTTGTTTGTTTAGAAGCTCATTTTCAAGGTAGTGGTGAGACTCAGTGAACAAAAAAAGACCATTGTCAAATACATTTACTTACATGGTGTAACGGCTGGGCCGTCACGTTCGAGTCTGACCCCTTTCTTTTCCTTTTTTCCCCTTTCTGTCTCAGCACATCCCTTTATTTCTGTTCACCCTATATAGGTCCCCTCGCCCCCTTCTTAGTGTGTATGTGGATTGGAATACCCCCTGTCATCAGTTTCACCTGCCATTTGTTTTCCCAGTCTCACCAGGGGCCTGTTTGGTTGTGCTATTTAAGCCTAAGCGATCTCTAGGTTTGCTGAGGCTTCATTTGTCAACTATCTGTGGTTTGTGTGGTGTGCTGTTTCTGGTTTGTCTCGTCTGTCATGTCTTGACGTTTTTTTGTCCATGGCCTTGTGTTCTAGGTCTGAGCTCCTGTCCTGGTTAGGCTGTCCCTGGTCCCCGTGTAGCACTTGATTTTGTGTCGATCCTTTTGGATTTAGTCTTCCCCCCTAGTTCTTTCTGTATGGGTCCCGAACGTGGGGCTTGATTGTGTGTCTATGCTTTTGGATTTAGTCTTCCCCCCCTTAGTCCGTCTGTGTGTGTCCCTGCGTGGCGCACGCTCAGCGCTGATCAAAGTTAGATCCAGACAAAATTCCCCTAGATGGTCCGAAGAGTGATAATGCCTCCTCTGCCCTCCCTAGGGAGAACCTCGAGTCCTCCTACTCAGGTTGTAACTCCCTCGATGTGCCTAGGAGTGAATATACCTTCTTGGTGGTTCAGAGGAAGAACCTCGAGTCCTCCTGACTCGGGATTGCAAGACCCGCAGAGAAGAAATGTTCTCCCAGACCTCACTGAAACGACCTGGTGGAGAAGAGACGTTCTCCTGGGCTTCCTGAACTTGTTCGTACCTGTCTTCTAAAGAAGCAGTTCCTGGCTCTCGGAGTGCCTGAGCCTAGCCGACCCCTCGACTGGATGGAGGTAGGTTATGGTCCGACGAGAGCATATTCTTGGTCTTGTATCTGGTTAGGCCGGTTGGCCTTTTGTTAGTTTGTGGAGCTCGAGTCCACAATACCTGGCATGTAAGTGACTTTCCGGTTGTATGTGCCTTGTCTGTTTATGGCTTGTCTGTCTCTTGCCGGTCCGTGCTTCTCCGCCCTGTTTCCCTTCAAGTTAATCTCCAGGTTCTCACCCCTGCCCATGTCGACCCATCTTGTGTTTGATTCGTGAGGTTCCCATTCATGAGGTTCCCGTTTGTGAGGTTCTGGAGAGTATTCCCCCTTTATCCTTCCCCAGTGTGGAGATGAGGAGGTCCCTGTTCCAGATCTCTGTTTTTTGTTATTGCGTGAAGCACAGACTTCAGGTTTGTCTCTGTCTGGTCTTGTCGGTGGTGTAAGATCATCCCTGGTCTGGTTTTCTTCGTGTGTTTCCTGGCTGCTCTGAGGCCAGCGAGTTCTTGGCTTTGTTCAAGGAGCGCATAGCCGATAAGAGCCATTGTCTGTTTCTCTCATTGTTTCATTCTATGTCCTGGCTTTCCTCAGCCTTATGGCTCAGTTTGTCTGTCTGTTTGTCTTCTACATTCTAGAGAAGTTCTGATAGGTTACATGGTTTGTGTGCTCACCCCATGCACCTACCCCATACCAGCGTGATGTGAGAAGATGGTCATGGTGTCTTGTCTGTCTACTTGTTTGTACTCTCTATGTTCTAGATGAAGTTCAGAGAGTTTCCCATCTTAGTAAGCTCGAAACATGTATTCCACCCTGTGCCAGCTCTGTGTAAGTAGTTGGTCACAGCAAAGTGGCTGTTTGTTGGTCCCATCTGTGTCCTAGATAAGATCCGAGAGGTTTCTTTGTGTGTATGTTCCTCACATGTTCATGTCCTGTGCCAGCTCAGTATATATTCATGCTTGTTTTCTGTTTGTTCACAGACCCGTGTTCCTCCCCATTATATCCTGACCACTGGTGCCTCTATCCCATCCCCTGGCTCGACGTGAGAGGCCGGAGCACTTTGTTTGTTTGTTTGAGGAGCACGGGTCCTGTTTGTGCTGGCTCTGTTTCAGTTTCTGTGGTTCTTGAGTCCATCAAATCATCATCCTAAAATGTGCAGGACTATCACCAGGTTTAGAAGTAACTGATGTACACAATGCTCTATGACCATGCCCTCCAATGACATTTACAGGAAAACCATGAAATTGCATTAGAAGATGCAACAGCGGCAAACACCTGCCCTACAATCAAATTAGCATGCTACATTCACCACAAAGGCAGCTGTGTCTGGCTGTCACTATGACGGACATCAGCTTCATTCAAGAACCTACAAATTAAAATTGAGTCTCCACTACCTCATCTGAGTAGGCTGGGGTGCTTGATGTACTGTACGTTCAGTACAAAAATAAAGCACCCAAGGAAGAACAGCCTGTCCAGTAGGGAATGTTCTAACGGAGACTCAGGAATACCTGAAAATATAGCACTGGAAATAATGAAATAGGAGCAAGTGGTGCTCCACAAATAGGTGATCTGAGATGGCTGTTGTCACTGTGAACTTCTCATCATCAATAATGCAGCCTGAGCAGTTGCAATGCATTATTAAGCAACCATGTTCCTAAACAATAGATAAACTGTTACAATGCATATTAGCTTTTTCATCTGCTTTAGTCAGTGAGCTGAGCAATGCAATGCATTCTGGAGCAGAGCAGAGAGAAGGAGAGCGGGGTGTACAATAAGCCATAAACGTACCCAAGTTCAAAGACAGCAGCTGCAATCCTGTTAAAAAACAGACAAAACTAAAGCAAAGTCAAAAGCATACATGCTCTCATGTTTGACTGTACAGGAGAGATGTACAGATCAGATCAACTGCACAGATACTGGCACCTTATTAAACTTTTTAAATGGAACACGAAAAACCTACATTTGACAATGTTTGTTCACCAAAATCTTTACAAACTATTGACAATTATCCAGTTTCATTACTCTTTCAATAAACTTCTTCAGTCTCAAATACTTCATAAGCTCTCTACTTCTATACATAATCTTTTTAAAAATATACATTAAAAAACATATTCTCCATCATAGAAAGTAACCATTTAAACATTTAGATGGCCCTTTGAGATAACCACTGACTTTACAAAAGATATTTAATGAAACTTTGATGTTCTAAGGATATAGTTCTCAAGAAATAAAAAAGAGCTTTGGTATCATATAGGGCAGCAGTCCCCTACATTTTTTGCACCATGGACCAGTTTCACCTAAAACAATATTTCACCGAACAATATACAACTAAAAAAGTGCGTGAAGTACAAAGATGGTCCCCAAAAATGTTTTTTTACTCATTTTTTGATGTACCATATCATGTGACTAAGACAAGTGTTTTTTCAAAATAAAATGATCTCTCAGACTCTGATAATCAATAAAATATTTTGATCTTGTCTTTCTGTGCAGAACGGGATCAAGTAACTCACAGACAGATATTGGTCTTTGGCCTGGGGTTTGGGGAAATTTATATTGGCTGTAAACTAAGTTGGAATCAGTGCATCCCTAAGTAGTAAAGTCCTGGTTTTGCAGGTTTTTCATGTCATCATTAAGTAAGACCAGTAAGAATATGTAGTGTATGTCATCTTCAACACAACTTAGAGCAGTAGAATGAAGTGAGACTGGAGTGCACAAATGAGAAAGACTGCAATACAGAGCCTGAAAGAGAGTGTCTTGATGTGAGAGATGGGACGATAGGGAGAGAGAGAGAGAGGGGGAGAGAGAGAGAAGGGGAATTATGCAGTAGCACTCCCTTGAGGCTGCACAGCTCTGACGGAGGGGTCTAATGTGATTCACACATTCGCTGAGTCGACGAGCTCTTCTGTCAGTGGAGCAGTACCAGAACATTCCACACACCATTAAGTAAATTCTCCTGTTCTCTCCTGGGCCTGTCCGCCTACAGTCACAATGCTCACCGCCAACTAAAAATGGCACGACGGCTCACTGTCTGCTGTCCAGCAGCCAGACGTGACAACTGCCAGAGCTTCGTGTTATTCTGCCAGTCACTTGGTTTGCAGCATCGTGAGGTGAGAGCCCTCTATATCTGACCATTATACTCCTATTGCAGTGGCTTACATTACACTGGCTTACTTGAAAAAAAGGATGACACCTCTACTGAACCTTTTGAAAATCAACCAGCATACAGCTGCTCATGTTGTCCTGATATTACAATCTTAATATCAGAATCTTGATGTCTGTTCTGAAGGGAAATTACCATATCTCCCTTTAAATGTACCCCAGAGGCTGGCAATTTTGTTTGTTTGTTTGAAAACACACATCTAAAGTATAATATATAAAAATGATGAGGACACAGAACCACATCCAGATATTTGAGCGTTAAAACTAATCAATAAATTCACAACTTCTCCCTGTTTTTGGAATTCTGAACAAGTATTCCATAGTATTCAGTACAGATAGAGAAAAAATCTCTATATTTTGATTCATTTGGCAGTTATTGGTGTGTTGCATCAGCTACCAAGTTCAAAGGGAGTGGAAAGCAATGACGCATCATTACCCACAAAACTGCATTAAAATAGCTAGCCCGGGAAATGACAAGGTCCCATGTCTTTTGATCTTGGTCAATTACTACCATGTAAAGATAACATGGTGAAAAATATTGCATCTGTGTTATAAAATAATTATGACTGTCGAACCCTATCCATTGAAGAAGCACTTTAAGACCATTTTTGTTTTTGCATAAAATTTTACTTAAGTCTTGAGAATATTTTTTTAGAAAGGCAAATAAAAAGAAACAAGAATTGCCTTCATACTCTCCAGATGCGGAAATGCTCTGAAATAATTTATGGGTGTGTTTTCCAAATATATTTTTTGGAATCTAATGCCAAATTTGCAATGACGACAGTTAAACATGATCCAAATCAGAACTGATAAATCTGAATTATACTCGTTTCTATTTGCTGCTCAAGGAACACTTTCCAATAAAGCAAAATACAAAGCACTCTGCATTTTACTTTACATTTGAACAGCACTGTGATAGCGGGCTTTAAATGACCCAGAGGAGGTACCTAATGACTTCTGTGAAGGTTCCTAATGCATTCCTCTTATTTCCATGTTTTGGGGTGCTTTTAAAGATAAAAAGTCGCTTCACTGTTGATGCTTCAATAGAAAAATCACCTAACTTCTTCTATTGCAGAGTCTCAGGCTTGTGCTCTTTCACGGTTAACACAATACTTCCCGATCCAGCTTCACTCAAACTGCTCATAATAACTCCCAGCACTTCTCCTATCTTCTCATCAGCTTTCTGCTATCAGCTCCGCTTCCTCCCTTCTTGAACCGTCTATCTCCCATCCGCCTCTCTGATCAATACAGCTGTTAACTGACATGAAACAAATGCAACATAGCATTTTTGTCTTCTCATCATAAATCGGCCTCTCACCACCATTTCCTGTTTCCCTCATACTCCACACCACAATCTAATCAGTGGAGTCTTACTTAAACATCTAGAAGCCTTCTGCTCTCTCAGTCCACAGCATCCTTCTGTATAAAGGCCAAGAATCCTAAGTATTGTTAATCCTGTAACAGGAGATTTTCCTGCCTTTTAATCTACTCTTCCCAATAGCAATCTCCATGCTGTTACTCTGGACACGTGGATCATGACATTTTTCAGTTGATTCCCTTCCGATTTTTTATTGCTAATTTTATGTATGTACATTGTCACACTCAAACCAAAACAAAAAGACCTGCATGTTTCCAGTGTTGTCTATAAGCTTTCATAACATTAATAAAATTATATGTTACAATATGTAATACACTGATAAGTGAAAAATCAGTTACCTTTTTAAAATATAATGGAATAAATTGCTACATTGTATGTAACAGACAGCAGTCATGCATAGCTAGGCTACAACATCCTGCTACAGGTGTAGAGGCAGCATTCAAAACTATACAATGGCCAAATGTAGGAAGGGAGCACAAATCTGCCAATCTCAATCTGGGCCAATTTGCATCAATTAATCGATCAACCAACCAATCTTTATTTTCCTTTCAGAAGTACATCGAGGGTAATCCTTGTTTACTGAAAATATTAAAATAGAATTTAATCAACAGGTCAAATATAAACAGCTACAAAGACCCAAGATAAAAGATAAAGATAAAATTTAAAATAGAAATAAAAATAGGGTGAGTTGCCCTAATGTGGGACACTTAAGCTTCAGTGGGTGTGGCTCTCCACCAAACTAATGAGTATCAGTCAAATTACAATCAAATCAAAGCAGTAGAATCCTGTTATCAAAGTCACATAATTTCACTGACATTCATTACATTTGTGAGAGCCACACCCACTTAAGTGTCCGACCCTTGGCAGTGTCCCACATTAGGCCAACTCACCATAATTACTAAATAAATAATAACCAATATGAGATAGAAATAAACAATTTGCAATTTAAGATTATTACATAAGACATACCTAGCTGGTATTGTATTTCATATTTTTAAACTTGTTCTCAATGTATGTTCGCCCTTTCTAAGAAACAGTTACAGTGCATTCAGTAGTAAAGACAACACTGGCTTGGTATATGCCAACACAAAAAAACAACACAAACGCACACCAAAAGCTTCAGTTTCAGATGACGATACATTATGCCCCATTTCCTCAGCTGTGGAGTATATTGGTCTACTGTCTTTTAATGTACTGCTGGATACAGGTTAGGTAAGGAGAGGTTACTGTTAGCCAGAAGTGCTGCTAGAAGAGAACAGTGCTTTTGATATGCATATTTCATTTCATGCTGGAAGACTTCAGGGGTAATCCTGCCCTGTGAGCATCTCATATTGCCTGCTGCTTCTGGGTGTGCCGTTCTCTATCTCTTCCCCTCCAGAGAGAGGGTTGTCACTGAGGCTGCATGGGCAGATCACACTGTAGCAACTCCATCATCCAGCTTTCTACTCCCACTCCTCGTATTATGGCTCTCTCCTTTGCTTCTTCCTGCCTGTCCCAATATTAAGTGCTGTCCTGCTCAGCTCCATCAGTATTCAGCCAATCCAGCATGCTCAGCCAGGGCACCTCAAGCCACACTGTGGATGACTGCATTCCTGCTGAGGCCCAGACTGAGGATTAAGCAAGGAGGTCAAGAGGGAGTGAGGGATTGAAGGCGAGAGAGAGAGAGAGAGAGAGAGAGATAAGTGGGAGGGGCTGCATGGTTAAGAGTGCATTTTTATTGATGCCTGCCTCAGCAATGAATGACACTTGGTCCCATCAACTACCACTGATTGTTTTAAAGAATTATAGTCTGGAGACCTTTCAGTTTTCCCTCTTACTTCATACATGGTAATTCAGAGAAGACATGACTGATGTCAAGTTTTTTAAAGCCTGCACTGGAAATACATGGCTAAACTTGCCACAAGTAATAAACAAGTAATAAAACCGATGGGCAAATTCAAGGGTGGGCTGGAGGAGCAGAGGCCCTGGGGGATTTCTGACTGGCGCCTGAAGTGCCACTGTCCTGTCACTAGTTGGTTAACTCATTTCCAGCACTTGTTGAAATAACAGATGTATCAACATCATAGGCTATGCTAATCATGTGAAAGAGTCCCATGATTATGAAACAGTTTCTTTTTTTGGGTTTTAACTTTATTTTTAACAACATACTGTACATACACAGCATTATGAATAGCATTACACAGCAAAGTGGAGCAAGTGGAGCACTTGCTATGGGAAAGTTTTGAACCAAGTGAATGAAAAAGTAAGTATCAAGACATTTTAGGTGGAACACTGGTCATTGTGTAATATCCACTATGACAGGACATGGCATGAGACTGCACAGAAAGCTAAACAGTGGTGCTCAGCATTTTATAAACCACAAAGCTTCATGGTAAGTTATGATTACACAACTGTAGGTAGTGTAAATTTGTAAAGTGTTACTTGCTGCTGTCACCAAGCTTAGGCTTGTGGAACTTTAGGTAGCAGCATTCTACTACATCAATAGGTAGTTCTTTTCGGAATGTAGCTACCAGGATAACAGTAGCTGGTTCTCATGTAAAAATGATAGCTAGGTCGTTTTATGTTTCACCTCAGCCATTTGAGAGAGGAATTCACCATCTACAAGTCACTTCTCCTTTCAATCATGCCACAGGCAATGCTGACTAAATGAAACTAATGCTGCGTCCCAGATTTCCCACTTGAAAAACGATGACACATATTTTACCTCCCAATCTGAAATCAGCATTCAATGTAATCAGTTTGGCAAATGCTCAATATTTTGTATTTATGGGTTAACTATAATTTTTGACAGAGATGGCAAGTATGGAAAGAAAAGGACAGGCGGATATTCAGTCAAAATGACTCACAGCGGTGTGAAATCATGGAGAGTAACTTTGAGAGAGTGACAACGAGTCAGGCAGAAGCCAGCCAGGGTCAAGACCAGGGCAACTCCAACCCTCTTCACCAAGTCAGAAAACATACAGGCACTGCTAGATAATGACAACTGATAAAAATAACAGTGCATGGATTTGAGACATATACTCGGCCCCTCTGTGGCCCCTAGTTTAGGAAAAACCACGGTCTTCCCCTGTACTTCACTTATAACCATGGTGACAGCTTTAAAGCCAAATGTCATACATTTTCAGTACAATATTCTGTTTATAGGAGGCCAGTTAGCCAGCTTGCTAATGATTATGTTAGCTCCTTTGCCAACAACAGCTGCACACAAAACACACCACTGCCATTTATTTGCTACAGATCAAAGTGCAGACCTATGTTCATCAGTACATGATTAACTCATTACTCGTTGCTGCTTGTAGTTAGTGAGCTAGCTCTCTTATTGATGATGGATCTTTTATTTTGTACAAACCCCTGACACATACATGCCATATTCACATACGCAGATGCTAAATGTAGTTTCACTTCTCTCATACACCCCCTAAAATCGTCTTCAACAGTCAGACCATTCTGGACTTTGGTACATATAGAGTCATTCATGGTGCAGGTATATTTATTGTCAATATGATGACAGAGCCAGTAAGTAAGTACCAGTATTAGCATTGACACAGATACATTATTGGTGCAGCACTACTTATAACATTAACTCTGTAGCTCCAGTGTTAAATCCAAGAAGCAAATTTCTGTCAGCTAAGTAAAATTTTGTGCTTGATCCTTTTTAAAATGGCACCGCAGGCCTACGTGATGCCAGGGCCCTCAGTGTCACATTCACCCAAACAGAAGTCTCTCCAGGACACGACTGACACCTAAGCACCCTGTAATGCATTAGCAAGACACCACAGTGAATCTACACTGTGACGACTCAGCACATTAACATTCCAAAGAACTTACTTGTAGAGGTACATTGCTGACTCATGCTGGAAGCTTTTGACATACTGTTAAAAGATCTAAAAAAATATATATCACGGAGATCACATGCAGGCTAAAGACAATTATTCTATAAGCTAAAAGTCAAACATTGGGTATTCGGAACTAGCATTCAGGCTAAGCTGAGAACTAGAAAATCAACATTTGACTAATTCAGATGTATAAATAACATAAATAAACATGAATAATTCCTAAATGTTTGCATTTGAAAGAAAGAAAGCACGCTACAATTTGTAAGCTTAATTAATTAAAATTTAAATGGAATATAATCTGTTCAGATGACTCCATATGATTGGAAAGTAAGTTAGATTTAGCAAGTCAGGTGATCTGTGAATTCTTAAAGATTCTCAAAAATTCTTAAAGTCTTGTCCAGCGCACAACAGGATAGACTGAGGAACTCAAAGACCTTTCTTTTCATGAAAGCTACTTACTCTTACTGAAGTTTTACTCGCCTCCCCTTATACTGTGTTTAAATCTTTGGGTGCATTAAAAGAATGGCCTCCTTTCTCCTTCTGCCATATGCAGCCTATCAGTTGTCTAGATTTTCTTTGTATTCGCCCTGTCTCTGTTACAAATGATTATAGAACAGCACGTCTTTGTGTGAAAAAGACTATATTGACAAAAGAGGCTGCCCATATGTTTGTTCATTTTTAGTAATCACAACAAGAAACTTTCGATTAAACCAAATTCACCAGTTTGCCTCACCCCAATGAAGAGCTGAATATGGGTTGAGTATGTTGTGGAAATTTCAGGGATGTGTTCCTGGAAAAAGATGTGGGTGAGTACAGACTTGGTTTTGAGTTTGAGCTTTAAACCAAAGAGGCATCAATTGGGCTCCATACGTATCGTGGCTGATCATCCACATATGGGGTAAATGGAAAATTGTGTGAATGAGATTTTTGCTAGGACACTCCTTTAATCACAGTAAATAATCATTCTCACTAGCACTGCAAGAGGGAATTTTACAGTGCAGGCCCAGGAGATGCTAGGAATGACAAACAACTGCTCTTTTCATGTCTTAGGCCCAGCTATGAATGTGTGGGTTAGACCATTTTGCCTAGCTAATAACAGAGCACACTGCTGTATTATTAATTAGTGTAATTAACTGAATGGCATTGGCAAACAAAGGCACACTATAATAGGTTTGCCTAGGTTTGCTATAAGAAGTTCTTCACTACATTATTCCTCCTTTTCAAAATTATATGTGAAGAATAGTCAATAGTATTTTAGAGAATAGTTTTTTAAGGACACAAAAATACTGGAACCTCTACTAGCTTTAGTTTAGTGATAAGCACACAGAAACTGTTGTAAATATTCAATGCTGACTGAGCATTATTTCTGGGCACCCTGAGAATACTGAACTCAGTATAGATGGGTTTGTGTACAGATGGCCCATTTGGCCTCAGTGTCAAACAACAATGCAGGACAGTGTGTCAGTCTGAGCACCTCCTTGTTTTCAGACGAGAGCCGAGAGAGAACAATGTCTGCCTCCCCTAAAGAGCCCAGCTCAGAGAGGGAGGGGCAGTGTTTGTGCCTGACACAGCCAGCCAGGATCTTCCCTGCCCAGGACCGCAGAGCTGTCTTCTGTTTCCGATCGTTAAAAATTCAACTCCGAAAGAGGTCAGGTGTCCCAAAAACAAATAGTCCGAACAATATCCCATCATTCCCAAAACCCAATAACAAAGGTTGACCTTTGTCTTCAGATTCCAGAATAAAATCTGACATCAAGAGAAAAAAAATTTAAACCTTGATGTCTTTATCCCTGATAGCAGTAAATTCAAAGGCTTCCTGATCGACATTTAATGAGCTTGGACTTTGCTTCAGGGACATTACATCTAAACACAACAGCCCCTGATGACATGTTTGTCCTCTGTAATTGTGTCAAGGCCTCTGCTTTCTTGCTTCATATGAAAAGCTGTACTTTCTTATTAAATCCAAATACCGATTGCATAATCATCAGCTCCGGAGAGGTCTGCAGAATTGCTGTAGTTCTGGTCAGGCAACTCTTCAGGAAGGCAACATCCAGTTAGCTTATGCTTGAGTGGTGGTAGCGGAAGCTAATCCGCAAAAGCAGCATAAATCCCCCAGATATCTTAGAGGAAAAATATTTTCTGAGTCCTCACTGCATTCCTGTGTCTCATTCTCTAAGCCTGAGTGACATCATTTGTAGCAAAGTGTCATATCAACAACACACAAAAGCCATGACTCAAAGGTCTAGTCAGTTTCATTAGCCTCTTTAAAAAATGTAGAATCTGGAGTAGAGGGTTAACACACATTATGAAGTGAATAATATTGCACAATGCCAGGTTTCATTTTCTTCTTCAAACAAACCAAGATAATCTAGGTCTTCTAGTGCTTTTGATATCTTCAATATCATCTCAGATTCTAAACTAGCGTACAGCAGCTTCGCAAAAAAATCTGTGTTTGTGATGAAGAGCAGAAGATTATGCACAACCATTTGCAGTCTCAAGTGTCACTGAGTCCAATTATCATGTATTTCCTTTGTTCAGTGGATGTAGGATTAAGGCCTGTCTTCTCAAGTGCCTCAGCAAAAACTGTGAAATATTAACTAGTGCGGAATTTACCAGCTTGCATGAAGAGCAAAACCGGTATCAGTGAAACCAATGTCGGTCCAGGTAAACATCTCTCACCTCAAGGCAGGGCTGGCTTCATTTTTTTGTACCAATCAGGTGTACACCTGTTTCCATTTATTATCAGTATTCAAATATATCCGGTGTTTGGAACAAAGGTCAGCAGCCACAACTTCCCTTTGTTGATATGATCTGACACTCCAGTCTTGAGGTGATAAAAGAGAGGAGGAAACACAGCTGTTTATTTGGTTTATCCCGTACTTTACACAATGACACATTCTAGTTCATAAAGTAATTGACACAGATCAGAGAGGTTCACAACAGGCTTGCTCAGTCAGCTGATAACAACACGTTGCCCTCTAACTAGTGTGATGCTAAAAATAGTGGATAGTCAAACCTGTGTGGCTGTGTGTGAACCTTAGTGGCTCTTTTCAAATTTTCAGTATTAAGTAAAGCTGCATCTTCATGTTACAAATATTATAGCCAACCCAAGAGCACAGAATCATCTGGACAGTATGCAGGCCTCTGTAATATAATGATGGAGCAGAGAAAGTGGAGTGTGCAATTACTGTGTCATTTCAGCACTCATTCGATTGCTCTCCAGTCTTTCAAACCCACTTAATTCGATTAGGGAATCAAGATGTCGCAACAAGAGGCCGAATTTTGTATGATGCAACATTTCATTACAACCTCTAACAGCCATTTAAGGAGCACACACAGAGCATGACGACAGGAGAGACACTGCAAAGAGCAGCCAAGTGCCTACATGCACACATAGGCAACACACTGAGCGCTTGTCTACAGATCAATTAATTAGCTTCGTATCTGAATTCTGAGGCATTGATGCTGTGTGTGGTCGAACTGGGGTGTCCTGTTATGTCTGTCTCACAAAAAGAACACCTTCATCCTGAATCCAGCATCAACTGCATTACATTTACTAAGGGTGATATTGATATTTGGATGAAGAACAAATAAACAGAAGAAATAAACATCGTCTGTTTCTTTTGGCCCTGAGGAATTTGGAAGTGGGCATAAAAATTCAAGATTAGAGAAGTCCTAGAAACAAAGATGCACGTAAATGTAATAAACACACTTTAAGTCAGTGTATAATTCTGCTGAAAGCCTCAGAATATGTGTTTACATGCATTTTTTATTGTTATTTCTCAACAACCAACAGAGCTGCAAGTAGGCATGATCAAACCCTTTCTACTGGAATACTAAACATCATTTTCAATTACTGTATACCCTGAGCCAGCAGTGATCATAGCCCCTGGGTTGGCCTCTCAGCCCATCTGAGAGAGCCGCACATCAGCCCCAGTGAGAGGAGGAGGACAGTCATTCAAACATGGTCACAATAAATCACATCAATAGAAATGACTCCAGGACAGTCGGTCCTAAAGCCTGCAACTGATACACTCCCCACTGAGCGTCTTTGCAAGCTACAGGGGTAGGATTAAATGAATTAATGAATAATACATGAATAATACATTAATAGGGAAAAAAGGGACACAGTACACAGTCTGATGTACAAGAGATACTATTAGAATGAGATGGCAACTTTGTAGAGACAATCTCTGTGGAGCTGATTGGCCTCTCCCCTGCTTCTATGAAACATTGGGCCTCTGAGATTGCTGTTATAGCCCACAGCCACTAGAGCAGCCCTCCACCATAGCCTCTTACAAGAGCACCAGATTAATTAAGGTTTAAAAGCTTTAATGTTGAAATGATTTATCCGCTTTACGAGGCACTAAGAAATATTACAGCAGAGGGAAAAAATGTTGAGAAAGAATAATCACAAACGACCCCTCCCCCCCAAGTCTTTCTCGTAGTCCTTTCCAGCAGGGGTCAAGCCAGTTGCATGTTGGGTTAGTCTGATGGGAGTAGCTACATTTTACCAAACCACTTTGTCCCTTTCATAAGTCCAAACAGGAGACAGACCGTTGTTTGTTCAGAGAATGCAAAACAAGACCGTGGCCTGAGAGTTTAATATTCCATATGATTAATGGGCAAAGTACAGCCTTTGTCTGATAAACTGAAGCCAAAAACTGTTTAACAATTCAGGCCAGTCAACTGTTAACCCGGGCAGCACAATGCCAATTTACAATGGGCTGACACTTCCTACTTACTCCCCATCTATGAGATGACAATTGCATTTCAACAGCCCCCAGGTCATGAATATATTGAACAGGGGAGGGATAAACAGAGCCACTAAAACAGAGCGGTACTCACATGTTTTGATTTCTGAAGGCATTATCTTAATTGATCATTTCAATACACCGTTTGCATTAGCTTATTACACGAAAGTACAAAACGGCATGAGGCAGCAGGAAAGACCTATATACTTCACTTATAATTAGCCGGCTAATCTGAGAATTCAAATTGAGAGTAGCACAGGGATGTGATCTGATTACAGAATTCTAAGAATATGATACACTACGCTGGAAAAAAGGAGTAACTGGAGTAGCTGACCTTTTACACTGACAAAAGCTGACACAAGATGACTCTATGAGATTTCAGCTAACGTGAGAGGTATTTGCACCCAACATTTCCCTGAATAAAAAAAAGAGGGGGAATTTTTCTGAAACAGCTTAAGCGTGCTAATAGGATTGATCAGGAATGTTTGTTTTCTTTTAATTTACACATCCTCCAAACCATTGCTGACTGCTTCTAATAGCTCTTGTTAACACATCTCTGGAGGCTTGCTTCTTTAGTCAAGATGCTCGAAATATAATTTTATAATATGATATACCAGTCGATAGTCCAAATAGAATAGTCCTGATCTGCAACTAAATGAGCTGTTCTTTTTAAATGGGTAAATCAAATTCATTGATCTGATGGGGGGCAGTGCAAATGGACCATAGGATTTTAACTGACAACATAAAATGGAATACAACTGCTTCCAAAATGATCTTTCAGACTAATGTTCTAGTAAAAATCTACAGAGTGAAGCACTGTATGTATCTACGTTAACGTACTAGAGCCATCCAACCTCCAGCAGTTTATCCAACAGATGCATGCAGAATGCAATTACCACCTTCACACTTCCCATAGGAACAAAAAGCTCACACAGGATTCGCACGCCTCCTGTGAGATCAGATTTGGACCATTTACAATACTAGTGAGATGAACATGACAGGCTACAGAAGAGCAGAAAGAGGCTGAATTAGTGCAGTAAGCAAAAGGAGGCAGCGCCAGAGCCGGCTGCGAGGCCAGCAGCTGTTTGTGTGCACACATCCCTGCAGACATGAGAGGCCCTTCAAACGCCACTTTAGGACACCGCCTGCTCATTAAAAAAACTGCCCTGCAATGATGAGGCAAGATGGTGACTCAACAGAGCTTAGCAATGGCCAATAGTGTCCTCTTGTTGAAGATCTGATTACCCAGCCTAAAGGTACCTGCATTATATTCTCAATATTATACTCTATGATATAGGCTATTATGTTCTTCTAAAAGGTAAAGTTTATGGGTATACGTACCGTTATTGGGGAGGTGCTGAATCTTATTTTCCGCCGTTGGGGAATATCCTCATTAGCCTCAGAAGGAAGACCAGGAATTTCTGTGATCTCTGATCCAGGGTCATAGCTAGCATCATCATCCCCATACAAATCATCCTCCAGGTCTGTGCAGCTTTCTCCCCAGCCCTGGTAGCAAGCATCTCCATCTGCATTGAAAATAACCCTCTCATTGCCACAGTATTCTTCACTGGGCTCCTCTATTTGATCCTCCATAATCCGCCTAGACTTGTCTTTAGCAGGTTCTTCTGCATCATTCCCCAACTTGATGCCTGCAGGGTCAGGCATATGCTCCTGTGGTTGGTCATGAGCCGTATCACTAGCTTCAGAAGAGTTTGTGCAAACTCCAGCAGCATCTTCTGACTCCTTTTGTTCAATAGAATCATCCACAGCCTCAACAGTACCTCCATTCCCACAATTGGTCTCTGCCACAGATCCTTCATGCCGCATTTTCTCATGGACTGCCTTTGGCTGTTCTACCATCTCTGACAAAGGGCTGGGACTGAGAAGATCTTCTGATGAGGATGAAACTGGAAGGGTGTGCTTGCTCCCGACACGGGTTCTGTACACACCTCTTGATGGAGACTGGCGGGCACTAGTGTCATCCTCGCTGGCTTCCCCGTGTCTGAGCGAGCTGTCTGGGGAATAAAGAGCCCGTCCACCTCCATGGCCTCTTCTGAAAGTGGAACCAGAGCCTTGTTGGTCTAAATTCTCAAACACAGCACTAAGCTGGCTGACCGTGGGAGACGAAGCCTCTGTTCGGGAGCAAAGACTATCCAAAGAGTCTGTGCTGCCCCTGTTGGAACGTGCCCCCCTCCACTCATCTAGATGCTCATGAGAACCCCTTTTATCTCTGCCACAGGAGTACACAGGAGACTGGGATGTATCTCTGGAACTCTGTTCAAAGAGCTTCCTTGTCTCTGAGAACTTTGAGTTGTGCCCGCCACCGCTTCTCTCGCTATGCTGTAGCTTGATCACTGAACCGTCTGCTTTGTTGATGAAGTTGGTCGGTTTGGTGAGTTTCTGTGGGGAGGTATCGTCCCTCGTGTGCGTCTTGCCGGAGCCCGTGTTCTCAGTGCCCATCTGCATGAACATGTCCTTGATCCGGCTGACATGGGCACCATACTGACGACCCCGAGGCTGCCTGACACGCTCCGGATCCTTGGACTTGGGGTCACCATCTTGCCTGGGCTGGTCGAAGGCCTTCTTCAAAGCCTGGAATTCTGCTCTGTAGGCATTCCTGTGCGGAGAGGCACTCCTCAGGTTAGTCCTCTCTGCCGAGGCCTCCGTCTTCAGCATCTTCAGCCAAAACGACGGAGGAATTAATTTTTCAAATGTGCTGTGGCATTCCTAATGTATTTTATATGATTGGATATCACATTCTGTCAGGATACCTTCAAATGAAACAAAAAGAGTCTGCGTTACGGTTCAAATTTGTTTACAGTGTTTTTAAAAATCTTTCCCTAATGATACAGTGTTTTCTATGTGTTTTGTTCAAATAACAGAGCTGTATTGGAACACTACTAGCACAGATCCTGGGAGAGGGCTATCTATCAAGAAAGCACTTGGTGCAGTCTAATTCACTGAGTGCACACTGATGTAACAAAGCTTGCCTCCTGAGCACAACAAAATGGCATTTGTGGTTATTTTGAGCAGCATGTGCCATGATCACACATTATTCAACATAGCCAGGGATGAGACTGGGACAGAAATACTCTTAAAGCCCAAAAAACAAGGGAATGTACACTTATGTTTATGACTGCCCACCACCCTGAGCCAGACTGTTCTGCGTAATCATCAGTATGCCATGAGGGCTGGAGGAATATTTTTGTTGAGATGCTAATGCACAGATGGGTTTTTTTATGGATGGAGATCTGTGGGACTTAGAAACAAGCCAGACCTTCACTAATAGACAGAGTCTTCTACATCTCTCTTGGTTAGCATGCAGTAGTCTTTATGAGATTTTATTTCAATTTCAATGCTCATAATAAATAACTAATTACTGGGTCTCCAAAATAGACTCATTTGTCCTCTATTTGCTTATTAGACAGCACCAATGAACAGGGCAAATATAATGCAACCCACTATGAGTATAAAGAAAAGGACTGAACAGTGGCTTTATGCAGAAAAGCAAAACTGCACTATTCAGCAATCGCATAACACAGGGGGTTTGGAAAGAAGATAAACAAGATATGCCCATTAGAATTAGTTTGTGGGCCACAAACTCTATCCAGCTTGTTCGTTTAAGGTCTAACGACATGTTGGTGGCAAAAATAAGACAACTGCGATCCACTGTAAACATTAATGCTGAAATGTTGGAGGCTACGGTGAGCAGCCCAGTCCGACCGTCGCCTCGATCCCTGACAGCTCTGCCTTCAAAGCATTTCCATCAACACTGGGTGTGTTTATAGACATAAGCTCGTAAAAATATAACATGCGAACACTGAACCTACAGGAAAACGAGAACAAAAGCAGAAGTATCTGTTGCCTAACTCCTCCGCGACGCTACAACGTTCAAAACAAAAGGGTCACTTACGTCCTCTTTCTCTCTTTTGGTGCCAAAACTGATGCTGTTATCAGTTCTCTCTCGCAGAGACAAAAACGTAGCCACTCTTCGAGAGATCAGGCAGATGAAAAAGGTGTATTAGTATCCCTGTGTTGTAGGATAAACATCATTTTCATTCAGAGCACCAGGACTCAACAAGCAACATCGAGTCCTTCAACATACCATTGAACAATCTGACACTCAAGCCGGGATCCACACACACGCACACACTCTTTCTCTCTCTCTCTTTCTCTCTCTCTCTCTCTCTCACTCACACGCACACACACACACACACACACACACACACACACACACAGCCAGCCAACGCCATTGCAGGCTCCGAAGTGATG
>JBBKCR010000134.1:12006273-12018805 GCA_037577295.1 Ladigesia roloffi
GTTTTTACCTCATGTTTTTTACTTCAGCTCCGCTCTAGCTGCATCTCGGTTGCTTCGCAAGCAGTTGTAGTGGTAGGGTAGAGCCGAGCCGAGCCCATTGGTCTGTACCTTTCCTTGTATATACGCTACTTATTATATTAATATCATAAACGAACGATTATTCAACTAATCGCTAAAATCGGGGAGTGTTAGTCGACTAGGAATATCTTTAGTCAGGGGCAGCCCTAAAATTTACACATGTATTTACTTTTAATTATTCTATAGTAAGTTCAGTGAAGTCAACTTGTTTTGTAATACATTTATAAGATCATACATTACATGCGCTGTATAATTGTGTGAATGATTTCTCCTACATCCAGCATGATTTTTAGCTTTGCGATTACAGTTTGCATTATGTTTTAGGCTCAACAGCTGTTTGGGTCAAGCTGTGACATCACTTTGATGTCATTGGCCATCTGTCCACTCTGTGCTATTAACACACATGTGTATGATCACCACTGCTCAACCAGCTGACATTTAATCCAAAACAGAAATTTAGCTTCTAACAACCACACTTAACAAAGAAAAAATCCTGTATAATGCAGTATCTTTCTCTTTCTCTGTTATTTCGGTTAGAGTTTCCATTACCCTACCAGGCAGAATTCTACATTAAGAACATGAATGTGGAGGAGATGTTAGCCAGTGAGGTACTAGGAGACTTTCTGGGTGCAGTGAAGAATGTGTGGCAGCCTGAGAGGCTTAATGCCATCAACATCACTTCTGCCCTGGACCGGGGTGGCCGCGTGCCCCTGCCCATCAACAACCTGAAAGAGGGGTAAGCATTCCCTATACCATTACATCAGATAAAACACATGAAACCTTTTCAAAGTATCTGAAACAACAGAACAAAAAATGAACAAGTGCAGTAATAAACCAGGAAAAAAAGAGAGAAATTCTCTGTGCAGAAATGTACAGTATCTGCTGTTGTGGACAAATATCTCCCTAACTACTAGAATTATTGTGTCTCTGTAGAACATCCAGTCTGGTTGCCTGTTTAGTTGCTATATTTCAACAAAAGTATATTTAGTACAGAAGTCTCCTGAATTAGCACTGCAGCAGACATGATTTACAGTTGTACAAATATTATATATAGTCTGAGTTTACATTAATTAGGTAGACAAATATTAGTTTCCAAATCAGATCCATCCATTAGAACCTTACTTTTCAAATAAAAGGACATTTTTTTCCGTATGATGACATACATGCCTTTAAACACATGCACATTTCTTAAAAATTCTGTTAATCTTTACATCACACCTACTTGGAGTGCATCTAAATTTCACCATCAATTCTTAACAACTTTTTTTACATTTATATAATCAAAATAATTATAATAAATGTGGAAAAAATAATAGTAGTAATAATATCAGTAATAATAATGAAAATATGGATTCTAATTATAAATGTGCACACAGGAATCCTTGTAACTGACTGGCTGGTAATTCAGTTCTCTATCATCAATGTGCATTTTCTAAATGTAAACTGAAATGTACAAACTTTTTAGCTGCTTAGTATAATTTAAATAAATATAAATAAAAGATGAGAATCAAATAGGCAACAAATAGTTTTTATTCCTTGCACATAAAATAGCACCAGGTAACCTATACCATGACTGTGCAGAACAGTGAAATTGTACGCAGTGTTTTAATGAATAATCTTAGCATATCATTGCATAATTCTACCTGTTTAAATAAATAAATTACTATTTATGGTGCATTCAAAACTATTCCTTTGAGAACCAATGGCTCATGAGCACACAGAATTATTTTTCATTTGTTTAATTTAGCAACATATGTTTGATGTAAATGACATTTGGGCCATATAAATGTGTATGAGCTCCGAAACTCAGATCTCTGCTTGTTTTAGATTTTATACAATGGTTTCATAAATCAGTTACATTTTCCATTTTCATAAATGGTTTGTATGTCATTCTGCACGCTTCGATGCAGCTCTAATGAATGAGGACCATTGTGTAGATGGCACTATTCTGAATTGCGCATGGTGTGTGCAGGGTGTATGTGATGGTGGGAGCAGATGTGCCATTCTCATCCTGCCTGCGTGAGGTGGAGACCCCTCAGAACCAGCTGCGCTGCAGTCAGGAGATGGAACCCGTCATCAGCTGCGACAAGAAGTTCAGAGGCCAGTTCCATATCGACTGGTGCAAGATCTCACTGGTGAGGGTCTCATAGCCCTCCTGTTATAAAAACAAATCACTTTAGGCTACTTAATTAGCATAAAGGTCTGCATTTGTTTACCAAGGAAACAAGTTTACAACCTGATGAAAAATCTTCTTATTCTGAATGACCATTGTGAAAATAAAACTGCAAACATACGAGCTGATAGACAAAATGCCTTGGGCTGAGAGATGCTACATCTGAAATGCCATGAGTTTTAACTTTGATAGTTTGTGTGTTGTAAGTAATAATTTGAACTTTCAATTTCATTTAGGTTAATAATTTACTCCTTAATCTAAAATGTGTCCTTATTTATTTTGTGAATGTGTTCCACAGAATAATAAAACAAAAACATTTCAAGGCCACCTTTCAAAGCAAGGTTTTTATGGTGGATTTTAAATGGGTTAGGATTGTCTCTACCTTAACACTATATGTCAAGCAAAAAAAAAATCAGTTGGTTCAGTGCTCCAGGTAAAACAGCTAGAACAAACGTATTCACTTGATTCAGTGCCTGTTTTTTTTTTTTTGTTTTTTTTTTTTGCAAATTCACTTTTTCAAAGCTTTCATGTTAAAGTCCAAATTGACTTCTAATAAATGTCGGACTGTTGGGAACTAGAGACCCAAATATGTCTAATAATTGTTTGTATGTATGTATGTATGTATTTATGTATTTATTTATTTATTTCAAGTGAGCCAGCCTGCTCAATTCCTGTTCTCTGTCCCTCTGTCTTTCAGGTGGACATCACTAAGGTTGTCCCTGTGCACAACAGTCGTCCTGATCCAGGCCCGGGTGTATTGCCGGATTTCGGAGAGTACAGTCCACCCTCAGAGTCACTGAAAAGTAGGGACTATTTTGCTGACTTCCTGGTCACGTTGGCTGTGCCCTCCGCTGTCGCCCTGGTCCTATTCATCATCCTCGGCTATTCTATGTGCTGCCGCCGGGAAGGGGTGTAAGTGCTTATTTCTCAGTGAAAAAAAACACCCACACTACACATATATTCACCTGAAATGGAGTGAGTGCGGAAGTTATTACAGTGAATTTATGAAAGTGATTTAGATCATTACAATTATACCTGTATACAGGAATATACTTCCGGTTTATGCTCATGACACCAAATGTGTTTACAGCCAGGTGATGTGAGTGCTTAACATCAACCTAGAATGCATAATCTCAGAAACAGAAATACTAAATTATTTGTTGACAAGAATCGCCATGCAGATGCCTAGAAGGACAGGGTAAAGCAGCTCACCATTCTCATCCAACATGCAGTCTTATGGTTCATGACAAACACACTGCCTCAAGGGTTCCCATCTTTCGTATCTGAGCCATCTCAATGGACACGTCTTCCACATCCCCATATCATACATAGTCAGTCAGGTTCATTGTGCCAACCTGCCTTTCACTCATCACCGGAGGTTCAGCAGCCTGAAGGATTCAGTCCCGAACCCGCTTCACCCTTCTCCATCCCGTCCACCACTCTTTACCTTTCTCCGTCTGACCTGACCTGCTCCCCATTCGCTTTTGTGTGGCTGTCTTTAAACTATTAATATTAGTAGTAATTAATTCAGACATTTTGTTTTGTTTCTAGGGAAAAAAGAAACATGCAAACACCAGAGTAAGTGTTTCCTCTCCTGTGTTTTTTCTTTTATCTTGATCCTGTCTTTTTTCTCCCTCTATTTTTTCTCAGCCAGGAGATTCCCTTTTGCTTTCGTTGTCTACCCGCATTTTTGGTTTTTTAGTCCTCACTCATGGTGACATTTCCATATCCATCAATCATTCATAAAGACACCATGTTGTCATCCCGTCTGGTAGCTGCTTAAAGGGACAGATTCAGGTTCTGCTAGCAAATATAGATTGAAGTTGTGACTTGGTTTATGTGAGAGGAACTATGGAAATATCGTGATTTATGAGAAAGAGGATGTGGCAATGTGATAAGGGGACAGATGATGAATGACCAAAGATAAACCAAAACACTCATTCCTCAGGGAATACATGCACCATAGGAAGTGTGGTGTAACACGACTATGAATATTCTCTATTCCGCCTCTCTATTGTGGAGCATGCTTGTTGTTGAGGGATGCAGGATGCAAGTTTATGTCACTTAGTAGATCTCCTCATTTTTCTCAGCATTCAGCTGGTTCACCACAGCTCTATTCAGAAATCCACAAAGGAGCTGCGCAGCATGTCGAAGAATAGAGAGATCTCCTGGCCTCTCTCCACATTGCCTGTCTTCAACCCTGTGAGTGGGGAAGTGGTGCCGCCCATTCATCCGGACAATTATGAGACCACCAGCATGCCACTAATGCAGACCCAGACGTGAGTGTCCCACTGCACTGTAGACCTTTGCACGCAGTTTCCCCTCAAATGCTGTGCTGCAATGGCGATCATGCATGTAATTCTCAAAACACCCACTCGATGGCGGTGTTTATAAGTAAACCCGGTATTACAAAACCGATTATGGTAAAATGCTTAAACAACACCCAAGAGGGAATTTTAAAGCCATTGTAAAAAGGAAATTGCCATTTTTTCTATTGTACCATGACATGAAACATGGTATGAGGACTGGTCTTTTTTGCTAGCTCATTGACAAATGGGGATGATTGGAGGTGGAGCTGAAATATGATATTGGATAATATATTTTCCCACCTGTTTATGCATGCTAATGTCAAATGTTTTAGTGGTAAGAAAAAATGGTTATATTTTGATTGGAAATTGTGTTAATACAACATCTTAATCTGCAAATTTGTCTTTTAATTGAAATATAAAGGTGTAAAAACTTTAGGTTTGACCTGAAATGTATTTTTAGAATGTAGTTAATGCCATATTAGGAATGACACATCATTAAGGAAATTTGTGTCCCAGCGATACTAATGTTGCATTTCTGTTTACAGAAATCTTCAAAATCAAATCCAGATACCACAGCAACAGCCTTCAGGTAAGTAGGCAGCAGCTTATGTCATATATGTTCTTCCAGCCAGTGTTGCTGCTTCACACCCATATACATAAGCAGAGCTACATGTAGATGTGTCTTTTGAGATATATCTTTTTATTAGCAGCGTTGAAATAACGTGTTAATTCAGATCAATCAGTAACAGAAAAAATAACACTTCAAAAAACACTGATTAGTCGCACCACATGACTTTAACCTGGTCCGACTGTAGCCATGTACTGTCGAAAACTTGCTACCCACTGAGATGTATTACATTGCCCTTCTTCCTGGTAGCATTTCTCAGTGTTAGAACCTGACTCTTCAGATCTAGGCTCATTGAAATAAAATATATTTTTCTCTGATTATACATATTATTTCTCATTATCAGTGCTAAACAGACTCATAGTAAGAAAAAAAATTGGCTGGGTAGCATAAATCAATACACTGCTTATAAAACATATTTTTCAGATATATTTTCTCTGATTATGCATATTATTTGTCTCTCATTATCAGTGTTCTAAACTGACAATATAAAATCGTCAAAACTTCTATGCTAGTATATACATTGTCTTAAACTGCACCTTATATATGGACTTGGTTTTACCATTTTTCTTGCTGAAGCATTTTGTCCCTCATATTAGATCATATTTCTGATTGTTGTTATCATTACTGCACATGAACAGTGCAGAAACAGTTATTAAATAAAAGGGATGTGGAAAGACTGTAAGGTTGATTATTTATTCACTCCTGTGCCAAAATGAATTCACATTTTTAAATACTTTATTTTACAGCAAAAATGTGTGTAATGAATTTAGATGTATTAATCAGAGAGCTTGTAATTAATTTACATTTTTAATCGCATGACACTGCTACATTTTTCATACGTTAAAAAAGGTGTTTTATTCATTGACTGTTGCACCAGCAACTGTTTGTAGCTGTTTGCATTTAATAGGTCATCCATGGGGGCACAGACTGAATGGGAAAGGGTGAATTTAGTAATTGTAATTCAAGGCCTCATTACCTATTTATTCATGCATGTGCTTCATATAATTGCACTGTGGTACACTCCGGCATAAATGTTAGTGAACTGCAGTCGATGTTCTCCGAATCTTCTCTTGTTTAATATTGTTTATCATTCATTTACTGCTAACCAAGGAGGTAATTACTGTATGTCAACATTTCGAAGGCTGGAGGCAAGTACTATAATTTGTACATTGTTTCTGTCTGAACAAAACCTTGTATCTCCAAAATGGTAGCTTTACGGGAGACGGAAAATAAAATAAATTTTAATGAAAGTTCATATGAAAATATGGTAGTTTTGTAACATTTTTGGTGGTTTATTCATTGTGAAAATGTAACTTGCGTATAGTGCAGCTGGTATATATATTTACACTTAATGACCAAAAAAAATCAAAAAACAAAAAATGGAGGTACAGTGTTCTGTCCAGGCAGCAATGACAGGTATATGATTACAGTGTCATGTTTTGTGAACTCTGCTGTAAATGGAAAATCTGAATTGAATTGTAGGTAAATGGTATTCCTGAAGAGAGGAAGGTGGCTGAAGCACTGAACTTGTGATGGGATTTCCACTCCTCAGATGAGCTTTCAGCACCCATGTATTCTGTGTTTCCACTTTGTGCCAAATGTGCATGTGCCAGCTCTGTGATCCTTCGCACTTGTGTGGCAGAGTGCAGTACATGTGAAGCGTCGTCAAAACAAAACAAATGGAGGTATTATAATGATGGGAACTGTTTTCAAGAGAACTATTTTGAACTGCTTTCTCCAAACCTATTTTAAATATTTTTTTTTTACTTAATGGAGAGATACAGGGGCACGTTTGTATGAACACATAGAAGCTTGAACTGACTTTTGTTGTTGGGACACTGTGAAATGTGGATGCCCAATTGTGTTAATTCTGTCAGTCAATTCTTTTTTTTATCGTCTTCACTAAAACTGGGATGTAACTTGTGGTAATTTGATTATACTTTGAAAGCCCTTGTTTGTACAATGGATTCATTTAATTGTCTGTTAAAATGCAGACAAATTACATTACCCAGCAGTACCCAGTTCCCCTGCACAACCATTTTGAAATCTATACGACAGAAACATGCCAATGGTGCCAAAGCTATAGCATTTGAAAGCACAGATAACTGTAAGGCTGATATCATTAACCGGTATTGACAGGACAGCGGAGATACACTAATAAGGAATTTCCTAATTTACTTAAGATTCTAATGCATTATTACGTATTCAAATACGTATTTTACATTTGTTTAAACATATATACATTTTTTTAAAACTATGCTATAGTAATGGCTTAATAAAAACACTTTAATGTAACTGAATAATCCCAACCACTGTGTATCCTCACCAACGTCCAACAAAAAAGCAATCGCCTTTAAAGTTCTTTAAATGTCAATGCTGTACAGTTAACATTACCATTTCACCCAATTTTCTGCAGGGCCCTTTTCTGTCAGTGTTCTGAGTCATCACAAAGTCTTTGTTGAATAGTAAGCTTTATTTTTTTCCCCTCGTACATTAGTAAAGATGTTTTTGATAAATAAATGAATAAACTTATCAATGTAAAAATCTTCTGCCCTCAGTTTCATATGTTGATGTGAACCACTGGGAATTCACCAGAAGTGAATTAATACATGTCTGCTGTGAAAAAACAAAAAACCACACGACAGAACAAGTTCAGGAAAGTGTCGCTGTATTAAGGACTGACTGTACAACAAAATGAAATTGTTTCTTAATTAAGAGATTGGTTTCACATTTCAGGACAAAACAATATATTTACAACCACTCTACATTGAGGCATGGGGTCTGAATTGTTTTTTTGTTTTTTTTTAAATAGGACCAGACTAAACTGTACAAAAATGTTCGATTCATATGCACAAAAGAAGCCTTTAAAAAAATAAAAATCCAACACATTTACATAGCAGGTAAGTGGAATGAATTCATCATCAAGTGTAACTGTTTGGTTTAACACCACAGTTCATGAAATGCTCATTTCTATAGAATATCTTGTTTGCTTTATGTTTCTTCCTATAATGGAAGAATAGCCTAAAATAGTGCAGATGGTTCTGCAATGTCAAAATATCACTATGACAAGAAAAAGGCTTTGATACAGTGACAACTTTTCAGGTCAGTGGTTTTTGGAGGAGGGTGAGGAACATCTCCTCAGTTACACAATCTGCAAAATCTATTTACAGTCCAAGACATCTATACACTTTATTTTCTACAAGCACTTACATATGGCTGCCAACCTGTCTTGGGCATGGTGAATAAATCCAAATACAGAAATGAACAACATCTGCTAAACAAAAATCTTCAAATTAAACCATAATCCAATTAAACAGCACCACATTTTCAACAGCTAGGCCAAAACTGCTCTAAAGCCATGAGTGACATTTTAAACCCATTTTTGAACAATCAGCAACCAATAATATTCTCTGTCACAAATATGTGGATTTATACCAACTAATTATTTAAGGTTTGCTCTACATTTATGCCATCACTCTAACATAAGGTTTTGGATTCCAATAGTCATGAACAAAAGTCTACATATTTAGGAAGTGAAAATCTCTCTGCAATTGCTCAGTTTCTGGCTAAATCAAAAGAGAATCAGTGTTGGGGCTCCAACAGTGTAGAGCTAAAATCCCTGCTAATAGCTTTAAAAATCAGGAGACAAAAGCGTATTCAGTGCAACATTAATCAGTATAGGAGTAATAACATTCAAGGCAGGGTTAGTTTGTTTACCAGTTTGTGCCAAATTAAAATTTAAAAGCTGCAAAATACATACACACAGAAATGACTGTGTCTTAAAAGTCTATAGATCAGTATCACCAAAAACACTCATCACACTTAGTTTTGCCCATTCGACCCCATACAAACATTTTTTGACCCTGGTCAACTGATCAGTTAAACTCAAATCACCTCTTTAGTATGGCAGCTAAGTGTGAACTTCAGTTTCATAAGATTCTAACACAGCAGACGAACTTCTCCTAGGTGAAGCAGAATGTTGCTTCCAGACAATAAGCAGCAGGGAAACAAATAGCTGGTTAATTCAAGGTAATTACGCAGTCTTTTTCAGTAGTACATGCAGTGACCTCTCCACCATATGTGTCTTGAAAACTGTAAGGGGATTTATGTGCCTGGTATCGGTTAAGAAGGACTGAGAACTGCTGAAAACAATGTGCAAAGAGTATTGGTAAGTAATAAAGATGAAGCTTCAAAAGAAGCAGTTGGCATATGGTGCACTGTCCGCTGCATTCCATGGGAAATGGAATTCGTATTCCATTCATATTTTGTTCACGTCAGTCGTGGGTACAACATACAATTAAGAAAAGACAACATAATATGAAGGCAACACAAATACACCCCTGTACAAAGTAAACTTAATTTAAATCATTAAATACTGTACAAGACACATAAGTCCTACAAGACATATGGACGGAGGACAGATTGTTTACATTTGACAAATGTCAGCGTCAGGCTTAGCCCATGAAAAATGGGAGTCAAGAGTGTGTAGCCACTGCATATGTCCTGTATAAAATCTCTGTTCGTTGTAAACAAAGGTTCATATTGTGAGTATTTACTGCATTACAGGCCTTACCGCTGGCCTCTCCTCTAGATGAATGTCTCAATTTGAATTCAGTCTTACAGCACAGTGCCATCAACAGCCCAGAAAAAAGTCTTTCTGAAGCTCACCACATTTTAGTGAGTCCTGCTCAAATTGCTCAAACTCATTCAAGGCTCATTCATTAGGCAGTTGTCCCCAGTTTCTTCAGTAGCCAGCCTGCTCACTCTTAGACAGCATAAGAACAAGCCCCAGGAAGACTCCTGCAGCCAGCAGCCTCTTAATCAGGGCAGCGTTTTCTTTAGGAATGGCCACCTGGGCCAGATCATTGGTGATCTGCGAGATTTCGTGAGCCACACAAACAAAGATGAAGGTACTGATGATGATGTTGAGGGAGGGGTTTCCAGGAACAAGAACCAGGATGCCCTTGGTGTCTGCTGCCAGCCATATGTGGTACTGGCAAATGAAGAGCTGCAGTAGAACAAACAAGGACATTTTTTTTAAATGGAAAATTATTTTTCCATTCAATCTTTTTATGGAAAAATGGTTTTAGTTTCAAAATGATTTCTAATAATACAAAAACCATACCTCTAGCGAGATTCTTCCAAACCACGCAAAAAATGAGCTATACAAGGAACGGACATAACCGGGAATGTTCCTAATTAGAACAAATGCCAGAATCTGAGGACAGAAAAAGAATATCATGCCAAGATCAGAGAATTGAGCAATGTTAAGCTATACATTATTCAATCACTATGTTAAGTTACCCAGCAGCTGACTTAATTGTCTCCTGAAAATTTGAGCATGAGCGTTGTAAGAAGAACATGAAAAAAGGGGAAGACTTGCCTGTACTGCTGAAATGTAGGGATGCATCTCATTGCATTCAGTCTTATTTTTACAGCTACTTGCCCATATGGAATATGTCTGTAGGAAGACCAGCATGTTGAAACAAAGTCATTGCAAAAGAGGAACAAAGAGAGAGGCACTCCAACAGCACACTTACAATGAAGGACACCACTGATATGAAGAGCAGGCAATTGGAAATTTTGTTGGAGAAGAGGGGCTCTCCTTTACCCTCCGACAGAATCTGGCATTTCTGTAACACTAGGTACCCAAAGGCAAACAGCATGCCATGGATCACAGCCTGTAATTCAAAAAAGAAAAACAGACTGAGAACCACGGTGAACCACAGTAAAAACATTTTTACAGTTTCTTGAAAGTCTGAGTCACATACTAAAATGCCTGGGCATTTTTATAGCCACAATGTTCTAAATAACTGAACCTGAACAATACATCATCCAATTACACTCATTACATCGTAAGAGCAAGATTTCACAGAAAAACACTTTGTAACAAAAAAGCAATTTCCATCTAGGGTGAGTCACAATCTACTTACAAATCTATCCAGCTTCCATCTGAACCACCACTCATGGATGCTTCCTTGCAGTTCAAAGAGCTTTGAAATAGGCCACATGGAGAAAATACTCTCAAAGAATCCCTGGAAAAAGTTGGCCAGGTTAAACAATATGCCTCTAAATCCTTTACAAATTTGTCTGAAGATTGTAAAGCTTACCTGTGAGTATGCAAAGAAGCAAATGAAAAAAAGTAACCCCACAAGCTTCAATAGAAGTGCCAGGTGCCAGTAACTGCTACCTGCAATGACCAAAAAATACTTTGTTCTTGAAAAATTCAAACAAAATAATCTTGAAAAATTCAAACAAAATAATCACAACTTCAATATTCTTAAGACATTACCGCTGGCTTTCATCTGGAGAATCTGTGGCCACATGGCCATCGTGGCGTAGATGACCGCAAACCAAAAGGTAACCAGAGGCACAAAGTAGTAAAACTGATATGGCCTGTCCATGACCAGGCAAAGCACGATCACCAGGAAATTCAGTCTGAAGAGAACCTAGAACAAAGTAACCTCAATTTAGTGTGCATTTCTGGGTACATACGGATCAAGGTAAAAGCAACAACAGTGTTTCTAACACAGACTTCACTTGGCTGGGTATATTAATAGCCACAAAATGTAAATCTGACCATCCATTAGGTTTTTTATTATCAAACAGAACAATGGTATCTGCAACTGGTTAACTAGCTAATAATCTCCCCTCCCTCCATCCCTCCCAAATCTGACCATTCTGATATAGTGAGAATTGTTGTTCACTAACACAGAGAGAGCAAGAAAGCAACAGAGAGAGCAAGAAAGCAACAGAGAGAGAGATCAATAGAACAAGAGCAGGTGACAGAGAAAGAGAGAGAGAGACAAAGAGAGGGCGACAGACAGAGAGCAACACACAGAAAGACAGAGAGAGAGAGCGAGTGAAGATTCAAATACTGGATATTTTACAAGGAACATATTGTGTAACTGTTCTCTGACTTTATTAACAGCTTCAAATTCTTTAAAACGAAAGTGACAACTTTGCTTTGTTGTAAGCTACAAGACACACAATTGTATTCAGAACACGTAACTTGACCATTACACAACATGCAGCAAAGTTGTCCTGGCTGAATATAGGAAATATTATCATTTGTTTTCTTTTTGGGATATTGCAGTAAGAAAAGTCTGACTTAAACTAACTTTATTTTTTACATTATTTCATATTCCTGATTTGTAAACCCAAATGAAACCCCCACCCACAGCTGCAAAAATGATCTCTAAACCCCCAACCACCCATTTTTGTGCCACCACAAGTATATTTCAGACCTGTGGGAAACACTTAATTGATAAGTGTATGCAAGGGGTGTCAATTTCCAGTACTGGAGAGCCAGTGTCCAGTACAGTTTGATGGTTCTTCTCCTCA
>JBBKCR010000134.1:12031715-12049048 GCA_037577295.1 Ladigesia roloffi
TTTGTGAGAAACTGAACAGTATTTATATCATTTTTTACCTCTGAAACACGACCGTCTCGAGCCCCCTGTGTATGCTCCTTGGCGTAGGTCACGCAAACGCCGTTAGTGATCTATTACGTGAATACGTCACTCGTTTACACCGAGCACAGAGATTCTGGCGTTTGCGTATCCTAGCTCGAGAATGAATGAATAGAGCTCTTTATGTGGGAGTAATTTTGTGCAAAGGATTTTGTACAACCCATAGATCTATTTTTGCATGATATGTTCCCTTTAAGGAATTTTAAATTAAGATGAAAATTAATATCAGACTCTCAATTGGTTTATTGGCATTTGTGGGTGTGTTTTAGTAACAGAAGGGATGGGGTTAGAGGAGGCCTAACAAAGTGTGGTTGAGAGAAACTATTTACGTTTAACCAATTTTTTTGTTCTTTGCATACAGCAGCTTACTTTACTTTACTTTAGAACTCTGTTCCTTATTCTGTAAAATTACTCTTTTGGAGATACATGTTTTTCCCTTTTCTTTTACATCAAGGATATAAAGGGAAAAGTTAAGTAAAGTTTCTGTTTTCCACCCTCAAATATCCTCAAATAGAGGGTATTTGATCTCCCCAAAGGAGATCCTATAATTAACAGATTAATTAATGTATTTCTAACATTGGCATAAAAATGTCATATAAAGAAATATTTGATTACATTAATTTAATTCTGATTCTTTGTTACCTATAGAAATTATTAAATGTACTGAACATGAACATGGTAACCCAACCATGGCTACTGTAACCATAGCAAGTGGATCTCTTCATGTAATTTCTATGATCTTTGTAACATTTGTACATTTGTTGGTATGTTGTCACTTCACAGATATGTGGAGCTTCAGTATAAAAATATACATATTATAATCAGAATTTTCATCTATAGACTCAAATCAGTTGTCCTGAAAGCATCTACAAATACAGACATGCTTGGAAAGGATGCAAATGCTGCCGTTTATTAGATGCAATTGTGAGAAATAGTTTAAAGAGACATCACTGAACATTCATGAGAGCAAAGGTCCTCAGAGTTTTCAGCTGCAAGATGATGAAATATTTGCAATTGATGATGGGCATCAGTTCCTTTAACAAAACCTGTCACCTGTTTGGAATAAACAAAAGATCACCTGTCATCATTTTACTTGTTTTATAAGAGCTTAAAGTCCTGAATTCAATTACATCACATTCATGCTCCATTTTTGGACTTTTCAGTTGCACTAAATACATTAAAGCACTTAACTCGTGAAATGGTGTGTTTCGGAACAATGGACATGCTTTATTTCAGAACTTTTCACAATTTATTTAAACATCTCACATATACAAAATAGGTACAATAAACTTTGTGGTTCATTTTGAGAGAGAGAGAGGCCTCCAAAACCCATTCAAATGGACGAAATGTGCTGTCAGTATGAACACTGGGGGGGTGGATTTAAATGCCTGAACAAAAGAGAAATCCAGACAAAACTCAAAACAAAAGCAACCAAAACAAAACAAAAAAGTAGAAACCGGACAAACATCAGGTTTAGGAATGTTCCACCTGCTTAAAAATGGGGTCATATCAGGGGGGCCTGTGCAACACTCTGTAAAGACAATACAAAAGAATACAGTAAAAGTGGTTTCTCCACAGCTGTATGTGTAGCACCATATATCCTTGCTTCAAGTGTTTGAGCACCTTTAACACAGGACAGAACTCGAAGCATTAGTACTAATGAGTAACATCTAAGATGTGGATCAGGTTTGGTAATATTATTTTCTTTATACAGGCATGAGGTAGTTTAAACCTTTTGGAAATTGTGGTTTTAAACCTCCTCTTTGGAAGATATACAAAGACCACAAAGTGATGCATACTTTCATTGTTTTTATTACACTTCTTTCATTTTTTACAAAATGATGGCATGTCCCAAACCATGGTGTTTCCCAGCGTCTTTTTGTGCAGCTGTATTAATTTGCATTGTGCAGCGCTCCGTTCAGTCCATTGGTCCTCTCCGATAGAGCCCAGCTTAAGCAAGTGGATGTGCAGAGGAAATCAGCATTCAGTATAAAAAACAACACAGAGAAGAAGGGCAGATATTTTTTCTATTTTCTTTTTCTTTCTCTCTTTTTAATTTATCATGAGTCTATTTATTTGAAACAGACTGGGCCAATGTCCAAACCAAACTCTTGATCAGCGCCACCAATGTCCAAAGGTGCAATGTCGAGGATGGGTAGGCGAGATGGTTTATTTGTTCTGTATTCAATGACTGTCTTACTCCACTGGCCAGTGTGTCTCTGCAGAGGGTAGGATTGAAATAAAACGGGCATTAGTAATGAATACTGCAAATTAGATTTTATTTCTAGCTAAAGGTACACTTATTTTTTCACCCTTTTACATCTAGTAATATAAGCAGAAAGTACGCTTTTCTGAAGATTCCCATTTATCAGGAAAAGCTCACACAATGTAACAATCCAGAAATTAACATGAGAGTTGAACGTTGAACTTACAGTGCAGCCATCCTCCAGAACGCTGAAGGTGAAGCGACTGTTGCCCTCTGCCCTGAGCTCCACATCGTTGGAGCCCTGCAGCAGAACAGCCTTCTTCAGGTTGCCGTTCTCTGCATCCATGTAAGCAATGCTGTTCTTGCAGTGATAGGTGATATTCTGGACAGCCTGGTTGGCCAGGAGACGCATGAAGGCCAGCTGTGTAGCCATGGACTGTGGGCTCAGGGTATCATCATTATAGCCAAACTGCAGATAAAGAAATGAAGACTTTTTGAGATAGGAAATCTAAATAGTCAAGAAGAGATGTTCGGTTTCTGTGAAAAACTGTGCAAACATCCAATGCACATTTGAATATTATTTATTAAAAGCTATTTATTTTGGCAGTATGAATGTATAAAATATATAATTATTAGAATAGATATGATTATTATTAATGCAAAATGTAGTTATTTTACATATTACACAAACAAGGCATTGAATGGTAACTACAGATGGGCTTCAGTAAAACAAATCAGACAGTATGCTGGGTTAAATTATCCATATGACCTCAAGGGGGCGTCAGTAAAAAATCCAAGTGGTTAAATAGACAGCAATAACCTTTTTATGCTCCTGTTACTTTTTTACTGCATACATTTTTATTCTAATATTAAAAGTTATTTTACAAACAAACTAACCTCAGTGCCACCATTGATGGTCTCGCCAAACCAGACGTGCTTCTTCTCCTGGGAGCTTCTGTACCAGTTCTTGTGTGCAATGCTCTCTGGGTGCGCGTGGATGCAGGTGTGACCAGTAGTGAAGTCGCAGTAAGCTTTGATGGCATCCATGGTGCAGCCCTGATTGGGGTCGATCCAGTAGAATCCTGCAAAGGAAAGGTGTAAAAAATACATTATAAGCCTAGACCAACATTTTCACGGCATGAATGAAATGTCACTAGAAAGTCGTGTTCACTACATTTATTCTGTATATACTGATAATGATATAGATACTGTTAATAATGTACATACTATTAATAATAGAGATTATTTGAATCAGTGAATGATTTCTAAATCTATTTGAATCTTTCCGGGGTCAGGGATTTATGCACTTGGTACCTACCGCTGGTCCAGTCTGGGTGGCTGAGCCTGATGTCACGGCAGGTGCGGGCAGGGTTCTTCCTGGAGCCCTCGGGGGAGAGGAGGTTATCAATCTGAGTGTTCAGAGACTTGATAGTGGCATCCACCTCATAATCCTTAGCCCTGAGGGCAGCCTGATCAGCTCTGTACTCATCATAGCCACCAGAAACATCATATCCGCCACCAGCGGCACCAGGGGGTCCGGGCAGACCAGGAGATCCTGGAGGGCCCTGGAATCAAATTAGTATGTTGTTTTTTTCTGTGTCAGTTGTTCAGGAAATATTTACATATTCTTCAGTTCATTCATTTGTTCTGTAGTCATTACTTACAGCAGGTCCCACATTTCCTTGGGGTCCACGGTGTCCAACAGGTCCCATAGGACCATGAGTGCCAGATCTTCCATCCTTGCCTGGTGGGCCGTTGGGACCAGCTGGGCCCTAAATGTAGATTATGAGAATGTTACTAATGCTATCTAAAGGATCAGGCTTGAAAAAATATTAATAAAAAATAGAAAGACAAATTACATACTCTGGGACCAGAAGGTCCAGTAGAACCAGCAGGTCCACTATCTCCAGAGGGACCCTGTCAAAAGCAGAAACAATTTGGAATAAGATCTAAACATAGCATTCTTCATGGTCTAGTGCTTCAGTCTTGTACTGAGCTTGGATCACTTACAGAAGGTCCAGGCATTCCCTGCAGACCAGGGTGTCCACGCAGTCCCTTCAGACCTCTGTCTCCCTTGTCTCCAGCCACACCCTTCTCACCACGAGTTCCAGAAGGGCCCTGCAGGAATCAGGAAGATATGCTGAGCACTGGGACTGAACATTTGGTATTTGTCTTCCAGTAGGAACTTATCTACAAAATAGGGTCATTTTTAGACTTACAGGTGCACCTCTTGCGCCAGCAGGTCCAACTGGTCCAGAAGATCCAGTGGGTCCCTGAAGGAAATAAATATTTACAGAGTAATTAATAAGGAATTAATTCTACTGTGTTTGCATCTAGATTTTTGAAGAGCTGTTACTGTAATAGACTGTATTTCTGTCTTGGACACTTACAGCCTCACCACGGTTTCCAGGTCTGCCAACAGCGCCACTGGGTCCAAGAGGTCCAGGGGCACCAGCAAGTCCAAGTGGGCCAGGAGATCCGGGCTCACCACGATCACCCTGTCAGTTTAGAGCAGTCAATCCGCTGAATAAGAGCAAGCCTTCCATCACATCAACACTTACTTTCCTCGCTCTGCTAATTTTGCAATTTTAGTGAAGTCCTGAATAGGTCTTGAGTTTTATGTAACAGAGGTAATAATCTGAACAAAACATAAAAAGGTAGAATCCAGAAAGAAAATTCCAAAACCTTTTACCTTAATGCCAGGAGCACCGGGACGGCCAGGTGGACCATCATTACCAGGGCTACCCTATGGAGGAATAAAAAACAAAAATAATCAATGTGTGGTCATTAATCATAACCAGGGTTTGACATAAAGGGTACGCAAATGCGCGGCAGATTTCAGTCTTCACAGCGCAAATGCGTACTTAATTTGTGACTTGCATGCCCTGCCCTGTCCCTCACCTCCATTACCTGCCCCAGAAAAGAAACTATGTCAACCCCTGCAGCACAGACACAATTATTTTGTCCTCAAAGGTCTATAGCCAATTATTTACAATTCTAATGAATGCATTCTGCCAGTTAAGTTCCTGTGAAAGATCTTTTAGAGTTTCAAGGCCACAGCACAGTGGTTCTCACTTGTAGTATTCCTCAGTATTTAAGGAAATATCCTCATATCAGTACACAACCATGAAATTGTGATTTATACAGGGTTTTAACTTCTATTTCTTAGTTCGCTTGTAATTTGGGACATTGTTTTTTCATTGGTCATCAAATTACTATTAGCTCTCATAATGGTAGCTCATCTTATTTGCTTCTTTTGTCACTATTTTCATAAAGGCAAGTATAGAAAATGAATACAATCAGTTTCATTGTTATACCCATTTCTTTTTTAATATCTGACTGTTATGATTTTTTTCAAACTCTTCGAAGTCATTAATTTAGTCCATAGGTTAGGAACCATTGTAACACAAAAGTTATACATCCTTGTTTTTTGTATTTTAAGAAAAAAAATGAAACCTACCTCACGTCCAGCCTCTCCTTGTGGGCCAGTCATACCAGGCAAACCGATGTTACCAGGGGGACCACGGGGGCCAGGAGAACCAGAGGGGCCGCCTCTGCCAGCTTCACCCTGCGAAACATCAATTTGTTAGTCATGCAGCAACAAATCCATACATAAGTTATTTTCTAGGCAACGAGCATTGTGCAAAATGCAGTCAGAAGAGTTTAAGGACACTTACAACACCCCCAGCCGCACCAGGAAGACCACGTTCACCTCTGGCACCAGGAAGACCATTGAATCCCTGAGACCCAAGTGGGCCTGGAGGTCCAGCAGGTCCTTGTGGTCCCTGTGTTTAAGACAGTTATTAAGAGTAAGTAAAACCTGCTATTACATCAGAGTGCAAATCGTGATTCTTTAAACTTAGGAGCGATTTAGAATGTAAAGTACCGTGGCACCAGGCTCTCCAGGAGATCCCTTCTCACCAGCCAGACCAAGTGGTCCAATTAGGCCGTTCTCTCCCTGAGGTCCAGCAGGTCCAACATCACCACGGGGACCACGAGGGCCATCCTTTCCCTGAGCACCACTGGGACCAGGAGGTCCTACAATACCCTGTGAAGCAGGAAAAGAATCATCTCCAATCCTGAAATAATGCATCCTATGATTATGGCATCTTAGATTAAGTCTATATACATCTATTTGTATGGCACCCTTTGTGGGAAACTCAAAGAGGCTTCAGTGGCCATTTGATGGTGTTGATATTGGAACACTCACAGCAGGACCAGCAGGTCCAACTCGGCCAGCAGCACCAGGGAAACCAGTCAAACCCTGGGATTGGGATGAAAGGAGAAATGTATATTAGAATCAATAACCATGGAAATAACAATGGGGTACCATAGTAGAAATGACTGAAAGAGCTTACTGGGGGTCCGGAGTCACCACGAGCACCAGGGGGGCCAGCAGGGCCAGAGGCACCCTAATGAAACACATGATGTATTATAATATCTGTGCATATAAAACAGGTTAAAAAATTACGTTTGCCTCAATACAAGGTTGAATCGTATTCTGTGTTTTACGATATCAAAGCATAACTTAAGGCAAAGCTATGGACTATGCTAATCCTTAGAGTTGATCTGAATTTTTAAGAAAATAAAAACGTTATACTTACAAGAGGTCCGGTGTTGCCAGCAGGACCAGCAGGGCCAGAAGGTCCAATATCACCCTTAACACCACCTGGACCCTTCTCACCTCTAGCTCCAGCCAGGCCATCAGCACCCTGCAAGAGTCCAAGGAAATCTGATCAGTCGTCATAATTCTGACACATAAAGGTCCACCATGCAGGAAGATCATGTACACTTACAGGAGGTCCAGCAAATCCAGGAGGTCCAGCAGGGCCAGACTCACCACGCTCACCCTAAAATGAAAATTAATAATGAATAAGTAGTTGCAGTAGTGGCAGTAGTTGCATTAGTAACATGACAATATTGTTGTTAAGGATGGTCTACATGGAAAGACATTATGGTGCATCTTGGAGTGAGAAAGTAAAACTCACAGGAGAACCACGAGCACCAGCAGGACCAGAAGGACCGAAGGAGCCAGTCTCACCCTGGAAAATAAAAAAGTTTGTTACATGAAGAGGAGAGGTTAAAAAAAAGCAGCATTCAAGTTACATGAGTGCACAAAAAGAGTCCAGAAACATGGAGAAACATGGAAAAATTAAAAACTGTTTTGTGAGAACATCACAAAACAAGATTCAAATCAAAATGCCTTCAATATTGAGCATTAAAACCAACACATGTGTTCAGGTTTGATACATCCTAATTTTAACTGAATAAGAGATGCATAGCGTATGGAAAACACTATACCCTGTTGTTGTGCTAATAATCAGGCAGTATGAAAGCACAGCTTTCTGGTGCATTAACCATGAAATCAGTTCTTTATCCGAGCAGAAGCATTACGAAAGTTATATCCTGTAAAAAGGGTGGACAGTGGATTTACATTATAAAACACCATTAAGCAATCATGAATTATAACAATAATAAGGAAGTGGCTCAAAGTGCTTGACAACCCTATGAAACACAATGTCCTTAAAATATGCTTAACTCTACCTTAATTTACAATTGAAAATACGCCAAACACCTGAATTTGAATTTAGTGGCCATTAATTTGTAAACCGTTCCCTTAATTTGACCTTAAAATGGATTTGAGGTATGAGTGTGAAACCCCTTAATCCTAAAAATAAAACATTTTCTTATTTAAGGGGCAAATTAAGGGAAAAATTCAGCAGTTTTATCCCTTAATTAGACTTAATCTGTGCACTTTTCCACTTAATTTTCCTTACTTTCCTGGAAATTAAGGTAAAAATTAAGGTTATATCAAGAAAAACACTAATGGAAGCATTTAAAGATGATTTATTTCTTTTCTTATGTTTGTATTACTGCCCAGTAACAGCGATCAAACAAAATAACAGTCTTTGTATAACTAAAGATGATCTGAGACAGATCAGTTTAATAATAAATATAGCTTAAATTACATTTAAAATATTAAACTGTAGAATTTTAATTGAAATATCATTTAAAGAGATACGTTTCTTAAGTCTGACTGTCTAATAAAATTTGGAACTTAATTCCTCTGGGCATGACATGGTCTTAAAATCTCAGAGACCATTTACAGATGTTCTAGCAAAGCATCATTTACAGAAGTACTGTATCTTTCCACATAGATGGACTTGATTGCCTTGATGTTATCAAAAATCTTAATAATACATGAATAAAACAATAATCTGTATGTCACAAGTTAAATTTCTTGTTTTGCTATTATATAAATTTAATTGTCAAATTTCCCTATTTAAAATGTTAAATTGTTATTTAATATTAAATTATTATATATATATTTCCAGTACCAAAAACATTTTAAGTGTGACATAATAAAAGTTTGCTCCTACAAAACACGGTCTGTGCTTCGCAGATGTGTTTTTCCAGATCAGTTTATCCAGTGTGTGGCATGTATAAGAACAGGAATGTATATTCCTAAAAATAAATTAATATTTAAAAATATATTCAACAAATATTCAGAATTCTCCAAATGTTTAACATGGTAGTTCCATAGCTGTGTTGTACTTGGCCAGCAGAGGGCGATGTTGAGGTGAGCCACAGGTTCGAAATCCAAGGTGGCAATTCACTGACTTCTTAGTGGTCACGAGTGTAAAATGGGGCAAAATTACTAGTCTTGAATGACCCTGATCAAGGCAACTTCTTGACCTTCTTTCTAGTCTCTTCAGGTCGAGATGTCTTTCCATTCTTCAGGCAGTCATTTTGAAAATAGCGTCAATGTTCTTTGAAATCATTCTGATATTGCACTAATCTACAAGGAATGCAGTTGTTGAAAATTATGCAAAGTCGTCCACAGGGTTATGGTGATTGTGACTGTTCTCAGCATTCACACACACACAAAAAGAACTGAGTATATTTTATACCTTGTCACCATTAGCACCGGCTGGTCCAGGAGGTCCACTGGGTCCAGGAGCACCCTGGTAAATAAAAACAAAAACGTAACTTGAATAAGAGGGACTGAAGATGACATTTTAATGTAAATAGTGACTAAGTGTTAAATTTTTTCTTTCAAGGATCCTGAGTAGGAACTTACACGGGAACCATCTCTTCCAGCATTGCCCTCCAAACCTCTGTATCCGGCCTCACCCTGTCAAAACAGAAAACCTTCTTTAGATCTAAAAAATCCTTTGTGCCTGTGTGTAAAAACTGGCCAACATAGAAAATATAACCTGTTTGTAATTCTATTGTACAGTATAATTTCCACTTGGAACTGTCAAGAAGGCTGATATAAATTCTATTCAAATTCTGTCTACTCATATCATTCTATAAACAGACATTTTAGGGAAAGGCCTGAGCTACAGCAGCAGAACATGCAATGTGCAATAAAAGATGGATAAATGACTTTCTCCAGAACTGACCTTCTCACCCTTAGGTCCAGGAGTACCAGCACCACCACGCTCACCAGGCATACCAGCAGCTCCTTGGGATCCTGGGGAACCACCTGGTCCAACTGCACCGGGCTCTCCCTGAGAAGAGACAAAGATATAATATTAAGGACAACTATAGCAAAAGATGCTAACTAATTATACAACAGCGGGGAAATAGTACAAAATCAGCTCCCTTCATGGCTCACATTAACGTTTTAATGGTTTCTAAAACTGAATACATACTGCCAGACAAAATTTTAAAGAACAAAAAAACACAATAAATTACATTTTCAAGTCATACACTATGATTATTTTTGCCAAAAGCCGCTTCACAGCGGGCAGTCTACCTTGCTTCCATCAGGTCCAGGAGTACCAGCAGGTCCCCGAGCACCAATAGGTCCCTGGGCTCCAAGAGCACCAGCAGGTCCAGGGTTACCACGCTCTCCCTATGTAGAATAAAAAAAATGAGTCCGAAAAAGTTCCTAATTCGGTAACATGTTCTAGGATTACAAGGTAATGTCTATGCAACAACAGATAATGTAAGCTACCTTCACTCCAGCAGGTCCTGAAACACCTTGGTCTCCTGGGATACCCTGTTAGAAAATTGCACATGATGATAAGTGGCTGTATTCTTCTATTGAAAAATAACAGGAAGATACTTGTCTCACACAGCTCTCCTAAAATGCTATGAAGAACATTATGATGTTAAGCATATATTTTTACATGTGGGTCTATTGGGCCTATTACAAAATGTTCTCAGAAGAAGAGAAAACCTATAATTATTATAATATCACTCAATCACTAAACACACTCTCTTTACGCATCTGAGTAAAATATATATGTGTGTGTTTATGTTTTGTTGATTCATGAATGTTCTAGAAAAGTACTCACTCTGTCTCCAGCCTTTCCAGCCTCACCAACTGGTCCTGCAGGCCCAGGAAGACCCTGCAATGATACAAGACGTTTAGTGACACAAACACTGACACTTACTGACATACACATTACTGTCTCAATAACAGATTCATCACCCCTCACTAGGCTAACATCCAAGCACACAAACAAACAAATCAGAAGTCGAGTAAGAGCTTTGGAGGAGATTATTTTTCTAGTAGAAAATGGTAGTTTTGTCATACACACCCATATCACCTACCCACACACACATGCATACACACAGTATTTTTGTATAATTTCTCTGACCTTTATACCAAAATATATAAGATGATAGCACAATAATAATAAGGAACCGCATTATTAAAGGAAGAAAAGTCAGTAACAGCAGTTCTCATTATTAAAACTATGTTTAACCATATTTACTTGAGATGCAGTGAATCAAATTTAAATCCCCAGTAGACAAATACTACTGAATTTTGTCCTGAATCAAACTAATGTGATCCTTTTTTATCATTTGAGTTGAGATCTGAGTTTCTTTTTGGGCCAGAAATAAGACTCAGTTTATATCTGCAAAACTTGACTTCCAGTAAGGAACTGACCTGGAAACCAGGAGCACCAGAGGGTCCTTGCTCTCCTTTCTCTCCAGAGGCGCCCTGCATACCAGAGACAGATCACCATTAACACATATTCACTCAATTAATCTGATTTCTAGCAATTTGATGAAATGATTCTGTTCTACTTACAGCAAGTCCAACAGGACCAGCAGGGCCGTTGTTGCCATCAGGACCAGGGGGACCCTTGGTAAGGAAAGCGGCTGATTAAGTTGGTGGACCATTGCGCTTTGATAAAAATTCGATAGAGACAGATGAATAAGGTGTATATGAAATTCAAAGATGCTTACTCTCAGACCAGAAGGACCAACAGGGCCCTTCTCTCCAGGTTTGCCAGGCTCGCCCTAAAGATAGACACAGATAATAACAATTAGAACATGCTGAATCTCACTCTGTAATTTTAACTAAATGTAACATTAACTGCTGACTTTGTATAGAATAATGACTGAGAACAGTTCATGTAAAATTAATGTAAAATGGCCTTTACTTACAGAGGGTCCTTTAGGGCCAGGGAATCCAATGTTACCAGGCTGTCCTCTGGGTCCAGTTGGGCCAGGGGGGCCAGTGCGACCATCTTGACCAGAAGGACCCTGGAGATGGAAACACACCACAACAGTGATTAGAAACGCATTGCTTTGCTTCAGCCTGCAAGACTCAAGTGTTATAATGTAAAATAAACAAATGCTTTGGTTTGATGCTAATGTCTACTGCATTTTATAGCTTTCTTGTTCCATCTGTTTGTTCCATTGTTATGTGTATTTCTAAAATGAGTGCAATCTTACTGGAATATCCTCTATATCTATGAGTTATCTGTTTTAGAAATGGTCACTTACAGCAGGTCCCTCCTTTCCTGGGGGTCCAGCGCTGCCAGGGCTGCCAGGGAGACCCTTTGATTAAAGAACAAATTAACAATGTGCATCCATCAACCATACTCTGATCACACTACTGACAATGTGCATTTGCATTTGAAATGTAAATATAAAAAACTCCAAGAAGTGTAATTTCTATTCTCAGTGAAATACTTACTCTGGCTCCAGTCAGTCCAGGCTCACCAGCACGGCCAGCATCACCAGGGGGTCCACGAGGTCCAGAGGCACCAGTAGAACCTCTTGGGCCGGGCATGCCCTAGGAGAGAAGGCTTAGTCATCAGTATTGGCACACAAATTACTTGTAAGGCCATCACTTCTTTATTTTTTCTGTTATTTTTTTATAAAAAAAAAAAAATAGTGACTTATTTCTCTGTCAGTGTTCAACATGACACCTACTTCTGTAAATCCTTAAAATTGCCAGTATAATTTTGCTAGTACCAGTCTCATACAGACAGATTTCTATTTAACAGACTACCATTGTCCAGACAAAAGCACTGGCAATTAGATGGCTTATCAATTTTTGAAGTACAAGTTATGGATCTCTACTGTAGCCATAGTCTTACCATTGGGCCGGCTCTACCACCCAGACCAGGGAGACCACGGGTTCCAGCAGCTCCCTATATAGAAGAGAGAAATGAAGTTAATGTATCATCACAGTGCCAGCATGAAGGTTCTACTTCAACAGTTTTCGTTTGATATAAAAGCAGCATCAGTGAGAAGATTTTTCATCCTAAATATTTTTCTGCAATGTCTAACACTACTGCTTATATAACACTTATAACAATTATAATTAATAATTACACGTAAGGATATTATTTATTAGAAAAAAAACACAGTACACATCCAATAATTTTAACTACCAGTAGATTGACATCATTCCCAGTATTTTCCAGCTATTTAAGTATGGTAGCATAGATCGTCACAGGAATCTGAGCGATTTTAGAGGCTGTCTGTAAGTTTCACAACATTAGGACATTGTGAGTTTGAACCCTAGTAATGCCAATAGACCATAAGTCATTATTCAGCAGTAGAAAATGCTTGGTGGGGCTGCGTGATGGAAAGAGTAGAGAAATTATGTAACATGATGATGAAGTGTCAGAGCTCCATATTAGAATTATTTTCTATATGTAACTGGAACAAAACAAATCTGTTTTATCTACCACTGAATGTAGAGACTTGTGAAGTTTCGACCTTAATACTTCCACATCCATATATAGGTTTAATAGCTTGATTTTACCAAAAATTATATCAAACACAACTCACTCTGGGTCCACGCACACCCAGGGGGCCAGTAGGTCCTTGCTCACCAGTTGGGCCTCTCTTGCCCTCCTCACCAGCAGGACCAGGAGGACCCTGAGGACCAGAGCTACCCTAAACAAAACAAAGGCACAGGTGTAAGATAAATGAGACAGACCAATAAAAACCTCCATTTTGATATTTGCATGGAAATCAAAGGTACAGGTATGCATGTTTATCGTACTTACAGGCTCACCCTTGACACCAGCATCTCCTTTCACACCAATGGATCCAGGGTCACCCTATGGGTAGGAGCAATGAAAAGACAATCAGTATCGATTATTCCAGATGTGTGCAGTTAATTCAACTGCTTTCAGTGAATTCTAGAAAACAGACCATTAGGTAGCAAGTATGGTAATGTAAAACTCACAGCAAGGCCTCTAGGCCCAGAAGGTCCGGTAGCTCCCTGGGGGCCAGGGCCTCCACGAGGGCCAGGGAAGCCAGGAGCACCAGCAACACCAGGGGTTCCCTACAAAAGACATCAGGCAGACACTGTCAGAGCAAAACATCATTCAAGAAACATTATTTTAAGATAAAAGCCTAATTTTTCATTGCTTCATTTATATTTATTTCTAAAACTGAAATATGACTTCAAGATATGAAGCTGTAATATGCAACATTACTACATTTAGCATCTCATGCTGAAACTGTTGCATTATTTAAAGACTGGATACCTATCATTTCAAATATCCAAAACCAAGCAGCCTCATAAACTTTCTGTTTATGTTAGGTGGTCTTGGCTATACAAAAACGTCTCATGGTATGATAGCATCATACATACATATACATAAACAAATGCATATCAAAATATCATTTTGGGTCATTTTCAATCATGATTAACCTAATTATGACACAACACAATAATATGTCCTGTTTGGCAAATTCTGTTTTCAAATCAAACCTATTATCTGATATTTCTATGCCATGGTGATCTTGGGAACTTTATACCTTAATCAATTTTTTGTGTTAAAATTTGAAAGGAGTACTATTAAGTGTGCCAAATTAATGTCATGTTACCTATTTCTACAGATAATCCCATTAATATTTAGAACACTAGAAAACTTAAGCAAATTTGAAGTCACACACTGTATATTCACCCTAACTGAAACTAGCAACATACTTCCAACAACTGAGATAAATTTAACAGCAGTCTATATGCATCTGAACTTAAGTGCATTCAAGGGTTCTGGCTAATTGTGGAGGAACTGCCTTTTGATTTATCTAGTTTAAATACAATCATAATTAATACTTACAGCAGCTCCCTTTGCACCGTTGAGTCCGTTGACACCAGGGTTACCCTACAGAAGGGCAAAAAGATTGTGTGAACGCATTGCTTTGATAATAACAGTCAGCTTCAATTAAATGTCCATTAATACATTTACTTACAGGAGGACCAACAGGGCCAACAGCACCATTGGGTCCAGGCTCTCCTCTCTGTCCCTGTGGTCCAGATGGGCCAGTGGGGCCAGCAGCTCCAATCTCTCCCTGTCAAACACATCATCAAACACAGAGTCAGTAATGAGATCAATGTAACTAGTTGATGCTCCCAGTTCCACGGTCAATAGATAACAGGTCTTGTGGAAATAATTTTATATACCTCAAGAATAAAACAGCTACAATAAAAACAGTTATGCACTGGATTTACTTCATTCAAATATCAACATAATTTCCAAAAATAAAATATGTAACACAGTATATTAGCATCTTACTGACTTATACCATTAAGAATATATGTTACAAATTAATAGTCATTTTCGTCTTAGTTTTTCAACCTTTACATCCAAATTGTATTTTTATATCTCTTTTCCAAAAACTATGGCCTTTATAGCACATTGATTACAAACAGGTTGGCATATGGTGCACACACAAGGAGTATGAAGTTTGTATCAGCAGCAAACTGACAGATCAATTTCTTTTTCATGTTAGCATCCAGAAATGAGCCTTACTTTAGGTCCAGGGGCTCCAGGGAAACCTGGAGGGCCAGCAGCTCCCAGAGGACCCTAGGAGGAAAGGTCACAGACGGGGTCATTTTAGACCAGTCCCAAAATCCAAGAACTAATCTATCTAGGATACAGGAAAGTTGAAGATCAGATACTCACAGCAGGGCCAGCAGGACCAGTGTTACCATCAGCACCGCGAGCACCAGCTGGACCAGCAGGACCAGCGCGACCTCTCTCACCAGCCAGACCACGACCACCCTATAAAGATATTCACATATATCCTAAGCGCTTAGTGGATTCCAGGATGAAGTAATGATACTTTAGGTTGTGAGACAGCTTTAGCATTACCACTGCAAGTGATTAAAATGATAAACAGGCATTACTAAATTTGAGAATGTACCTCATTAGTAAAACATAAAAAAGTAACATAAAAAAACAAAATGAGTTTATAGGGAAAATGCATTTCTTTTCTAAAGGATGACCTACTCTCTGTCCGGGGGTTCCATTAGATCCATGAGCACCATTCTCTCCCTGAAAGAGAAAAATGGAATGTGGGTTTAAGTCTTCATTTAATTAAATTTTTCTGGAAAGAGGGTGACTGACTGTGACAGTGTGATGTAACATATCTTTACTGATTCTATACCTTAGCGCCAGCTGAACCAGGCTCTCCTTTGCGTCCATCAAGACCATTGTAGCCCTGTGACAAAGAGAAAAGGAATTACTCATGAGAAACCTCTCACAGTTTAGGTCCATGTCCTGCAGCTTTCCTTTCAGTCACACTTTCACTTTCACTTTCAACATCACATTCATCATTTAGTTCCTTAATATTATTCATAACAAATATATTCCTGGTATATACTCCTGGCCTTGCTGGAAAATAAGTCCCAGACTTATATGGTTGTAAGAATATGTAAAATCATCATCTTCCAAATCAGCCACTCACTCTGTGTCCCTTCATTCCAGGAAGTCCAGGGGTTCCTGGGAATCCACGGGCGCCCTTAAGGGGAGAGAAAAAACAGGATTAAAAGAGATTACAGGGTGTTTTATGCTTACTTTTACCTATCATCTCTTTAAATTTGTTTTCAGTTTTCCAGACCAGTTTCATTATTTATAACATCTTCCCATCTTTAAATGTTGGTTGGCTATACCTGTGCTCCAGCGGGGCCTCTGTCTCCGGGCTTGCCAGATCTGCCATTGTTGCCCTAAAGGATTACAGATACACTATTAGATATATTTATCCATTATTTGGGCCCACAATGACATACTAGCAGACACAAATATGTTTAAAAGTTTGTCAGATCAAAACATACAGTACTTTTCAAAGGCCTGGAATCACTAATCAAATAAATAACTACTGTGGATCAATAAGAATATATTTCCAATAAATAATGCACTGGAATTGCCTATTTTGTGTACTCTGTTATATGGTGTAATGATCTATTTAAAGCAATCCTTCAATAAGTTATTAGCCACAAGTTTTGACTGAATCTTTTCATTTTAGATATTGATGTAAGGTTTTTGTCATACAGCATCTTCAGTTATTATAGAATAATAAACAGCTGGATTCATCATTCTAGAGATTCTGTAGAAATTCTTAATTCTTTACAGTTTCCTATCTATGAAATAATGGAGCAATATCACCACATTATAACAACTTTATGCATGTATCTGTTACACAATAATGTTTATGTTCATGAATGTCCATGTGATTCCAATTTTTAAACTGTAGTTTAAAAGAAACTTTCAAATAAAATGTTTTTGCTCACATCTTCACCAGGCTTGCCAGAAGGTCCAGGGGGTCCACGGGCACCAATTGCACCCTTTTAGAAAGCAAAAAAGAGCAATTAAAATGTGGTAAATCCTGTGACAAACTTCAGTCCATTAAAAAAAATAAGCAGGGGGCATTCTTACAGCCTGTCCGGGCTCTCCGGGCTCACCAGCATGTCCTTGGAGTCCCTGGGGTCCCTGTGTAACAAAACAAACACAGTCAAAGGACAATTAATTTTGGATTCATTTACGAATAATTT
>JBBKCR010000134.1:12052810-12074887 GCA_037577295.1 Ladigesia roloffi
AAGTTGTCAGTAATAACAACAACAACAACAAACATAATAATAATAATAATAATAATAATAATAATAATAATAAATGTTGATACTGTAGAAATGTGTAAAAATGCATGATAAACTGAACTGTATGTGCGAGTGTTTGGCAATTGCCTCTCGTGTGTCTAGGCCTCTTAGGCCTTCCGGTGAGCCTACGTGTGTCAGGGAACCCAGAGTGGCCCCAGTGATCTCATGCCTCTATGGAAAGGGTTAATTGGGCTACATGCCTCGTCTCGCCTTTTTTTTGTCATGTAACTTTATCCCCACTAGGTGGCGCCTTCGCACGTGTTTGAAATTGTCTGCACAAAATCAGTTCTAACTCAGTACGCACTGGAAAAATGTACTAAATATTTTAAACTACTCTAGCTCAAACAGTGCAAACAAAACCTTCACCAACTTTAACCAGACAGCACTTTTAGAAGTGCTTCTTTGCTCGAACGAATATTTGTTCATTTAATACTAAAGAAACGTGCGAAAGTCTTAATATGTTTCCATTTGATACCAAATGATCTTGCAAAATTTGATACCACTAGTATTTGTAAATTCTGATATACCTTTGACAAATTGTATATTTACGTCGGAATCAAAGCAAAGCAAGCCACTGTAATAAAAAGGCAAGTTATCCCGAAAGTGCTGCCAAAACACGCTCTGACCATCTTCCTCCAGCAGGGGGCGCTTCACTACCTTTCAGAGCCACTCAGTCTGGCTCAGCCTGGGACAAAAGATGAGAAAGCAACGCCCAAACTTAACTTTTATAGATTTGAGCTAAGTTCTTTTTCTCTTTTCTGTTCTTCTCAACTTCCTTTAGTAATGCCCCTTTTAAACCAATTGACATCTTCATTTCATGTGATGAAATATATCCATGGATAAAAAAAACACAAGAAGAATCCCTTTAAAAGCGTAAAGAATCCTCTGGATTTTTTATATAGCGGATAAAGTCCCTCAGACGGGCTTTTTTGCTGTCCTTCAGCCAGAACCGAGGCATAGGCGCGCAGCAGAAAATCCTCAGCGTCCTTTTGGGTAAGAGAGACACACAGAAAGAGCATATGATAAACTTACATTGGCATGATGCTAGGTAAGAAGTCACTGCAAGCAGCAACAGAATCCTGGTATCCACAAAGCTGAGCATGTCTAGGCCGACATGCAGACTCCTTGTGCCGCAGTGCCTGGTTTAGCTACTTTCAAGCAGGCATACAGTTGTGGTGACACGTAACTCCAAACTGAGCAGGAACCTGCTGCCGTGATGCTAGAATAATAAAGTCCAATCGGCCCTATTTATATGGCAGGAGGTTCCCTTGACTGCGTGTCAAAAGTCAGCCCCTGGACCAATCAGAGCACAGAAACTCTATCTGACTCTCAGGCTGCTTCTGCACTCCCTCTCTCCTGCCTGCCTACTCCCTCACACTTTTGGCAGCTCCTCTCCGGCCGTGATGACGAATGCAGCGTTTTAATGAGATCCATTCTTTTGAGGACGTGGACATTGTCGAGCTTTTAAAGCTGAACTTGGTCTCCCAGACCCAGCACACACACACACACTGACCCGGCGCTGCTCTCGTTCGGGACGGACCCTTCAGGGGCTCGGCTGGTCACTGGGCTCCAGGGTGACACGGCCATGCGCTTTTACGCATTATACGCGGGGGCGAGGAGCAGCAGTGACGGGTTAGTCCCGTGTGGGGTCTCCCGATGGAGACGAGGGACTTAATCAGGGACCATCATCTGAATGCATTTCCATTGTAGGATTTGTAAAAAAAATGATTTGATATATTTTTTTGGCAAACTTAGCGAAATACCTACACTAAAAATACTGCAGCCTTATAGACTATTTACCTTGATTTAATTTGCAAGTAAATCATGCTTCCCTGTGTTTAAGTGCATTCTCCATTCTCATCTGCTGTCTAAACCTCTTCAGACCTCCATGCAGTATATTCCTGGTATGCACATAAAGAGCTCTTGTGGTTGGTTGGGTTTAAGGATTAAAGGCAGGTAAACGAGACGCGGTTCCACTCCACAGCAGAGCAGAGCAGAGCTTCTGGCAGGCCACAGGACCAGACATGTCCTCTGCATTCACAGTCCACCGCTTGGGCCTCTGCAGAATGTACGACTGTACACACTCACAACAAGCGTGTTTCAGGCTTACTGTGTGAAAGATTTGTAGCATCTCTGCTTTGTTTTAAAACCCGCTCATAAAAAAGTCCCGTCTCATTCAGTCTCACTCAGAGACTGAAATACTGAAAGAGAAAATCCACCCAAAATTTGAATATATGAATTTGAGCCAATGCATCGTATCTGAAAGTGTCCCCTTTTTATTTTGAAGCCATGCAGTTGCACGTGAACTTAGTGAACCTATTTCCTTTGTTGATCCAAATAAAGACCGTTAAACTAAGCTGAGCTTAAGATTTGGGCTGTAAGTATACAGTCCCTTGGTCTGATAGTGGGTGCTGTATGTCTCTTATCGCTGTGAATTGTACTGCGTCACATTTTTTCTTCTTTTTTATTTAAAGGACACAATTACATGTCACCGCTGTCCAAAAATTATTTCAGAAGGCATGAAATAATCTTTACTTCTATATTCTTTAATATTTTCTTTACTAATGTGAGTTAATGTAAAAAGCATGAATATGCTTAGCATGAACCTTTCATACAAGGTAATGCCACTGATGTCAAATGAAGCAGAAATATAAAAAAAAAAGAAAATGGTTTTGCTTGGATGCTGAAGATATGTCAGTGTTAGATGCACCATTTTCAATCTGATCGAATTATTTATGTTTATTTTTTTTAAATCACCTTTTGAACCCTGTCTTAATGGAATACGGCCCACTGTAGATACAGGAAAATGATGGGCTTGTTGGCATTATGAACTGCTCGTAACTGCAGTGCTTTTATGGAGTGCAGAAGACTGCTTGAGCCCACCAGCTGTTTCATTGGTTAATTGGATGGGATGGGAAGGTTCATGGACTAGGAGTGCTTAACTAGCTTCTCAACACAGCATGAGTATGAGGACACACACAGAGGAACACTCTTGCTTTGTTGATTCTTGATAATCCTCAGCACTGTAATCATTGTCTTGGTAGCATGAAAAAATCTCAGTTGCTGAGTTGTTAAAAGAGAATTTTTACCATTTTTTTGCTTTACCAGCTGCTTCACTGGTGCTAAAGAAAGTTACCTGAAGGAAAACAAGTTTCCCCAAAATGGCGGCGGACCTATTCTTTTTCCATTGGGCTTCTCCTCAGTGCGCCAGAAAAATATTAGTCACTGCTGGAATATCCAGACATCTCGCCTGCAGTCAAAGCAGGGAGAGCATTAAAGGGGAGGAGCATGTAAGAGGAAATGTGTTTCAAAGATGGCCAAGCAGGCCAGATCTGCATCATGTTCTACAGAACACTCAAATCAGCACAGTCAGGACAAACTGCAGTTGGATGGTGCCATTGTCAATCATCTCCTCCACATGGATTCATTCGCAAAGTTAGCTGCTCCCCCAGAGCTCCATGAATATGAACGTGGCTTACAAACTTCACTGCATTATCCAAAGCTGAACAACTGATGCCTTTTAAATATGACTATACACACATACAACTCCTATGGGGGATACCCAGAGGTATGTATCCATGCTAGTCATAACTTAAAACACCATTTGAAGAACCAGATTCCAAAACAAAGATGGAGCAAAACACTAATTTAAAGGAGCAACGCCTTATGTCAATAGCTGTGCTGCTGTGTGAGACTTTTGTGTCCCAGAGGTTTAAAACCTTGATTTAAAGGTGTGACAATGATGCTTAAACATTCCCTGAAGAGTTCCTTATAACACTATTACAGGACCTAGTCTTGACATTTAATGGATCTCCAAGCATGCACTAAACATCTATGTGAGAAGAGAGACTCTTTTAAAAGGGTGTTTATGGCAGAACTGACAAACACTACTTAGACCTGAGTACAAATCCCAGTGATGCCACAGCTGTCGAACAATGTTTCTCCTAGACCTCACTGGGAGGATAAGACGGCAAAATGGAGGAGGGTCCAGGTTTTGATGTTGCCTCTCATCCCAGACTAAGAGTTTAACTAGCAGCAGAGATCCAGTTTACAGGTGGTTAAGATTACATCAGTAAAATTTGAAGCATATAAGAAGCATATTAATTAAAATATGAATAATATTGAAGGACAATTCTGAAATTGAAGTGTGTGAGTGTAAATACCAATTTAAGTAAAAGATCTGTCACTTAATAAAAGGAACTTTACAAAAATATTTATTGAACAGAACCATCCATTGGAAGGTTCTTTAGGGAAACAGAAATGGTTCCTCTGCAGCCTCAAGCAAAGAACCATTTTCTGGAAAACCTCAGAAAGTCAAAGAGTGAGTGCAAACAATCAAAATCATGAAACTGAAAACTTGAAACAGAACAGACTTCAAATTGCAACTAAATGAAGTTCAGTACATACTGGCTGAAATTTGGAAAGTTGAAATAACAGAATAAGAGTTTGTGCCTAAAAATGCATCCGATGATGCATGAAGAATAAAGAGAAACATCATTAAATGATGATTAGGACACCCGGGATTTTTTTTTTCAAAACGATGTACATGCTGAAGCTATACTGGGTGGAAAGTAGAGAAGCCTGCAAAAGATCTGTTTTACCCAATACAGCCTCCCTCACTGTGCAGTTACAATGGTGATAAATAAAGCTTTGCATGCTGGTAACGGTCCTTATTGTCAGCCATTTTGCATGCCTTTCTTTTTCTCTCCTTGAAGTCTCCAGACTGTGGATGGCTTTGCTAAGGCTGCATGTTGTCGTGTTCCAGATGTGCTGGGCTCTGGTTGGTGGGGAAAAGTCTCACAGCAGCCTCTGTTACAGCGTCTCAGGTTACTCCACACCCACAGACACACAGAGCACGAGGGACGAGCGGTTCATGTCAGAGTTTACGTAGCCTACACCTGCCAACCAGCTGCTACATGATCACAGCAAACCTCATACCAGTGAGAAACATCTCAACAAGCTTCTAATGCATTTCAGACAAGCATCAGGACTGTAAGAACAAACCCAGAGACAGTATTCACACTTCTTTAAACCATGTTTGATGGATTTGTACACACATTGAAGCTACATAAATAAATAAATACATTTCACAAAAATACATCAATGTTTAGGATAAAAGAATTGAAAGTACACATGGTCAAACTGTGTTAAATTGAATAGTACTGCAGACCTAAGATATGGTCTTGAAAAAGTGTGTTTTTCTAATTTACCATAAGATGATAAGGATATATGTTAATCCATCGGTTTTCATGACAACAGTGAATTCAAAATGGGTTGCTGTGACTTAGATTATATATTTGCACTATTTGGAAAGGGGTGTGAATTGTACACTTTGATTAATTTAACAGGTTATTAACCACAAGTCTTTAAAAAGTGAGATTTTTCATGAAGCAATATCTGGAGTACTGTATTAGGTGCAATAGATGTCTCTATGTACAGATTTGTGTCACAGGCTCCGGATTTTTTAGTTTTACAGCAGAAAAAACTCTTGAAATGCAGTTGCATGGCAACTACACATGCACAGTATGGCTGTCTGTGCAGATACAGCAATGCTCAGTGCAGGGAAAAGGCTGTAACTGCCTCTAGCAGACCTCCCAGGCTGGTAGGATTGGTGCTTATCCCTGGGCAGATGGCCTGAACTCCTGTCGGCACTGGGGATGGAGGAGACACACCCAAGCAAGGCATCTTTTATGAACCATGTGAAGGTAACCAGTGTAAGCTCTCGCTTGCTGTCAGCATGTACAGCAGAGATTTAACTGATCACTTAACACACAATTTATAAAAAAAACAATATTGTTAGTACAATGTGGAAACGAACTGGACATACTGGATTAAACAGAGATTTGCCTTGACTTATTCTGTAATCTGAATTTTTGTTTCCCCATTCTGAGAGGGCTAACATTACAGAGTTGCAACTGCAGGCTTGAACTCTGACCTTTTGCCCTCACACTGTACAAGTGTCCTCATGGTCAGCATGTGTAATGCTTGTGCTTTATATAGCCCTGCTATTCCCTGTACTTTTTCACCATTAAAGATAATGGAAAATAACAAGTTGGTTACGTTTGTGTTCTATAAGCTTTATTGCTCTATCATGTCCCTTCGGTGCAGAAGTTGCTGCCCGAGGAGATTTTATCCCGTTTAGAAAATTCGGCTATTACAACAATCTGAAAATGTCACATTGCATAAAATGATTAATTTCTGTGAAACCTAAACCTTAAAAATCTAGCAAATACATCAAACTAAGTTTATAAGCTAGTTTTGAATACCTAAGACAATAGCATAGTTGCATTTAGCAGACACAAACAGTCCCCTGGAGCAACTGAGAGTTAAGTGTCTTGCTCAAGGACACAATGGTAGAAGTGTTTCACTCACTAGTGTAGGATAGCATAGCTTACATTAAAGCCCATTATGGGTGAGACTGGGCTTTAAATTCTTGCGTTGGTAATAATTTTGTTCTTTATGTTTTAAGCAACTCTCAACACTAGGTTTGTGAAATATGATAATTGTGGTTACATTTCATATCTGTAACACTTCAGTCTTATTCCAACAAGCCTAAGTTGTCATAAAGGACAGTTTAGCCAATTCTGATGTGACTTCACTTTGGGAAAGTGGCCATTAGGGAATTGTTAACATAATGCCCTCTAATAGTCTTTCCAATCCACTACATAATTAAACTGTGTGTTAATGTTAAACAAAAACAATGTGAGTCATGACAACTGAATTCTTAAAGTAAAAAAAATCATTAAAATATTTTGCGGACTTTATGTCCTGTAGTTTTGATGTGTCACCTTTCCAAAGGTCAGCGGCAGTTTGCTTTCCTCAGGCCTTGTAGTTAAACTGAAGAGGCTACAGATGATGACAGACAAGAGCTGCACTGCCACTTCAGGAGTCTATAGGTTATAATGTGTGAAGGACGGAGCAGTCGAGAAAGGGTCATTACAGAGGAGGAGCATCCACTCCCATAATGAACAGCTCATTTCACTGACTGAGGTGAGCACGCACACACACACAAACACGCACACACACACACACACACGCACACACACAGAAAGACTAAGAGAGAAAAAGAGGGAGAAGGCAGACTGAGGTTTGTAAATTACAGGCTGTGCCCCAGCCACATATCCTTTTTTTCCTTACTCTGGGCTCAACGGTGATGAACTTTCCATATGAAAAAGAAGGGGGGAAAATCCTGTACCAGAAAGGACTAGACTAAATCTGCCTGTAGAGACAGTGCAAAAACCCATTTTTCAGTCTAAGTAAATGAGACTAAAATTATTTTTACTTGATTCAAGATTTGAAACGTGTCATGCTGCTGTTCTACAGTAATGTGTGTGGTAGCACTCAACAGGCACCAAGCAGTTGCTACAAGAATTCTGTCCTTAAGCGAACAGGCCTGAGCACACACGAGAATGTGATGATCGCTAGTATTCCCTCCTGAGTCTATATTTGTGAAACAGGAAACATCAGTAGAACGAGTAAAAACAGCATCTCTAAAGTGAAATCGTTTCCTTTAAAGGATCCAACTCTCTGTCTAATGTGTGTATGGAACTAGCACATCTGCCAGCCATTTCATTTACTCCTCTTTAAAGCCCTGCAGAAGTGAGTGGGTGGGGCTCTTCAGAGCTTCTGCCCTGAGGATCAGGGGGAAAGGGGCTGGGATGTACAAAAATCAGTCAACAATCAGGGAGGGAGATTTAAAGGGGGCTGTAGTCTGGACACCCAGATGACTGGTGAGACAGAGGAACTACTAGCCAAAGTCTTCAGAACTCAAGTGGAGAGCAGATGACCTGTCCAGAAATCTGATTCCGATCACATTGTAATGTGTCCTGTTTCACACTGGTGAGAGAAAAGTCAGACTTTGTGTGACGTTTTGCTGTTCAGACTGAAGAAAATCCTGCTCAAATTAGAAAGCTCTGTGGAATTGAACTGCCTGTTTGACCGAGGCTCATGTGAGTTTTTCACACTGTTGCCTCTGTGAACGACAATTACCACTTCAGTTACGCCTTATCATTATTGGATCGGAACAGAGTTCACGGATTATCATCCTAAAACAGTATACATGCTCAGTCTGAGAGAGCAGTTAGAAATTTATTTCACATAAAAAAAAATCTGAACTGGCTCTGCCTAACACATAGTTAGTTTTCTTCACCGTCCACATGACTCACAGTCTGGTCAGCAAACGCATAATAAAAGGCCCAAAATATCCCCACACAATGTCACCAGAGTACACAGGGAGGCAAATTGGTGGATAGCTCTGCCCGTGGTTTTAGTGAAAAGACCTAGCATATAATACCCTTTTAGTCGCAGCTTGGATTTGTTCAGCACAGTCTGCAGTGATCATAAATACCTTCGAAATTTTATTTTTAAAAAATCTGTGCATTGACAAGCTTTACTGAAGATCCCATCATTGTCACCTTTGTACCAAGGGATTTTTACAGAGTTTATGAAAGGGAGATTTATCACTGTGGCCACTGAGTAACACAGGCAGTGGTGAGCAGTATGCAATTCTGTAAATGAGCGATAGCAGTATAGCTACTACTGAAAAAATACTCTGCTAAAAATACAAGTGCACTATATAAAAATTTTCTTGAGATAAAGTACCAATATTCCTTTTTATGAGCTTAAGTAAATTAAAACTACCATAAGCTCTAGGGGTGCGCAGAGCGGCTGCTATTTGTATCTGTATTTTATTTGTTAAAAGAGAAAATTATTTGTAAATTGGTCATATGTGAACACACCACTGCACACAATGTGAACTGCATGGAATTCCTCCTCTGCATTTAACCCATTCACCAAGTGAAGTAGCGGCAGCCATGAACTCTGTACCCGGGGAGCAGTGTGTGGGGAGTGTACCGCAGAGCAGTGTATGGGCACAGTACCGGGGAGCAGTGTGTGGGGAGTGTACAAAGGGAGCAGTGTGTGGGGACAGTACGGAGTAGCAGTGTGTGGGGATGGTACCGGGCAGTAGTGTGTGGGGACAGTACCGGGGAGCAGTGTGTGGGGATGGTACTGGGCAGCAGTGTGTGGGGATGGTACCCGGGAGCGGTGTGTGGGGATGGTACCAGGGAGCAGCGTGTGAGGAGGGTACTGGGGAACAATGTGTGGGGATGGTGCCAGGGAGCAATATGTGGGGATGGTACCGGGAAGCAGTGAGTGGGGATGGTAGCCGGGAGCGGTGTGTGGGGCTGGTACCAGGGAGCAGTGTGTGGGGACGGTACTGGGGAGCAGTGTGTGGGGATGGTACCCGGGAGCGATGTGTGGGGATGGTACCGGGGAGCAGCGTGTGAGGAGGGTACTGGGGAACAATGTGTGGGGATGGTACCAGGGAGCAGTATGTGGGGATGGTACCGGGGAGCAGCGTGTGAGGAGGGAACTGGGGAACAATGTGTGGAGATGGTACCAGGGAGCAGTATGTGGGGATGGTACTGGGGAGCAGTATGTGGGGATGGTACTGGGGAGCAGTGTGTGGGGATGGTAGTTGGGAGCAGTGTGTGGGGAGGGTACCGGGGAGCAGTGTGTGGGGAGGGTACCAGGGAGCGGTGTGTGGGGATGGTACCAGGGAGCAGTGTGTGGGGATGGTACCAGGGAGCAGTGTGTGGGGATGGTACCACGCTCAGGGTACCTCAGAGGTGCCTATCTGTTTTGGTGATCAACCAACGGCTTTCTTTCACCCTAATCACACGAGTGTGTGACGGGGGAGGGGGACGGGGTTCCTGAATACAAATTTTAGTATTTGTCCAAAAAACACATTATTTGTGCCTTTCCGAATATCGTATTCAGGTTCGGCCCCACCCCTAATACATTTCTATATGTTCAAAATCCGTTATAAACCCTGTTCCCAAAAACACAAAACATTTGAAATATTAAGCAGGCAAAAGGACAAAGACAATATGCTTTCACTGACAAACTTAATTCTATGTAGTATACAAAAATACCTGGAACAAACACTAAAGTTGGGACTGAGGCAAGTTTACCTCTGGGTCAAATCACCTTTTCTTTTAATTGCACTAGTATACAAAACTCGATCTGCTCAGAAGTCTGTGGTTGTTCTTTTCTGATTCTCCTTATCATGAAAGCCTGTTAAATGGTAATCATGAAGTCTTACTTAGTAATGTCTAATGACTGTGGAATTGTGTTCCTCAGTTCAATATAACACACAAAATGTAATCACGAAGTGTAAACAAAGTCTTTGAACCTTATGACAATCTGCTGGATCAAATTAACTGCGTTTTCTAGAGAGAAAATGTGAAAATTGGACATATTTAACCAGAACACAATTGGTTAATTCTAACAGAGAAAGGCAATTACAACTAAGAAAACAAGATTTGTTATACTTTACTGAAGATAATGTATTGGAAAATTGTAAAAAGTAAAGGAAAATTGTAAAGGACCCAGTATGTAGCTTTGAATAACACCACTGATGTACTTTTACCACATTTACCACTGTTTCATTTAGGTTTTTCTAACAAAATGTTCCCCACCTGAAGTAGTAAATTATAAAAAATGTCAAATTGAGTGTAGTTTGTATGTCTGAGCATGAGGACTCTTGTTTTTTAAATTAAATCTCTCAGTGCCGGACAGTTTATTCTTTTCATGGAAAACCGTGACAGGACCTACCTGGTGAGTTGGCATGGAACCATTGAGCTTCCATTATAGCTACTTGGTGAATTTAGCTTGATTTCAACATATGTTTTGGCTTGAAACTTGTATTAAAAACTTTATAGACAGAGACACAAACAGGGTTATAACTTAGTATAGGATGTGCCATTAAATGGTTAAAGACTTTACTCTGTGTGAAGCTGAATGCTCAAATCTTTTCCATAGAGCTACACACATGAGGAATAGTTTAAGTGAGTCCAGCTGTCTGGATCTCTCTCTCTCTCTCTCTCTCTTTCTCTACGTCTCTCTCTCCCTCTCCCCCTTTCTCTCTCTCTCTCTCTCTCTCTCTCTCTACCTCTCCCCCTCTTTCTCTCTCTCTCTCTCTCTCTCTCTCTCTGTCTCTCTCTCTCTGGCAAAAGTCAGGTTTGCGGCAGTATATCATTACACATCTGGGAAACTCACTATGAGCCTGTGGATGGGACTGAACAAAACCTTTCCTTTGTCTGTAGATTTGCGAGCAAACTAAAAGAATGTATCTATACTCCATATTTAATGCAAAGGCAAAATTGGAAAACAGTCAAAAAACAACACGTAACTTGTAACATGTAATGTTTCTTGTTAATTTTAACAACCATTTGTATATCACTTGGCAAACATAACTTTGCGTGCATTCTCTAAAGCAGCATCCAGGAGGGCTGGAAGCGTGAAAGACCAGCAAGGAAGCTCAGTGACTCACAGGCCTCTGCTTATTGGCTGCTTCAACAGACCTTTAGAATGACAGGTCCTCCCTCAGCTAAAATGTAGAGGAAGAAAATTATAATCATGAATATTAATATCAGTGATGGAAACCCAAGACCTACGCACCTCCCCCCTGATTTATCTCCTCCTGAGGAAAGTGGGTTACAAGAACATTCTTAGAGACTCATCCAGATTGAGGAGGGACTGGTCTGTTTGATTTTTCCAGTATGGAAAAAGTTATTGCCTGGCGATCACAGCTTCACATTCCAGAGTGGTATTTGCAAGTTCTGAGCTCCAGTTTAACATTTAAGCCAAGAAGTTCCGCGTCTTGCTCCTGAATATATTGGTTTCCTTAGAATACATGTAGAAGATGCACTTTAGAAATCTTATTTAAAACCAATTTTTGAAGTCAGGACTGTTTTTGAGACTGTGGTGAACTCCTTCCCACCTTGGCACTCTAGTCACTCAGCTCTTTGCCCCCTACCCCCACATCCACCCCTGCGGCTCTTAGTGCTGACCCCTAATGAACCCTGCTGTGTGTGGGACATGCTCCAATGCTGGATTGCTGTGTATTGTGCTCTGTGTAATGCACACTCACAAAAATACAGCAGTTAGGATGGGCTCTTTTGAGAACTGCCAAAGATCTACATTTGGTTCCCTAAAGATCATCCCTTGAAGAACCATTTTGGTAATGAGTGAGAAGAATAATTTTAGCGATCAGATAATTAGATCAAATATATAAAACAAGTTTATGTAGCACACCGTGTATATTTGATAGACTTTCAGGCAAAAGCCCCAATACAGTTATGGTATTATATAGCCTGATCTTAAGTTATTGATAAAGCCTGATCTTATCACACTATCACTGGAAATGGGCTATTTATCAGTGGTATGGTAGCACTAAGCTAATGTTTGCACATGTGACATTCTGATGTGAAACTTGTTAAATACAGTCCATGCTCCGTGTGACACTTGTTACAGGTATATTAGCATACACTTACTTTGTCTGTTGACAAGGTGAAGTCCTTCCAAGTGTGAAGTATTTCAAGTCTTGAGTGTTTCGTTTACACAAAATTGTTCCCATATATTGTAAATTAAAATATGATAGATTTCACTGTATTAGCACTTCTATTATTTATATTACTAGAACCTCATGAAGAGCTAACCAATGAGAGAGCTTTATTGGCTATATCTACCTAGCACAGAAAAAACAGATAAAACAACTTTCACCCACATTTCTTATAATTTCTTATGACTAAGGTACTACTTAGTACAAATAAACTTGTGAAGGACATGGCCCTGAGGATTCCCCTCCACAAAGAAAAGGACAGTTCAATATAAGATCTCATCCAAGCCCAATTTTTCTCCTAGATACAATTTGTTGTCAGTTTTACATCAGAAAAATAAAATCAGCCCCCGAGGAAGAGTCTTCCTTTTCTTTTTCTTAAACTTAAAAAAACACCTTAAGACTGTTCAGAGGGCATCTCCTCTCATGCACATAATTAATATATTTTCTTGCTAATGCATAAAGATACTTACATAAAGATTTAGCACCTAACTATCCTCTGGTTCTCACACACTCTTAAAAAACTTGAATGTTTCCTTGAATTTAGGTGACTTGAATAAAAGTTTCTGCCAAATTAATGCAATAAAAAAAATCTCAGCCATGTCCAAGATCTTAAAATGCACTTTGGATTCTCTCACTGCACTGATTTTCATTTGTCTCAAATAATTAGTTAATAATTTAAACCATAAGACACAAAAGGAAACTTGATTGGCTTATAAATGAGGCTGTGCATCTGATATTTCTAATTATTATAAAATTCAAGCAATTTATATCAAAGTTAGACAGATTAGCATCCATAAGGTTGTTAAAGAGAAGAAAACCTAGAAGTCTGTGAGAATAGCAAAAGAAAAAGAGGTTTGGAAGAAACACGTCAACCTTTCAGTAATTTCGAAATAAGAAAAAGTTGTTTTCTCATGAGACAAAGGCTGTTATGAGCAACAAGTTCCAAAAATAGCAAATAAATATATTCTTGATGAATATCTTACAATATCTATGCATACGATCATTCTGCAGGCCTAGTTTACAGACCGAGAAATAATACGTAATAATTCTATTTAAAAGGTCAGGTGTGATTCAGAAAAATACGGTGAAATCTCTGTTCTTGGGAAAAAAGTCTCTTGAATGTACTTCTTTCAGTTATAGATCAGGGGAGAATGCAGAAGGCATATTTGTCAGGTTTAGAAGAAGTGGTTTGTGTCTTCTTTTGCAGCTGTGACAACCTGCTAAAGTCACTGAGTGTAAATGACGTTTTTTCCAGACTTCTTTTCCACATTTCAGAAGTTTCGCTGGCTTCTCATTCCAGGGGAAAGTGCAAAGATCTATTTAATCATTTAACATTTCAGATGTGTTCATTTTAATTTGTCCAGTGTATGTGATGTGTAGATTTTAATATGTTTGTACTTTTCCGTGTTGTGTATGAGTAGAAGAGGTCAAGTAGATGCATTGGATTGCATCACTCCCAGAGGAAGAGTCTCAGAAGAAGAATCCTCTGTGTCTGTCACCTGTTAGCAATGAGACTTCCACCAGCCTAACAAATCTCCACTTTACTAGCAGTTTGACGGCTGGCTGCTTTTAAACTTAGCTGGAGCCTGTGCTAAAGCCATAAACCTTTGCTTCAGGCTACACACAGCACACTCTACAAAGGGCACAGGTGGAAATTCATCCAGTTGTCCACTGCTGACTGAGGTAACTTGGGGAAGACATCCCTAAGTCAAACCATTTTTTTATGGACCCCACTTCATAAACAGAGGCAAAGTTGTCCCGGAACAGGAAAGGGCCATCCTTAAACAGTTAAGACAAAGTTGGAAGTGTATAATTGTGTAAAATCCTGTTTCTCACACCCTGAGAAACAGCCCCAAACCATTTACCCTCCTTCACAAAAGTGTAGTATTGTCATTCCGGTAGGTAGCATTCTCTTTCATCCTCCTAGCCTACATTCATCCATTAGACTGTCAGATAGTAAAGTGTGATTCATCTCTCTAAAGAACCCATTTCCACTGCTTCAAACCGCTTTAAACTGCTCCTGCCACACCGACACTGTGCATGGAGATTTTAGATTTTTGTCCAGCTGCTTGGCCACAGAAACCCATTTCAGGACTTGCAGGGTAATTATTACAGATAAATCTCTTGTAAATGTTAGAGGTTATTTGGTTATTCAACATTTACTGTCAGATATTTGAATGGCAGTCAAATTTGTTTCCTGTTTAACACATTTTCCTTATCTCAGATGTAGCCAATCAGCCAAGATGGGGCTTTACAAACTTTGTAGCATTGTATTGTATATCTATTTAGCACTGTTAATCCTAAACCTCTTCAAGTTTTGTTTATGTTGAGTTATCCCAGACACAAAAATCTCAGTGGTTTCTTTGCTCAACATACTATGTGTAATGTTTGGATGCTGTTCTAACACTAAGCCTTGACTGACTATATCTAGGCTAAAGGTGGTGCATATATTTTTTCTTAATCTTCAACTTTATTATTCTATTCTATTCTATTATTATTATAAAACAATGGCAAAACAATTTTGTCAGAGAAGGCTACAATATGCTATTGACCTTGTAACCAATCATAGTGTTTCTAATAGACAACCAATCACAGTTCCAGGTGAGTTACTGTGTGCTCTGATGAATCCAGCTTTTCATATAATCCAACAAATCTTTTTTGTTGGTGATTAGTAGCATGACAGGGCCAAGCTATACTGATGTAGCCAGAATAAGGAGATATACCTAAAAAGTTTTTGGATTGTGACATCACATATAGTATGATTTGAAAATGGGCTGTTTTGTAGCTTGCCCATTTATGGACTGTATTGATAGGCAAGAGTAAATGCACCATTTGAAACAATATATACAGACTTAATAAGGTGAGTTAGCACCAGCTATCTGTTTATGTCATCTGAATATCTGTATATTTAATCTGAAATTTAAGGTTTGCATTTGTTTTTAGAGTCAAGCTTGCAAAGTCACTTAATTTGTGACACACTGAATATTTGAACGTTCCATCTGAAATGTGTCTGTAATTAAAGGTGAGGTATGCAGAAATTCTGCCACCTGTCTATGTTGTCACTCTTTCCATGGGGTGATCCTGTGCCTTGATCGTGGTCAGAGCAGCAAGCAGAGCCTGGTGCAGAGATCTCTCACTCTAGACCTTCAGAGACCTGAGGGTCAGTTAAACTGACTGAAGTTGACCATGTGATTTCTTCCAAGAAAATGGTCAACAACATATGAGAGCTCTCATTCTCTCTCCTCGTTTTTGCTCTCTCATTCCTTGCCCTTTCCTTCTCCAGATTTCCTTCCTTTCCTTCTCTGCAGCGAGGCTGAATCTTTGCTTTTGGACTGCAGTGCTAATGTTTTAGGAAACTGTCCATATAAAACAACTGTCAGACAGAAGTGGTTTACACATTATTTCTGTTTAATTAATAAAGAAATTAGGAGGACATTGCTAGAATATCTACATATTGTGACCTGTTGGTTAAATCTAATGGGATTTTTACAATATTGTCTGCATTCAGAGGTTGAAGAGATGGGGCGTATACTGTCTAAAGACTTAGAGCCAGATACACATTACAGCTAGTGATTGTACTTAGTTAATGACTGCCTCTTTACTTTATAGAGAACAAATGCTGAGCTAAGTACAGCTTTCTCAAAAATAAATCTCAGCAGGGTGTCTCCTGCTTGCAACATGTCCAATTCTTAATTGAACTGCAAGATAAAGAGGGAAAATTCCTTAACATTAATTGTGTCTACAACTGTAAATTAAGGTAATAATGAAATTATGCAACATAATAAATTAAAGAAAATACATTCTAGCTCAACAATGTGTCCAAAAAAACAATCATATCATTAGATGCAAAAGACTTTAATAGGATAGAAAACTATATTCTCTAAATGTGTTCTAGTACTTCCGAAACTCATTTATCTTTGATTCAAATATTTTTTTCCTAAATAAGGATGAGAATACCTTGATGGACTGGTTACCTGTCAAGGGTTTCTCTGTCTCAGCAGTAGCAGTTGAATCTCTGAAATCAGTGTTGCAGCCCAGCTTTACCCTAAAAATCCTGGGTCATGAGATAACTGTTAAAATAAAAAGGTTTTAAATGATAAATATACTGTTTCCCTTCTTACCAATTACATGTAAGGTTTCACAGGGTTGGCATATTAAATTGCACAGCACTTCCTACAAGATTTTATATTACTCAAAAACCGATTACAAATATGGCTACAATGATCCTTAAATTGTGAATGGCTAAGTATACCTAATGCTTATTGGGTAAATAGGAATTTAACTGATGTGTGCAGCCCGGGAGAGAGGGTGGCTGCCAGTAAAATATTTATGTATAACTTGGCAGAGTGTCCTCACACCTCAGTGCCTTGTGGTTCAGCTGAGAAGGTAAACCCCTGTGAGAGCGGTGGGAACTGAATAAATTAACCTGTCAACCTGGGAGGAAAAGAGAAGAGGATAAGAAACCCATAAAAAACATATATACTTATCAAGTGTCTGTATGTTTTTACCTTGTACACTTGTTTTAGATAAATACATTTCTAATTCTCTTATTGTCGATGTACTTACATTATAGTGATTTATGTGTTATTATTATATATTTATTTGTAAAATATTATTATTGTACGGAGCTTTTGTAATCTGGCACCAGTAAGTTGGTTTTTATTATAAGATCAGCTAAAACTAATGGGCCCCAAGGAACATTAAATAAAAATTCTAGCTCACTAACTGGGGACACTGCCCTGATTCCAAAGACCAGGTCTTCGAGAACCACTAGTTGATTAAAGTTAACAGTGTCTTTGTGCAAGTAGGTTTTAACTGAATGCCTATCCACTGAACTAAATAAAATAGTGTACAAATAAGTCCCTTGGATCAAGTTCAGCACACACCGTGATGTCAATTTCCACCATACTGAAATAGTCAGCATTTTTATTGAATGGAAAGTTTACAGAGGCAAGAAATATGTCCAGCCTTTTCTAAAATTGGCAAATATTATCTTAAGACCAAGTGTCACAAAAGGTATAGAATGACTTTTGGATTTTTGCAGCCATTCCTCAGTGACAGCCAATCAAAATTGCCACCAAACAGGAAGTGAAGTACTCGCAGGGCTGGTTTGATGTATGAACTCAGGAACCTAGAAGAAGGAATTTCATTACACTTTAAGGGAGGTAACATGCGATCTGTGATGCTTTACTTTTATAGGTAACTACACTAAAGTTTTTAATGCTGGTTAGTGCTCATCAGCATTAAGAACTGTATATCACTTTTGAGTCAAAAATCTCTTTAAAAAATAAACTGTACATTTATCAACAGAAAAGGAAGAATATTGAAAGAAGACTTATTTAATAATCGTTGGGGCAGCTGGATTGCCTAGTCATTAGGGTGTTGGCCCTGCAATCAGAAGATTGAGGCTCAAATCCCAAATGGTAGCGTCACCGCTGAGGTACCCTTTAGCAAGGTACTGTCCCCTGCCTCTGCTCCCTGGGTGCCTCATTGGTAGCAGCCCCCTGCTTCACTTAGTGAATACGTTAAATGCAGAGAAAACATTTCACTGTGTGTTGTACTTGTATGACTATGTATGTGACAAAAAAAAATTTATTCAAGCCAAACATGCCCATATTTACGTCCACCCCCCCTTATCTTACCACCTGCCTCTTTAAAGACCCCTGCACTGCCTCTGTATTTGCCTGTTTAATAAAAACAAATTTCAGGTGTGGGTAAAGGTCAGAAGTTTGTGTTGTGTGCCATAAAAAGGGCACCTGGAAGACATTACATCCCAGAGGATATAGGGGTCTTAAAGTTGCAGAGTCTTCATGCTGTGCTTGTCTATAAGATGGTGACTTCTTTTTGGTGTGATGCAGCGAGTTTAGTCACATATTAAAGTAAGAAAATATAAGCTTGAAAGCTTGTGTACTTTAATAATGCTCTCCTTAGTTCAGTCAGACTTTGCCATGGACTGAAGATCCTCAAGCATTCGAGACAGAGTCTCCTCCTGTCTCTCCGATGCTTTTAGTTACATTCGCAGGTCTGGCTGATGATGCCACAAATTCCAGCTGCGAGAACTGCAGTCGACTTTAGTTTTTCCTTTGTCTAGTCCCTCCCCCTTCTCTCCTCTGAGAGCTCTGAGTGCTGTGGAAAATCATGGTCACTGTTAACGTGAAGTGCAGCCCCCATGCTCTTAACATCTCCCAGCTCAGAAGAGTCGGAATACTTTTAGGCAATGAAACTAACTCAGGAGCAAAACACATTTATAGTCATGGTAAAATCATTGCTCCCATCCTTGTCCGTGAATGAGGTGACCAAGACATGTTTTTTTTTTTCAGTTAGAGCAGTTTTAAAGAGAACAAAAACGGGTTCTCCAAAGAACCCAAGAATCCAAAGTATCCTTTTTTATGAGCTTGAAGGAAAGGCAGCCTCGTTGTATACAGAGAGGGGAACTGTCCTGGCTCCAGAGTTTGTTAATGAAGGATGGAAATGTCTAAACAGCAATTCCAGCTCAGGAGTAAGAGAAGGAGTGGAAGTGTGCGAGAGAGGGGGGCTACAGGCTGAGAGTGGGCTGCCCACCAAATAGCTGCAGCATGAGTACATGCTTACTGGCTGCTCTCCAAAAAGCAAAACTAAAGCATCTGGTTGAAATCTTCAACCTTTCTCTCTCTCGCTCTCTCTCCTTCTCTCTCTCTCACTCTCTCTCCTTCTCTGTCTGTCTGTCTGTCTCTCTCTCTCTCTCTCTCTCTCTCTTCCCCCCTCTCTCTCTCTCTCTCTCCCTCTCTCTCTCTAACTCTCGTCTCGCTCTCCCTCCTTTGTAAACAAAGACAAACAGAGACAATTCAAACCACCCGCAGGAAAGTTACTGCCTCATCCTTTAATTTTTTTCAATATGTTTAAAACAGGACCTTGCTGGCACATAATATCATGCATACAGTAACTATTCTGCAAAAATACAAAAACATTCACCCAAATGAAATTAATCCACAGATGATATAAAGCAAAAAATGCACCCTCTCAAATGTTTTGCTAACTGTGAGTAAAGGATTTCCATTAATGAAATGCTGAGTGGGGGCTGGTCTACTGGAAGGAGCAATTTGTACACTTTTAGCTTGGGGACTGTAGAATGGAAAGAAATACTTTCTCTTCTTTTTTGAAATCACCCCAGAATATAGCAGGAGGCTTAAGTGATTAAAGGAGATATTTTGTCTTCTAGCTGCACTCCAAAAATTTGGTAGGTTCTCCCTCTCCCCTGTAATTTCCAGATTTACTGTTTTGCTTTTTTTCTTCAAATGCCCTGATTTAGAGACAGTAGACGTGTCCTGATTCCTGCCTGAGAACTGCTCCCTCTATAACGCTCAACTCAAATGCTCTGAGAAAAATAATGCATTCAATTTGAGATGGACACATGTAAATCATAAACACATCATGTTCACACAAGTCTCTAAAGGAATAGATTTGATTTTTGTGGAAATTGTGTACATATCTGAAAGAAGTAAATTCAGTAAATTCAGTGCAGTGTGTCAGATTGGCCCCATGCGAAGCAGAATGAAAAACCTCTTTTCTGAATATACAAAAATCCAATTATCCAGTTACTTGGGAAATTTTATTTGAGATAAGTATAGATTTGTATAGATTTAAGCGTGCCACTCTTTCATTCCAATCAGAGAGCGGGGGGTAAAAGTCTTCACAGACTCCTGGGTGTGTCCTCAAAGCGTTAGATGCCTTTTCTTGCCAGATGATTTCTCTGCAGGTTATGGAGGGGAGGAGGAGTCTACATAAGAATGATGTTTTCTCTTCCGTTCTGTCCTAAATCAGACCTCTTCCACGTGTGCATGACTGCAAACTTTAGTGTTAACCCTTCAATTGATTTGCTCTGGTGTGTATTTGAAGGGTGTGGGTATCGTTTATTTATCAGAGAAGCTGTAATGATAACTCTTTGTATCACTCTCCTCCTTTATTAAATTAATCCCTACACACAGCTCAAGTGTCTCGGAAATGGTGTACTTGTAGAAAGTAAGTAGAAAATTCCTCCTTTTTGTTGGGAAACAAGTGAAAAAACAGAACAGTATTTTTCAAGACCAACAATATTTCTTTTCATATTTACAAATTCTTATATATAAGGAGTCGTATAAAGAAATATACATATGGGAAAGAGGGATAGACATTAGGATATATGCATGTGATTTCATGTTCTGACATTGTACAAAAACAAACCTGAATGTGTAGGACACCCACAGTGATACCTGTAGTTAGTATCACTGGATGTCTTTAATAAAAGCTGGAAAAAAAATCAGCTGCTGGCACCATAAAATAAGGCAGCAGTCCTATAATTACAGGACACAGGACCCAACACAAATATTCTATCTGGCTATAGTACCTATTTATTTGATAATGTGGATATGCCCTTTGCTGTCTTTCTTCAAATACAGCATTAAAATCTTAGGCTGAAGGCTACTTGTCTACTGCTTAGGAATCTGACTTTTATATAGAGACAAGCAAATGCTTTGTATTTTAGGACATACAACCAATGAAATAACATAAAATTAGGGATTTTTCAGGAATTGCAGGTAGGTCTTGTGAGTGGGATAAGTAATTTATGAAATTTTACAATAGAACACTATTGAACAGCATAATGATAAATGGCAATGAACTTCAACCAGTAAAATGCACCACAAAATACACACATGCCAGTGCTCTGACAACAAATGGGAAGCTAAAAGGAGAGTAGAGGTTGTGGAGTATAGGGAGCCTCGGGTCATGAAGTGTGTGAGGACAGGCCCTGACTGGTGTGACTGCAGATTGCTCAAATACTCAAATTACATTCATTCTCTGACTTCCCAGCTTCATTCCACCAGGCATGGAAATCCAGATTCACTGTTCTTTGGACTCTCATTCATGTGCAAATAATGAATAAAAAACACCCAACTTTTTAAACTCTTCAAGTTATTATACCACACAGATGCAGTCCATCACATAAAGTTTAAGGAGTTCAGCTTTGTTCAGATCCACCCACAAGCTAGAACTCCAACCACATGAGACTACCAACACTGAGTGGGAGACGAAGAGCACATGAGTCACGTGAAGTCAGCCAATGCTTCTTTTTGAGCTGTCACTAATACAAAGTCAGTAGGCAGTTTCACATGCAGTTTAACATACGTCTGTGGCAGTCGTCAAGAAGACAGTAGTCAGGAAAGCAGCAGTTAAGAAGGCAGTAGGAGGCAGTAGTCAAGAGGACAGTAATCAAGAAGATAAAAAACTTCGATTTTTGATTTAGGAGCTAGAAATGGTCAGTTCTGTATTATCTGTGCAACAGCACCCACAGCACTATATATAATTCCCACAGAAAATCACAGTGTAAATAAGTATCTATACATTTATTTAATCACTGACTTAACAGTTAACAGCCTCTATCAGTTCCCTCCTGTGAGGTAGAGTCAGCAGACCTTGTGCAAAAAAGGTTTACTCTCTTTGAATTAGCTGCTCATTCTGATCTCGTTACAGTGCACAAGTTTTACTGCAGTCAGGTAAGGGTTCCCATCTAGGCCACACTTTTGTCACATGCAGACCACGTGACACGTCAAGGTCATAGGGTAATGACGTGCCACAGTATATAAACAGGAAGTTGGAGT
>JBBKCR010000134.1:12081313-12091441 GCA_037577295.1 Ladigesia roloffi
ACCCAGAAAATAAATATAATCTGAAAAATAAAGATTTGCTGAAAGAAGATGAATACAAACAATGTATAGTTATTGCATGTGTTACATTAGGACTTGCTGGTGGGGCCAAAAATCCAAATTACATAATTCAGTTGGTCTATTATGAAAAATACAATGAATGGGGGTGTGCACAGGTGGCAGGAGGGAACACCTTTCTGCCTGTTCAGCTGTGCGTAAGGTGTAATTGATTGATCGCGAGTGGCGTTTGGCCCGACGCAATGACCAGTCTGGATCAGATAGACAAAATAGATTTTCGGTGTGAGAGCGTGTGAAGAAAGCTAGATGCATGTGCCTCACTGTCATTGCATGATAGCTGGCAGCCCTGAAGTAATCAAATTAAACTTTATGATGGGAGAAAGATAAAGATCTTATCTGTAGCTGTAAATGTACAGCAACCAAGCTGTAACTTGATGCATGATAAATGACTGAATATAAATCTTATGTAGATCCCCAAATTTTAGTCCGTGAATGTTTAATGACAAATTATTTTAGAAATGTAGTTTTGCCACAGTATTCTAAATAGACATACTTTTTGGCCAGTAGGGTATTAAATCACTACATGATTGAAGACATGTGAATAACCATGAATTTACTGTAACTACATTAGGCCATCAAAACATTTATCAAAGTCCCTAACTGCAGGCCTTCATTTTTTATGTCTACATGCAGTATTCCAAGCACTTTAATGTACATGATAATAGCCTACAGAACTATTCACAGCACAGTCTACATTATATGTTGGATGTTATTATTGTATGTGAGTTTTGTGTGTGTCATGTCTCTGTCATAGCCTTGGGCAGTGTAGCCCGTGCCTGGCCCAGTAAAATTACACACCTGGGGAGTGTCCTACCTGCTCCTCTCAGGCACGTGTGGTGTGATTGCATGTTGAGGGAGCCACAACATTTCAGGGGTAATAAAGTCTAAATTGAAAGGTGGGTTCAGAAAGCTCTCAATTACCGGCAGCCATCTGCATTGGACTTCCTGGGGATCTCCATGGCATCTTCAAATAGTTCAAAAAAAGAGTTAAGAGCAGGCCATTCAGCGGGGAACTGCGACATTGAGTTGCTCTTGTATTTCAGTCTGGTGATTTTAACGAAAACACCAAACCTTCTTGTTCAACACGGGAGCTGCGACATTTTCTTTGACAGTTTCTTTACTATCACAGTTTCTTTGATTTGATACCTTCCTCAAAAGTTCTGTTGAACTTTTCTTTGTGTAAAGTTTAGAACTGGAAACTTGAAGGTCTGGTTTACAAGAAGGCAAATTCGGTTGTACTTAAGCTATTTTCATTTCAGCATTGCTCTCTATATTTAGAGCCCTAAGTAATACAATAATTGATTAACACATGATGGATTCACTTTCAAATATTGTTAATGCTGTACAATATACTCCATACTATAAACTATAATATTATTTACCCCTTTAGAAAAGCAAACAAGTAAAAACAAATGTATGTTTGCATCTGTGGAGGGTAGTCTGGATCATGACTTGACTGCTTTTTTGATAAAGGTGGGCTAAAGAGCTTTCACTTCTCTTTTAGTGGGAAAAATTTAGATTAGTACATTCTACTGCATGAGATTTGCTTAATGTCATTAAAGGCCCCCGACTCTACATGAGTTGAGGTGTGTGTGTGTGTGTTTGTGTGCGTGTAAACAATGTAAGTTTGCATTGTGTGTTAAATTGCATAGGCCTTCAGTTCACACAGCCTGAATACCTTAGATGAACCTTTGCTAATTCCAAAAGCTATTCTGCATTGCTCTCTGCCACGTCGTCTTTTTCATTCTCTCTTTCTCCCCTCCCTGTCTCTCACGCCTCTTCACTCCCTTTGCTCTCTCTGTCCGTGCCCTCCAAGCCGTTCATCGCTCGGTCTCAGATGTATGATGTGGTCGTTGCTGGGCCAGAGGGTGGGTCAGGGTAATTGAGCAGCTTCCTGAGAGCAGCACAACTTAAATGGCATCTTCAAAACCACCCTGCTTTCATTGCCCGGAGGGTCAGGTCAGAAGGCAAAGTGCTGTCACACTAAAATAGCGTCTGAGGCTGCCCTGTCGCACACATGGCACAGAGGCTGTGGGGGTCCCTTCATGAAACACCAAGCACAGATGCCAACAGTTTCTTTCACTCTCACTGTTGACCTCAACTTTTATTTTATAATTTGAAGAATGTAAAATCTCCTTATATGATATAAAGAATGTAAAACTTAGATCTGTTTTATAGAATGCACATAGTTGAGGCTTTGCAATTTTCACATTTTTCACGATTTTATAATAAAAGACCTTTACTTTAGACTTCGTGTTTTCTATTGTTCTTGTAGTTCTGCATTTGTGTGACTGTACAGCTATAAGCAATTTCCTCAGGGTTCAGTAAAGTTTTCTGATTCTGATTCTGATGACTAGCGCCTGTTTGCCACTTCCAGGGCCTAAATCACCAATTGGACTTTTCAGGAAAAATAAAAGAGATTCTACATAGAGAGATGTGGAAATATACACATTGCATAATTTCACTGCACAGATTACTGTGAACATCTTGACCAATCACTGTTAAAAGTCACAAATAGAAATGGAAGAACAAGTCACTTTCAGTACAGAAGGAAGCAGCCTGTCTAATTTCTTCAGTCATTTTATATAGAATTGTTCATTTTATGCAAAATGATAAGCCTGTAACTGTGCTGCTAAGTGTCCTTTAATTGGGTTTGTCCACAGCCCCTCTCTTGTATTCTATACATTTGATTTAAATCACCTGGGAATTATCATGCTTGTTGTGAGCTAGTTTTCCATTTAAGCTGTCACTTTAACAGGGCTGTGTCAATCAATTTTCATTTGGATAATCAAGACAATATTATTAAGAATCATGGCAAGTCAATTGTATTTCTATTACACATTATAATAAACAAAAGCTCATTCTATGTCATTGTGTGTGATCTTACACTAATAGTCTATATCAGCAAGCATTTCATTTGACTTCAAATGCATCTACTTTATCGTTACAAACAGTGAGATAGAGTGGTGTTGTGTGGGTGTCCATTCTTATTTTTAATTTAAAATGAATCCCTCCTGTAGAGAATGCTCAGACTTCAAAACACTGCTTTATATTGGCCAGCACAGACTTAATCGCTTAATCGATAACTTACATTTGAATATTTTTCTTATTATTTGATTTTAATATATCAATTTTAATCAGAGAAACAATACAGTTCCACATGTGAGCATTTATGACAAGCTATTTGTGTCAGTTGTAATCTTAGACATAAATATCCTTCTAAAGCTGAAATATTAAAGACCAACTCCACTGCAAGGACTACTGGCACTAGAAAGTGTAGTATGTATAGTATGTTATCATTTCCATCCTTTGTTTCTTAACTTTTGTGTGCAGGGTCATGGGAAGTTACAGGCCAATTAGAGCTGTGAAATCTCAGCCTCTAGATGTTGAGTTTCATCTGATAAAATACCAGTCCATGATCCATATGTTCAGTATTCAAGCACTTCTGTGAACTAAATATAACATGAACTTTGATGCCGAGGAATGACATTTTTACAAACATATGAATAAAGATAAGCCTCAAGAACAGGCATCATATGTTCATTTCATGAATGAAATTTCAAGAAGTTAAAAGATATTTTATCACAGCCAGTTTCAACATTTTTGAAGGACATTTGAATGTTGCCCTTTAAACGTTTTGAAATTTCAATAAAAGACAATAAAAAGATAATGATTTGTCAATAGCAGTTTTTTTACATAGTTTGTGGAGAACTGAATGGCATGTTTGCTTGTTTTTCAAACTGTGCTATATACAGGGAGAGCTAGACTCAACACTCCTGGAACAAAACTAAGAAACGTGAGGCTTTCAGCACCTCCCCCTATTCGTAGGACATTCTCAAACGACTTCACCAGACTGGGGAAGGGAAGGGAAAAATACGTTTTTGAACTGAAAGCATTCAGCAAAACCAATTTGAAAAAAGTACAATGCAAGGAGTACTCAGAAGCAGAACATTGAGATTTCTCTCAAATGTGGTCTTACACATAAATCATCCAATAAATGTTTAAAATATTAATGTCTTTAATAACAATCTGGTTTGATTTGGCACTGGTTTATTTCTCTAGAAAAAAATACAAGTGCTCAATATACAGAACGTTTTGTTAATTCATGTATAGACAGTTTTCATAACCCATTAAAAACCAGTAGAAAAGTTATTGTGTGCAAATCCTGCTGCTCTCCAAAGACTTTCTGCTTTTTTCTTCATGCTTCATGAGTGAGAGAGTAGCATCCTCTTCTGGTTAGAAACAGATGTGTGTGCAAGCAGGAAAAGAGCTGTGACAGCCATATGGGCCAAACAGACTGTAGAGAGAAGAGGAATCTTTTTTAATGACTCAGAGGCAGATGAGCGATCAGCAAACCTATTTAACTCTCCATGAGAGCTCCAACAAGCAAATCTTTAAGAGTGCAGTATTCCTAAAGGTTTCTTTGGAGTGATTCCATAGAACCTCTTTGTATAGGTTAAACTCAAACGAAGCTATTTAGCTGAATATTTCTTTAGGCTACTAAAAGTCATTCTTTTAAGTCATCGTTCCAAGGAACAATTTTTGGCACCTGTGTTTTTTTAGGAGAAAATAAGGCAGCTCAGTAAAAAATGAATGCCAATCAGTCATTACATTAAAACCACCTGGCAACAGCAGATCCTTTAAGTCCTGCAAGAGGTGGGGACTCTATGGGTCAGACTAGTTTGTCAAGTATATCCCATAGATGCATTTAGTTGTAGGAAATTTAGAGGCCTTGTCAACACCTCGAACTTGGTGCCAAACCTTTCTTGAACCATTTTCTGCAATGTGACAGTGTGCATTTTCCTGCTGAAAGAGGATAGATTACCAAGATGATATCAAATATCAGGCCTCATAGTTCTCCAGATCTCAGTCCCATGAAGCATCAGTGGAATATGCTGGACAACTAGTCAGTCCCAGGAGGCCTTACCTTGCAATTTAGAGGACATTAGCAGGATCTGCTAATAAGGTAATGGTGTCAGATATCACAGCATGCCTTCAGAGGTCTTATAGAGACCTAGGTGGGTCAGAGCTGTTTTGGTGGCATGAGTAGGCAACATATTATTACTCAGTATTAAATAATACTATATTATGTTCTGAGGGTAAAAAAGAGTGTAATAGGTATGTTTTATGATCCATCTTATAATGGAGATACATTTACAACCCATAAGTCAGTGTCCTGGTGATAGATTTGGCTTATTCTTGGTCTAAATTGCCTTCTCAGAACTGAATCCTTTAATGTAGATATAAGCTTTATCTGTGTCTGGGAAACTTGTCTGATTACAGATAATGGATGCTGTTTAATGTACTGGGGATGAAAAGTCCAGAGAAAGAGATTAGCCAAACAGAGAAATGCAGTGACAAAAGTGGTTTACTGTGGATCTCTGGCAGTGCACATCACATAGTCAGAATCAGATGCTTGTTTTATAATTAAACTCATTCGATGAGTGTTTGATTATCTATCAGACAATACTGAAAGCTCGGCTGTGTAATAAAACAATGAACACAGAACAGAATCAACATGCGTAAAAGTCAAAATCAATTTGATTCAGAATCCAAAAATGGTTCTGCTCCTTCTCCACTGGGTGGCACTCACAGACTGGCCCTCTAATCTAAGAAGACTGAAGACAAGTCTGACTAAACTTTTCATCTGCCATTTCAGCATGCAGCAGATGAAGGGCTCACTGATCAGGATGAGAACGCTTTGCCCTTGCTGTCGTCCTGTGTCCTTGGAATAAACAACTATATAATGAACATGCTGTACAATGCCTGTGTGTGTGTGTCCATAATATGTGAATACATTTTTACTAAAAAGGCCAAATCTGTCACTATGGAAATATAATAAATAAGACCAAAAAATGATAAATATTTATACATGAATACATTGGAAATATAAATATGTATACCTTATAAAATAATAGAACAAATGCATTTAGTTACCCAACATTATACACACAGGCACACACACACACACACACACACACATGTATCCTGCCTGACCCTCCTTCAGAAATGACATTCAAATGCGTCCTTCACATGTTCTCAGAATAAATAAATGACACCTCCATCATCAAATGTACAGTGTGATGTTGTTTTTGAAGGACACAGCATGCCAAACTTCAAAGTCCCTTAAAAGATGTACATCAAGTCTCGCTGGGCAACTAAAGCTCCTGAAAATTTGCATTTAATGAACCCCCTCTCCTTGATCACAGACAGGTGGTCAATCTGGATGGATATCTGATTACGCCACGGCTCGTCAAAAGACAGTCCTATAAAAAGGTACACGTTTTGCAACCACATTTCCTTTGCAGTATTTCTCTCCCAAGGGCTGCTGTGAATGTTAATGAACTTAGATGCATTGTTTAATCACTGTTTAACTCAATGGAACAGCAGCTGGTGATAAAATGTGCATGCCTTGATGATAGAAAGCATCTCTAGCCTCACTGAATTCTTCCAAAACCCCCCTTCAGGGCTGCCAGACCCTGATAACGTCATCAGACCCAGGGAGGAAGAAAGTAAATGTCAGTTTGAGCCCATTTCCATGAGAATCCAACCTGAGGTTTGAGTGTGTATATGTGTGTGCTAATGCGTAAACCTTTAAAGAATGTGAGTGTAGATCTGGCCTTAGCTCTCCCTGTGAGTAATCAGCTCCTTTGTGTGGATGGGATTTTGGTTAAAAGACATCTTGGATTCAGCAGGTCATTGCAAGGTCAAAAGGATCTATTTTTCACAGCTAACTGTGATGAAACTGCCACCTTATGGGGTCAAACTATAATGGAATAGTTGTTTTTCAGTTGCTTTAACACATCTAAATACTGGAGTGCACCTTATTTACATTGTTATTTTAGCACAGATTAATTTCCCCTTAAGGCTTTTTGAACATGTGAGTATGTTTTTAGATCGATTGTGGCACCACAAGTTGAGACAGTGATAAAGTTGTCCTCTAGAGCTCAGTGAGATGAAAAGGAGTGAGATGAAATATTGCATTTTGGAGTTACTCAGTGAACCTGTTGAATTAAATCGCCCATATCTCACATTTTCCATGTATTTTCTTTTTCTCCGAGAGATTTACTAATTAATATTAGTTAATAATGTTAAGTATTGTCATATAATAATTAATTATTAGAATCTTTTGCCAGCATCTTTTGAGGCAACTATAGGGACAAAGCCTTGTATCTTTTAATTCACTACTTGAAAACCTTGCATGTACCTTACATCGATTGTAAATGTATGTATGAATTGTCCAAAATAAATCGCCCAATATGTTTTCCATCAATTTGCATTATAATTTAAGGATGTTTCCTGTCTCTCATATAAAATTTCCAACTTGGAAATGTAAGGTTTCAACAAGGTGAAAATATTTTTTGGGTCATCAGAATTTTAAAGATTTTTTTCTATATGGACTGTTACACAAGATATAGTCCCATTAAAAATTAAGAGGGGTGTGCCAGTGTTACTGCCTTCATAAGACTAGCCAAAAGACTAGTGTTGTTTAGGGAGCAATTCTTTCACATAGGCATTAAACCAAATGCACCATTGTTAAACCCAAATGCAATGGAAAATTAATAATGTTTTCATAACTCTCCATTTCTCCAAACTGAGAAATTCTCAAACTGTGGATTCATGCCCCAGCTGTCCATGGCCTTAAACGCATCCTGTGGTGTTAACAATATAAAATTAAGCTCCACATTCTTACCTTGGATCTTCCTGTTCTCTCTCATCATTTTAAATGCCATGATGTGAATGTGTTCAGTCATTGTGTGATATTAGTGATTAATATGAAACACAGCCCTTTTCACTTCATTATCTGGTTCTTCTGGTCGTTTGTGCTGTAATTATATTTACTGAGCTGAGACAATGTGATTGATTTGACTGTCCTGTTTATCCCTGTGTGGCCTCCTGCCTGTCACCTTTCCTGCACATCCCACAACATGGGTGTCAGTTTGAATGAAAAATGCTGGGAGTAATGACAGATTTTCAGTAGAACATTTACTGCTGATAGATGTAAATGGTATCCCTTTAAAAAACGCTTTCAGAATCTTTCAGAAGAAACACTTTCCGGCTACTTATTCCAATATTTTGTAATTTGCAGGCCTTGCTCTAAGTATCAGTCTCTGTTTGTACACTCAACATCTCAATATTTATCTAAGTATCATCTGTAATACACAACCAGTTATCTAACTTTATCTGTTTAGCACCAGCTACTGCTTTCTGCCAACTGCTGCCTGTAAAACACAAGTTAAACTAGAATAGAAAGCTAGCATTTAAATAGCCTGTTGTATTTAAATATAACTGTTGTGGGCATTAAACTTAGCTAACAACAACTAAACCTGCTAATAAGCCTTAGCTTCATTTGTGATACTAAATGAATTCCCGTTTTTAAAAAAGGCAGGAGTTGTCAGAGCATGTATGTTGTTTGCAGTGCTTGAAGTGGGAAAAAATGGGCGCAGGAACTAAAATTTTCGGATATATTCTTGGGTCACTGTCGCTGCATCGGATCAGTTTCAGTAAGTACCGGAACGCAGAAAAAGTGGCGGAACCCAAAAGACGAAAATATTGAAATTTCCCACTTCAAGCACTGGTTGTTGGGAAATATTTATCTAACCACTTGTACAAATAAAATAACTTCAGGAAAATAAAATAAACACTTACCTCAACTGGGTCTGCTTTCCCTTGGTGTGTGGGGCAAAAAAATCAAAATGTTGATTTCCCATTAATGTATTGTCGAACTGCTGTTTGAACTTTTATTCTATTCTTATTCCTTGTTCAAGGCCACTCATAAATTTTATCCTTCCCTCATCATTTGCAAAACAGAACAGATCTTCAGAAAATTGAATCATAATTACCTCAATTTGAATTTCAAAGCTAAATCTCCTGTGTTATACATAAAAGAGCACTTAATAGCAATGCAAGTGTCAACATTTTCAGGTCAGTATGTATGTCGGAGTTCCCCTTAAATAACATGTACCAAACTAATTTTATTCATTAATGAACTAAAGCCTTTCAAAAAGAAGGAAGATAAACAGGCTGTGACAAAAAATGATGAGGACATGTCCCCAACAGCACCAGCATAAATGATGCCAATGACTACAGAGAATAAACGCCTATGTCATCTGCATACATCAGACTTGTAAATGGGGCAGGAGTATGTGACATAGCTCATGAATAAAGATGAAATAAAGTGTCATCACTCTGCAGAGGTGCTCAAGGGAGATGAATAACAGATCAATACTCTTGAAGGACAGCAAGAGAAAGCCAAACTGAGACAGCTAATTTACTGAGTCACTGAGAATTGTTACCCATGAAAAGATTATATGAGAAGCTTTGTGGTGCTTTTTTTGTACTTTGCACATGAACAGATATTTTTGAAGCGTTCATACCCACACATTTTAAAAGTAATTCTTTCAAGAACTAACCATTAAGTTGGTGTAACTATTGACAAATACACTATATGTGTCATGTCAATCTCTAACTGAACAGAACTAGTGTAAAATTATGGCCCATATGTCAAACAGTAACCTGTCTGTTTTTGTGTATGTCCTTTTAGATTTGGGATCCGCTGGGAAGATTGTGTCCAGGCTGATGGTGGCATCATTTGAGGTCCCAGTCAAGAGATTACCAGAGTCGATACCCGTGCATGCTATAGATGGGCAATTAATAGCCGGATGATCCGTTAGTTGGGAAACTAAACCCTTACAAATCAGGATAGACCCAGAACATGAAGAGCTACTGAAGCTTTTATGTTCTTGAGCATCCCATGCCACTCATGGCTCTGGGTCTATCTTGTTTAAAGGTCCACAACCCCATATGGGTTTTAGGGACTGGTTTCACTAGTTTGTGATTGTATGCCTAAAAAACATCTTAATCTATGCAGTGAAAAATGAAAAAAGCCCTAAAGCGGGATTTCAGCATGTATTTTGATTACACTGCTTTTTCATCCCTTTACTTTTAAAATGTATCTTCTTCTTCCTCTTTTGGATTTTCCCTTCAAGGGTCGCCACAGCGAATCATCTGTCTCCACCTAGTCCTATCTTCTGCATCCTCTACCCTTACACC
>JBBKCR010000134.1:12098522-12125197 GCA_037577295.1 Ladigesia roloffi
CATGCAATACCACAGCTCCTCTCTCGGCACCCTGTCATATGCTTTCTCTAGATCAGCAAAGACACAATGCAGTTCCCTCTGACCTTCTCTGTACTTCTCCATCATAACGACCTTTTACAAGCCAGCTTCAGTTCTTGGCCTTTGAGGGCTGATTAAAGAGACAATTAAGAGAGACTCTGGATTACAATAATTCTTTCTTTTAAGCTGCATGTAGCTGTGCTTAGACTCATAAACCAGTGAGATACCACCACTGATATAAGCCTGTGTGCAAACAGTCAAGTGCCTCATTATGGTAAGGTTGCTTTTATGTATATCTCGGCTTGCAAACTTGCCTGTTGAGCACAGAATTGAAATCAGCCAAGCTAAGATGGACATGCTTATCTATGTAATTACACTGTGACTTCAAACCAAGCTTAAATAGCCTATGCTGACTACATGCCAAAGGAGAATAAGGTTTGTTTTCTCCATGTCAGCAGGTTGGGTTTGTTTGTTCCGCTCTACTGAGCACCACTGTGCTTGTGAAGCTCGTTACTGCCAGTTTACAAACAGCAGCATAATGCTTGGCCTGTGGTGGAATTACCAAAAAAGGAATTGGCACGGCAAACACAATGGTGCAACTGCACAATGTAGGGTAATGTAATGATCATGGCCTGCAAGGATATGTTCTTGAAATCCCTCTTCCACTCAGGGACCGCAGCCAGCAGAAATGCCTTTTTCCCTCTCCTCCATCACACCCCTATTTTACACCATTCCACAAATGAGTGAAGCACAAGAAGATCAGTTGTTTGAGTAGAAAGCATCAAGAGGTGTGCTGTTTTCCTTTCTTGGTAATAAGAGAGATTTGGAACAGAGCATTCCATTTTTCATCTCCAAAAGAAATATCATACATTTTTTATGATATTTCTGACTAATCTGGTTTCTACCCCACTGTTTTGCTTAGTCTGTGTAAAACAGATGTAATAAAATGTCGACAGAAATTCATTTTAATTTAGTTAGTGCAAAAAAAATTTGAACATGAGAATTCATTTATTCATGTATAGGCACATTTGTTCATATAAGTGTCTCATAAATAAGTTGCTGACAAGAGCACACACCTTTTAATTCTTTGTAAAAGGACGTTGACATTGGAACCGCACGGTCTAGAACAGCCAAACTGAAGCCTAAGGTCAGAATGGTAAATGCCTGTGTAGTAGATGCGTATGAGTCCCAAAGTACTGGGCTATGGAAAAGCGCAATTTCTGTTCTGGATGCAAACAAATCCAAGCTGCAATGTTCCACATCAAAAGTAAAGTCTTCTCAGGACAGTAAAGACAGAAGAATATGGTATAATTGTGATGATATAGAGATTTACTTAGATTTATTTAAATCTATAAAATAAAGTGACTAAATTAATGCAAGAATTTATAACATATTGATGTTATTAATTTATGTCATCACATATTTCGCTGGACAACACACTTCTAGTAGCTCAGCTGATTTCATTAAACCTGATATCAATGTTAATGCCTATAAAGACTGATTACAATCAGGCATGGATTTCCAGCTTCTAGGAGACCTCTCTTTCTTCATGTAGAAAAATGTGTTTAGAAAAGCAAACTGTCCAGTATAACCTACAGCATAGGTATTGAGGATTAGAGCTGGGTGGGGTGGGTTGTGTGCAGACAGTCTTTGGCAGATATTCCAATGACACACAGAATCTATGGACCTTATGGGTCTGGTTTTTGTCTATTGAATCTGTCCTTTTCATCTTCAATGCCAAGGATTAAATGTGAGAGCAAGAATGTGCTTTCACAAAGGAAAATGCAACAGAAATACATTTCATAGGAAGTGGGTTTTGCTGGGCGGACCAGCAGTTCAACTCCAGTGCTCATTTAAAAGCCAGTGAATACACTATCTATAGTGAGTGTCTAGGGTTGCCTAACTTAAGGTTACACTGTCTGCATTTTGGACACATCAGTCTGTGCCCACCACATGACCACTGTGCAAAGTCTGATAACTGAAGTTAAACACGACTTTTCTAGGACAACTAGAAAAAGCTAAAGTGTCGAATAGGGAACAAATGCTTTGTGAGGAGCGTTTAATTTTTATGCAACTCCAAGAATTGCATTACATGTTAGATAAGATCAGATGAGATAAACCTTTACTAGTCCCACCAGTGGGCAATTTGCAGAAAGTGGGCAGTACAAAGGCAAGAGTAGCAAAACAATATATTAAAAGTTATACAATACAAAAATAGTAGAAATGTGTCAAGATTGTTCACAGTAATATGAAAAAGAAAAAAGAATTGGACACAGAAGAGAAATATTGCATATTACGTTTGTTTAAATTGTTTTGATAAACAAGTTAAATGCATGACTGCCAATCGTGTCAACCTATCCAGCAACATTTTGGTCTTTACACAAATGTTTGCATTGTGAAATTTTTCATCTGTACACTGATACTATGACTTTGCTAAAAGGTAAAATCACCTGACTGCAGAGTGTAGCAGCTTCAGGAATTGCATATTACTGATTGTACTGTAGGCAGCATGTCTTGCCAGATTTCTATGGAGCAACTCTTACTCAGGTCACGGCAGAAAAGACAGCATAATTTTCACAGCTCATTGACCACTGTGGATCGTAAGACCTTGTCAAGATAACTGGCATCGCCCCCTAATACCACTAAATGGGCTAAGATAATTCTTTTATATCAGATGCCCTTTTTTCACATTTGGATACACAGTTTAGCTCTGACCTCTGATGAAATTCAAAATTGCTGCACATTAAAAAGATAAAACACCAGTTGCAGACTGATGAATAACACTTACTAATTATCCTTATCTCAGCTGGGCCAAATAGTGCACACAGTGAATATTAATGACCAAGTCACTTTTTTTTGGCTCCAGCTCTTCAACTCCTTTTCATTTTTTAGTCTGATTCAAATTGTCTGTTCTGTTTTGAAAGCTCCACAACCATCCCTTGCCCTCAGCCGATGCTCAAGCAGAGGATTTGCCAGGAAATCACGTCTTCAAAATCACCATTTGAGGCACTAATAAAAAGTCAAATTCTGAAATGTGTCATTTTAACTCATCTGAAGGTTGCGAGTTTTCAGTCCAGAGAGGAGCACCATGTGAAGCTTAATCATTTGCTTTTACACACAGTTGTCACAGGTCAGTGCAATCTTTTTTTATACATTGTCATTTTGTTAGATGATTAAATTCTTTTGGTAAAAAGCAGTAAGCAGGTGAAAGCAGACTAGAGTGGATTGCCTTTGACAGCCAGAGGAGAGCTTTCATCTCCTGTTTCATTTCATCTGACATAGTGGTTACGTTTGTCTTGAATGACAATAGCGTTGACATTTTCTCAGGCATGTTTGTTTGTTTCAGCATTTTGCTGCATCTTACAAATCTGAAGGATGCTTCTTTTAAAGCTTTCCAAATCACCAGCTATCATGTATTGTACTTCATTCAAGAAGCTGTCTAGTCTGAAATACTACTTCATTATGAATGAATGGGGATAAACTTCTCTGAGCTGAAATGGGGAATAAATGCTAATTAGTTGGTTATCATGATTTCACAAAAACAATCACTTTATTTTTGCAACTTACTTTAAATTTAGGCGCTGTATCAACTTGAGTCTGGGAGTCAACATTATGTGTAAAACTATAAATATGTTTACATATTACATCAAACTCTACTGAAGAAAAGAGGAAATTATAACAACCCTCTCATTTATATTAGCTTTCTGATTGGCATTACAATATTCATAATTAAATTAAATATCATTTTTAGGCCTTGTGGCTATTCTGGGAAGGAGATTTTGCTAGTATGTGTAAGTGTGATTGTCTTTGCCATATGTTCATATGTGCAGGTATCATAGGAGGGTAACTATGACAAATTACAGACTAGATGGCACTGTTGTTCCTCATATAAGAGCATGTTAGGACTGGAGTGTTTGGTGCAGCATATATACTTATTTTATGGTCCTGATTTAAAGAGAATTGCACTGATAGTGTAGAATCACAAAACAATTTATTTATCGCAACAACCTCTTGTTCCAGATGAAGCAGGCAAAAGTAGCATTTTTTAATTTTACGTTATGGAGGATTTATTAAGATATTTTAAGCTCATACTCAGTATGTCTGTTCTATTTAAGGTGCTGATGACAGAGTAGACTGGCGAAGCACTATAGATGCTACCCTCTGAGACATTTTTGACTTTTCATATAATTACACAAACACAAAATAGACCCCTTCAACATGGAGAGATCCTCCCGTGAGATGCCGACTGATTAGAAGCACTAAAATCTCATTAAGAGTTGTCTGCATTTAATTAAGTTTTCAAATCAGGCATCCTATCATTCTAGAGTATGCATGTACTTGGGGAGTGTTCTGTTTAAGCACACACATATATCTGATTACTGTTTTGCTTTTATGCACCAATAATTTGGGTAATAAAGAGGTAGTGATGCAACACTTATTCACACGCTCAGTCGACTGCACACTTATTTTTGTGTGGTACATAATTATTATCATGCCATTTTGTAGGTCTGTGTTTAATACACAAAGAGCATCATTTGCAGTAATGTCTTACAGTGACAAAAGCAAACCCTCATTGTCCTTTCAAAAGGAGAAACAAGCTTGATTATGCTCAGCAGATGGTTCTTTTCTCAGGAGAATTGCATTTCCCGCATTCAGGCTGCCCAGGGGAAATTTGTCCACAGGATAAAGGCACAGCCTATCTCTGTCAGGGCTCACGTAAAAGCAGCGAGTACAAATCCACAATGCCGTTCTTGGAATGATAAGTACCCACTTTTGTAATAGAACTCCAAACAATGAACAAGCCACTGCTTCAAGGGGAGGTAGGGGGTGAAAGTTGGTGGTGCAGGTAGCCAAAGCAATTTATCCAACCCAAATTAAGAATTACTTACCAAAAGCTGTCACACTGTCAACCTGCAGTGAATGGAACTGACCTAGACCCTGGTGGGTTTCAATTTAATACGGAGACAGACAACAGAGAAGAAGAAACATAAGGAAAAGACTGGGATTCACAACAGTGCTGGTGTCAGCAATCACTGTGAACTATATGTCCTCTTTATCTGTGCTTTGCTTTTTTGTAGCCAGCAGCAGAATGAATTACATTTTAAATTACAAGGCAATCCTATAAAGGGCCAAAACCAACATTTGTATTGAATTTTATGTTCTGAAACTTTACACTTTTATTGAACAAAACAAAGTTTTTCTTGGATGTGCACCCTATACATTTTGATTTGTATCTGCTGAGTTACTGTGTCTGCGGTGAACTTACATCATGCCCTAAATAAATAATTTAGGCTTTCTTTAAGATTCACACTGTTTCCAAGTGGCTGAGAATACTGTTCCCTACTTCGCTTCTAATCATCTTGTAGAAAATGTTTCATAATTAGCACAGCAAGGCAATATTAGTCACCCAGTATAATGTGGCACATGGAATCAAGGCCAAATTTACCTCTGTTACACTAATTAGCTCTGATGCCAATACACACTCTCCTTTGATTAAAAGGCCTTTCTTTTCAAACTCTGCCCGGTTTCATTTTTTTTTAATCAAAGCTTGTGAGCGCTAGTCAGAATGCTGCTTTTATACTCCTTTTGCATTCAAGCATTCCAGTCAAATGTCTCTAGTCAATAGCTATTATGCACAGGTGACTGACAAGAGAACATTGTAATAAAGTGTAATGAGTAAGCAAATTAGATCTGCTGAAGAAGAGATTTAGTTTAGTACCATGACATTTCTTTCCCATGGCTGAACTGTTTAACTCCTTTACACTCACACTGTCTACCCCATTCCCCTCAGTAATAGCACAGTCCAAACAGAGATTATACGCACTGAAATGGAAACAGCTAAGCTGCACAAATGCTGGCATCAAACCTATGCTAGCTGCCACTTTGGCTGCACCTGACTGGCAATACAGCAGCTTGCAGTTAGCAGGTCTCTACTGCATAACTATTCATGAAGCATACAGATCATTCATATGTGGGCAGTGTAGATTACTACTGGTTCCTTTATCTGGTAAAATAATTTGCACAAAACTATGATACAAATGAAAATTTCAAATATTTAAATTCGAGAAGATGTATGTCACTAACGGCTTGCCGTATATTAATTGATTTCTCAAAATACACAGTTAGGATGTGAACATTCAGAGTGTATTGTGAAATGTTCCCTTGTAGTGACACTTAATAATTTGGGTTTTCTTTACATTGGTGAAGATGGGGACCAGGGTTTGCATAAAAATACATGTTTTATTCACCACCCAAATTCAACAATGCATCTTTTGAGTTTTTTATTTAGAAAAAATATTTAGAATGGTAATAGATTGTTGGGACTATTTTGGGGTAAAACACCCCTCTCCTTACAGTGTACCTCTGCTATGAAAGACTTTACCACAAATTGGCATCATACACTGTATTCATAACATTTCATGTAATAACTTTGTGGTTCTATTTACTATTGATTTAATTGTTCCAACTTTTTGAGCATTTCAATCTTCAGGGTTTTGTTTACATGTTAATGATTGCATTATGCAAAACTTGTTAAATATTTGTAATTCCCTGAACTGAGCATTGGAAACATTTTAGGAGTATGCTGTAATTATGCAATATTTGCAATAATCTCTGGGCTGGAGCTCCCACTGCAGCATGAAACAAAAACAGCTTTTTGCATTTAACAGTGGAAAACAGTGGTAGATTTATTTTTCAATTAGATCCAGATCTTTCAGACATTCACTCTTCAAATTCACTCTTTTTTTTTAAATAAGAAACTAAGATTTTTTAAATGTAGGGTTAGGCTTAGGATTTTTACTGGCTAGTCTTGACCTCTTAAAAGTGCTTAAAAGCTGTAAAATCCCACTGCCTTCTACCAGATTAACATGCAACAAAAGTGTCAAGTTTAGCCCAGTGTTGAAAGATTCTTTTTAAGTGCAGTGTAAAAGGATGTCAAGAGTGGGAGTCAGATTCCATCACGTTGCATTACAGCAATGGTAACCCGCAATGTTTTACTCCTCTAGGGTTTCTTCTGTTTTTTTTAATCATGTTTCTGACTCACCGAGGAGAGATTAATGTGCTCCCTAGAGAAATTAATTATATCAGGACTTACTACAAACTTTCCTAGCTATGATCAATGAGTCAGTGAGGGTAAATTCTCAATTTCCTTTTCACCTAAGAATGTACGCAACCGGTCAAAACTTTTAGAACTCACTGTGTTTCATGTTTTTAAAATTGGAATTCAAACTGTTCAAGCCCAACAAATAGCATGACATGATTCAAAGGACTGTTCTGAAATGCGAAAGGTTTAAAAATGGTGAGGTTACCCAGAAGTGGGAAATAATTCTGTAGCTCCATGCAGTACCTCTGGTATGTGTCTGGTTGGTTGGGTTCGTTCTACAGCAAGATAGTGATAAACCACCAGTCCAAGCTCTGCCAGAAATACCTTAGAAAAAAGAACAAGATGGTAAGTTGGAAAATATGTAGCAGCAAAAAGACTCCAGAAGTGTTCAGACTTAAACCCCAACCAGCTGCTTTATGATGAACTGGACAGAAGAGTGAAAGCAAAACAATTCTGTAACATTCTGCAACACTTATGGGAAATACTGCAAAATAAATGGCAAGAACATTATGCAGAATGAACAATAAGACACTGAACCACTTGAATTTCAATATAAAAAAAACATTGAAATATTGAAGTATTATAAAATTTTTGACTGGTAGAGTACACTTGCAGTTGATCCTGCTAATGATAAATCAAAGTTCTTCCAGATTATAAGGATGCCATTGATGGACTAAAATCAATCCTATACAATTTCAAAATTCCGCATGAATCTTTATTGAATTTCAAATTAAGAGATTGGCTAGAACATGCAAGCACATATACCTCTTTTTATTTATTTTGGATGAATATCATGGTGCTACTACCATCTTCTCCCCCTTTTTTAGACACTGAGATTAAATTATCTCAACATGTTTTCCTAACACATTGCTTTATGTATGTTTTCCTTGTTGATTCACCATTTCCAGTGAAGCAGTTCCATATCATGATGCTCCCACCTCCATACCTCACTGTAGTGGCATTCTTGGGAACATATATGCAACCCCTCTCTCTCCAAGTAGAACACGTTGATGTATTTAATAGCACATGTGTGCTCTGCATGGGGTGTACGAATGAGGAAAAAGCTTTTAAAGAGATTGATGGCATCTCTCTTCCCTTCCTTATCATTTGTCTGAGAGATATCTTAGGTGGCGCAGCTATCAAGAGAAGATTAGTTTTGGTCAAATGACATCTTTCAAATGCTACTTAGGCATTTATACAGACAGGGCTTATTTTTTCTAGGGCGCTGTTATTTTCTAGGGCTTTGTGTTTTTTTTCCTGTGGGTGTTCTTGTCTCTGGCAAATTTAGAAAGCTCTATCTTATTAAACAGTGATTGCTGCTGGATGTGTCCAACAATCGTTTTTTTTTTTTATGTCTTTTATGCCTGAGAACCTTTTTGCAGCTTCAATCTCACTAATTTAAAAGTATTCGATATTTTGTTTCCTGTCGTGTAGTTACTGTATATTGATTGTCACTGTCACTGGAACATCTTATTGAATGTGATGTTTCTCAAGGCTGACATCATGCATGCCAGTAGTCATTATTATCAACAATAAGAATTTGTACACTTAATGACCTTGACAGTGACCTGATTTGATGTATTAAACTACTGTATTTACATCAGAAATAATCTTGTTCATTAAGTCATACCGAGTAGATCTGTCATAACTAATCACCCAAGGGTACTGAACCCTTTATTCTGCTTTTTTGCACAGTTTATTTTGAATATTTGTCTAATTCTAAAAAACTAGCCATACTATGACTCTACAAATACTAAAGCGTGTGCCATCACTGCTGTGTCACAGCATGTGATTGCTTGGAGATTAATTCTATCCTTCTCACTGACACTTTACAAAGCCCTGTATTTCAAAGAAGATTTTTACAAGGTCTGATCTAGCTTATTTAACCAATGAGCCTGTCTCATAAGCATTCACAGCAGAATGACAGGGGTGGATTTGAGCACACTGAGAGGCGTGGGATATGTCAAAGCAAGAAAACTTGCTCCCTTGGTCATGATTTCCAATTGGTTTGGCTTCATAGCACCCATGTAATGCATTAAGGAAAACTCATTTGCAGCTCTTTGAGAACAACTGTAATCCAATCCCAATCTATTACATTAAATAAATATAAATTAAAGTGATTTGATGATGCACTTAGTATTTTGCAAATAAGATGACATGATTGGTAGTTGTATGGGATAAATCAGTGTAATCAAATCGACACCCAAAAGTGTTAATTAAAACCCTTTTGAATGAAGTTCCTCCACATAATGAAAAGACTTGATTTCAATCAAAAATGTACTGGAATGTAATTTCCCTGATATTAACTAATGAATGCACTTTTCAGAACACTTTTATACCTGTATTTTAGCTCTGTCCTCAAACTGAGTAGATATAAACAAAAATAATAGCTATGAGATAAGAGTGCAACTCTCCCACTGTCCTCCACAGGACATTATCCTGATTAGGGAGACATAAGTAACTGAACAACAGGCTGCATCCTGCTGCATCATTTCTGTGCACACTATGCAATTAGTTAACAAACAATTGATTCCAGGTATGGTATTTTTATCTGGAATCCATTGCTATTGTCTCAGAAAAAGCGCATCATGAGGTTGATGAATAGATCACCAAGAGATTACAATAGTAAATAGTGTACAAGAGTAAACAGTGTGCAGTGTCCTCATTTCCTTTATGCTATTTCATATTTCTTCATTTAACAGTCTGTTTAGAGCATTTAATTGTTTTTCTGTTGTCCCTTTGGACTGATTGGAGTAAATGTTCTCACTCTCTGCCATAAATTGTACCTACAGCGAACACTGAAGTTATAAGGAGTGCAGACTGAGGGACACTTTATAACCTCAGTATTAAAGTGGGGTGGGTGTAGGTGAACATATATCAGTATGGTGGGTTTCAAATTATTTTATAAGGAGAAATGTAAGAAATGTGGAAATTTTCCATTTGGAAAATTTTCAGGTTATAGGACTGTTAATATGGAAGAACATGACAGCCAAAAAGAAATGATGTGTCTCATGTGCATATACACTACATTTGTTTCAGGTGGCTCCATAAGCCTCCATACTAAAGGGGTTATCATCCCTGCTTCTAAAGATTTAGAATTCAGTCCCAGTATGATATGTCCTCTGATATGCAGAAACTGGCCAGCACAGAGCCCTGACCTCAACCTCACTGAACAGCTCTATTGTTATAAATTGGAAAGAGCAATTTGAGCCAGCCTTTGTTGGCCAACTTCAGTTTAATGGCTTTAGCTGCAGACATGTGAATGAATGAAAACCACTGCACCCCAGACCCCCAACACAGGGTCATTGTGCAGGGTTGTCTAGTGGAAAGGTTTTTTAAAGAAGTTAAAGCTGTTCGGGTGTTGTTTTGTTTACTTGCTTGTATAGTGTGTGGTGTAACTTTTTCATTTTTTTCTGAGCATGAATTTTGCTTGAAAATTCAAGAAATTGCGGAAGTCTTCATTGAGCACATATTTCACTTCCTAAAGCCCGAAATGAGGTGAGGAATTGAAAAATGAGAAGTTAAAATCATTGTATTGCAGGCCTGACAGAAGATCATATGGGAAGATGCATTTCCCATCTGTTGATATCTTTGAGTTCCAGACTACGAGTGGTCATTGGCTGCAATGATTGGAAACCATACAAACATGATTGTTTTTTTTTCTGAATAGCTAAATTACTCATGATTCCCTGAAAATATACCAAGAGCTCCTTCAGCATTCTTTACGTCTGCATGGCAAGATTTCTATATCGGTCAGTCAATACACATGTAAATATGCTTGAGTTAAAACTGATATTCCATGCTCTGCGGGATTCATTGAGGATCTGTTTTGTTGCAAAGGGTGAGAACAAAAACAATCGTATCACTGCCAATTACCTAAGGGGAACCTTGTATTATCAGCTAATGTTATATTATGATTAAAATGCAAATATCCATTGATTCATTTCTGTCTCAGGAGCATCAGGTAGAAATACAGAAGAACGTTACGTATCACTGTGTGGTTATTTACCCTCTTTTTGCACTGAAATTGAATGGATTTGTGAGCACGACGATGAATGCTGATGACAGAGAGCCTGCTGTGATGTGACTCACACACTGCTTTACAGCAGCCTTGTCTTGTTCATCAAAATCTGACTGAGGTCAAGCTCAGAACACGGTGCTCAGAACACACACACATTCAAGCTTCACAGTAATGAGAAATAAATAATAAGTGCTTTTAGTGCTCTGATATTTGCTAGGAATTTATGAGTTTGACTTTCTTTAGTCAAAATGCTTGCATAATCACATTTTCATTTACAGCACTGGCAGACGCTCTTGCAAAGAGTGACTTCGTTAATTACAGTCTAGGCTGATACAATAGCATGCATGAACAGTAGAATTCACTGTAAAATATCCCATCATCGCACACTATCGAAACCACTCAAAGATCTGGAAAAAAATCTGCTTTCTGGTCCATCAAATTAATTTATTACCAAAAAATATTTAGCTTGCTGTGTGAAGGAAAAGGATGCAGGAAATCTTTTATTATAATTGCATACCTGGCACAGCGCTGTCACCTTCCCTGCTATGTTAACTACTTTAGAAGGCTCATTTTTTACTTCATGTACCACACTGTCATATTTAAAGATAAACTGCCTCTTCACATTACAAAAGCCAAAGACGTCAGGCAGCCCTCAGATCAGGAATCATGTTATTGGACCTTTCAGGATTCAAGAAGCATTAGTCTCACCAATCTAATATGCAGCCTTTCAATCTTAAGCCCCCTTCTATTAGATTTGCCACTATTTTGAATCACATGCCTGGGAAATTTCACAAGATCCTGTACAGACGGTAAAATTCATTGCTGAGGCCAAGATGTTTCACAAATGATTCATTAGTTTCAAGATGGCTAGTTTTAAAGCCATGACTAGTGCAAGTTGCTGCCAGCAATCTAAGGATATTTGATTAGTTCAGTTCAATCCATGTTTTGTACGACATTGACATTTTATGTTTGCAGTTAATAGTCTCATTACAATTATGATGCTCAATACCACAAAGCGCTTTTGGGCGCATCTAGGCCTCGTCCACCATGTATTAAGTATTATGGGTGATGTATTAAGCTGAGTTTAAAATGAAATTAAAGTGTATTGGGAGCGTATTTGGGGGCATATTTAGGGTTTATTCTAAAACAATTGACAAAATCTCGGCCCTTTTGGTGCAAAGTCTCCGTCTGGGGGGAAAAGGGGGTTTGCGGATGTGCAGAGTCACAGCCATTGTCCGGGAAACAAAAAGTGGGCGGAAATGAAATGAATGCTTTCATATATATGCCACGTTACTGCACATTCTTCTGCTGTATATAAACAAACTACTGCACCCACACAGCCTGTAAGTATGGAGCTAAGTACGAGTGGGAGTGGGGGTGAGCATCGTAATTCAAGACTGTTATAGCTTGCAGTCTTGTTTTTGTAGAGACCAGAATTCCTAGTTCCATCAGTCACAGCAAGTCGTCCATGTCCTGAAGCAGCAAATTATCAGGATGTTTTTTGGCAAAATGAGATGAGCCTTTGTGTTCTTTTTGGTCATCTGTGGTTTTCACTTAAAATGCCTTGGAATTTCTGCCCAGTCTCTTTGTGTCATGAACACTGACCTTAACTGAAGCAAGTGAGACCTGCAGTTCTTTAAATGTTGTTCTGGGTTCTTTTTTGACCTCTTAGATGAGTCGTCGCTGCGCTCTTTTTAGGATGCCCACTTCTAGGAAGGTTCACCACTGCTCCATTTTTTTCCCCATTTGTAAATATTGTCTCTCACCACACTTCACTCTAGTCCCAAAGCTTTAGAAATGGCTGTGTAACCTTTTCCAGACAGATAGACATCAATGACCTTGTTTCTCATCTGTTCTTGAATTTCTTTAGATCATAGCATGATGTCTTCCTTTTCTTGCTTCTTTTAACTTACTTTTTAAGTGACCTCATGATTCATTATGTCTTTTAAGTACAATTATTTAGATCTTTTTATGCACTTATAATGGTGATCAAAGATACAAAAACTTGACCAGTGTTTGAAAGTCCAAATAGTAAGATTTTAACTGGCAGTCTGGTCATTTTTTGAACAGTGATTTGATGCAGTCTGTGGTAAAAAATATGCACATTTTATTCTATACACAAAGGCTTAATTTCTGAAAACATGCAACTTATTTCTTTCTCTCTTTCTCACACCCTCACTCAAAATCTCACTGTCTTACACAGCTTTCTCCATGTGTTTTCACTCTGTAATTTAAAAGAAAAAGCATAAAACGATGGTTGTCACATTTCAAACTGTGGCCCAGACAAACCGATCAACTAAATATACACCTACTGCTTCCCCTGATGTTGACTGTCAGATAACAAGCTCTGCTACTCAGACTGTGTGGCTGACTTCTCCCATTGGATGGATGCCCACCACCACAAGCTAAACCACAGAAAGACCAAGCTCCTCTTCATCACATGGAGTCCTTCACCAAGCCACGACCACATCATTGTTGAGAACTCAGTTATCGAACCATCAAAAAATAAACCATGGTTATGATAGATGAAGGTCTTTCTTTCTTGCCAGAGATTGCCCAGACATGCAGAGACTTCTACAACATCAGAAGAATCCTGTATTTTCACTGAAGGTAACACAACCTCTTCAGCAGGATGGACTTCCACTGAAGGTAAAAAATTCACTTCACCTGTTTCAGAATGCAGCTGCAAGGTTTGTTCCAAAGTTCACACAAGCCAGACCTTCACTAAAGAACCTTTACTGGCTCCCTGAGGCTGCTCACATTAAGTTCAAGTCCTTCACACTTTGAAAGCCGAGAATGGACTTGCACCCCCACACATATAAAGATTAATCAAACACTGTGTCACTTCTTGTCCTCCTAGGGCTTCAAGCATGGCTAATCTTGAGCCTTCACCTATCACAAGAAAAGGAAATCATACTTCAAGACTCTTCTCAGTCTTGGCCCCCTAGTTGTGGTACGAACTCCCTCTTCTTATCAGTGGAGTCCCTCACTGTCATCAAGCATCATTGGAAGACCCACCTCCTCATCGAGCTCTAAATAAACTGTGCCTCTTGTTTCTGCTTGCTTATTTTTCAAAAATTAAAAAAATCTCATCCCCATCCCTTCCTTTCTTTTGTCTTATTTATCTTTGACATGTGTTTAGGTTTATCTAGTGTGCAATAACTTGGTTGAACAGTGGGCATTGATTTATAAATAACTTTACAGGTAAAGGAAACAGATGTGGACTAACTGAGGACTGATGTATGTCACTCTGGATAAGAGTGTCATCTTAATGCTGTAAATGTGTAAAAATCAACCTTGACTGTCCTATCAGAAAGAATCTTCAACAGTCCATTGTTATTACATGTAAGCAAATGGTAGCTTTTGTCATTTCATGCTGGTTCAGTATCTGTTAGCAAAGTAGCATGGCACATATCATAGGACAGCTAAACGACAAACCTTGTTAATAAAATCTGGCCTTTTAAAAATTCCTTTTTATAGTGCATATGTTTGGAGGCTGACTTGAACAAAGGGATGCATAGAATTGCTAGATTAGCGTGGCTTACCTAAGGTTAAGATTTATTGAACAGAATTTAATAATTGCCAAATGTAATCAAAAAAGGGTTCAGCATTATATACAGCCCCAAGCAGCACACGTGTAAGGCATTTTATCACTATTTCACTCCATGGCAGTACACCTTGCAATATGGTAGCACAGACGATGAACAATGTTTTTGGTCATGCGGCGTCAAGGAATATTCTATGTCTATGCCCTGAACGAATCAATCCCTTGCATTGCGCACCTAATGAACAGTCAAAAACTGCATGCTTTTTAAAATGCCACCTAAAACACTTCATGACGCAAATGTGTATGGTAGCTATGATAGCGTTACAGACTCATTCTGAAACTAGTTACTTCACCATCAAGCTTTTGACTTCCACTCTATAGAAAAAGCGAGAGGACGTAACTAGTTTCTGAAAGCAAAGCTGGTCTGTTCTCTTTTAGCTGCATTACACCAAGGCTCCGAAATCAGTGTGGTCAAGAGTGGCTGTCTGACCTGCTCTTGCTAGACATAGCGAGGGAAATGGAAATTGAAAAGGAAGAGATCCTAAACACTTTTTTAGAAATGCCCCCCAATATGAGGATACTCCTTCAAATCTTTGAGTTAATTTGGTGCAAGGTAGATTAATAAAGACCTAATTAATAAAGACATGGGTTTGTTTCAGTTTTAGAATTCCTGTGCACGTCCCTGCTGCATGATACATTTTTAAATCCAACAGATTTTGTCCTAGGTTTAATCCCAGTTTGCTGTGTGAAGAACAGAGCTACACTACACTTCACCAATCAAGTGTTACTGCACGTTACAAGCTTTGTTCTTGCTTCTCTTTTTAAAGCAATGAAAACTGGACAAGTGCGATGGCACTCATGTAGGAGATTAGTCTCAAGAGATTGTTGATGTTACAAATGATTTTAAAAATAACTCCATCTTTTTATGATAATTATAGAATTATTGCATTCATTTTAACTGAAATATTAGCATGTGCATTAAACATTGTAGCAGATCATGTTACAACTATTCATGATTCATGTGATATATTTTGGTTTTAGGAATAGATTCTGGATATATATAACTATTCAGATATATAAAATGCCAGGCTTGTTCACTTTTAGGTTTTTAAGTTCTTCATTCATTAGAACATAATTATACAATAAGGCACTTTGAAAACTGACTTTGGAAACATCATTTGCAGGAATGTTAAGTTTTACTGTAATAGGAATATTTTCATTAAGCTCACAAATGGCACCTTCCTGACATTTTCTTTGAACACAGGAGTCAGACAAGGTTGCCTGGTTTCCACTTATGTCCTTTCAGTAGCAGTACAGCTAATGAACTTAGACATTAAAGCATCATACACCCTCTAAGTGACATTCCTACTACTGTCAACAGAATTAATATATAATCATCTAGCAGACCATTTATTCCTATTTTTTAAAGACTTTCAGGTGTTTGTTGCACTTGAAAAAATCATAACTGTACATTACCAGTAGTATGAGCAACAATTTATTTTCACAATTTTTTTTTCACATCAGTTATTTGTAATACCAATATTCTCTTTAACAGTGGTATGAAGATACATTGTTATATGCATCTCCTTTGTTTGAGAATTCCCATCAGAACTTTAATTTACACACAATCAAATATATGAAATATTTACATAACTCAAATTCTATTTTGAATCTCAACACATGTCCCAGGGATCTTAACTTAACAAACCTTCCTTTCCAAAAAATTGTGTAAAATGTTTTATTAACAAAATTAACAAGATTATTTAGAAATTGTGTAAACCCACATTTTACTGAAAATAAAATAAAGACTGAAAGATATCTTATGAATGGCAGACCATTTTTCGCCCAAACCTGTATATATTGTTCAGCATTAACGGTGACTTCCAAGATCCACCCATGCCTTATGCACTAATGCAGCCTGGGTGACATGGTGCTCATGATTTCCAAAAATATTTTTGGAAACCACAGGAAACTTTTCCACCAGGAAATCATCTGTTTTAATGCAGTGTGGTTTGTGGGACTGAGGATTGTGGGGTTTTCGTTCTCAAGGTTCTCATGGACCTCATATTTTCTCAAAGCTTTTTTTGATTTTTGCACAGTGTTTGAGAGCTGGTGGTCTAGTTGTTGGGTAATTGGCCGTGCAATCTGAAGGTCATGGGTTAATATTCCACGACTGCCATTGGCACCCCTGGAATCTTGACCAGTGTACCCTTCCCCACACACTGCTCACTGGGTGCTGTACCCACTGTTTCACTTGGTGAATGGTTAAAATGCAAAGTAAAGAATTTGATTGTTCACACTCTGTACTGTGTTGTAGTGTGTTCATGCGTGACTTTTGTTTTTTACTTTATTTTTATGTCAAGCTGAAACCCCTTGAGCCGAGCTGAAATACTCCAGATGCAGACTGAGTATTCGGTCTCCGCCTGCTCTCAGGAGTCTGGACTCCTCGTCTGAACTTGACGTACACTGAGTTGAGAAATGCATTTTGAATTAGAACTGTGCTTTGACTGTGACTAATGAACATGAGAAAGACTTTTTGATAAACACCTGCAGTCTTCACCTCCTCCAAACAGCAGCGTATGAAACAATCAGTCATGTCGGGGAACAGCCAGTCACAACTAGGCAGAAAGATAAGATATGAAGAAAAGATCCTCATTTATCTTCATGGAAATTCTTTTGTCATTAGCATACTTTGTGCAACAAGAAATAATAAAATAGAATGAAACACTTAGACTTTGAACAGTAGTGCAACACAATTACAAGAACATTACTGTAACAAAATAACAGTGTAGCAATACTGTTGAGTGTGCATGGAATGTAAATTAATACATATTATAATGTAAACATTTTATGTGTTTCTAATGGGTGATCTTGTTCAGCTTATTAAATCTCACCCTTAACAATAGTGTTACACTGTTTTATTTTGTTACAGTAATGTTCTTGTAATTGTGTTGCACTACTATCTAATGTCTAAGTGTTTCCTTCTATTTTATTATTAATATGCTGATCACCCATTAGAAACTCGTAAAAGGTTTACATTATAGTGTGTATTAATATGCATGGCATGTAAAATTAACTAAAGTTTTATTCCTGTGTCTAATTAATAGTTTTAAATTGAAAAACAAATCATTTAAAACACTTATATGATGAATGAAGATATGATTGGGTAAGTTCAGTGTGGAAGAACATGATTGGGCAGCAGAGAGCCCTGACCTCAACCCTTGAACGGAGATTGTGAGCCAGACCTTCTTGTCCAACATCAGTGTCTGACCTTATAAATGCTCTACAGAATTAATTGAAATGAATTCCCACAGAAACACTCCAAACCTTTTCAAGCATGCTGGAATATTCTCACTCCATATTAATGTCTGTGTATTTAAATGCAATTTCATTAAAGTCCCTGTTCGGGTAACGGTCAAGCGTTCCAATACAATACGATTGTTGATATTGTGTATGCGTAGGGTAACACCGATCGTACAGAACTTCATTACCCAGGATTCTCCAACTCACTGTCACCCCGGCTTCCGTAGGATGTCGTGGCGTGAGAGTGTAGTAATTTATTCTGAAGCCTTCTGTGAGATTTAACGAAGATTTAGTCTTAGTTGTTAATATTTATCGGTAGTTTGACTGTGTGGGGAAAAGTATTTAGGAAACGGCAGTATGAGGCGTGCAGGAGTGGGTGAGTGACTTTTATTAGCTGTCAGAATGGACCGTAGTAGCCCAGCTATCTGTTTCTAGCTGTGTTTGCCAGCCGTTATGAATAAACGGCTTTGGGGCAGACGGTTTAAATAACATTAACCACTTCAGCTGATATCTAGCTACCTGTTCACCTGTTGATATTGGTTGCAGGTGTATTCTGGTTTCTGTCTTAAAAGCAAACCTTGCTCTATTTAGCAGGCCTACTTAGCTTCCTAGTTAGCCAGCTGGAACCTTATACGTGGAACATCTGTCTCAGGCCAGAACCAAACTGAGACTTACTGCTGCAGGTTCTTAATTTCAGTCTGTTGTTATTGCCTCTGTTGAAGTTCAAGTTTATTTCTGTGGCACATCGTCATCAACAAAAGACCATTCTATGGTTTCCAGAAATAGAACAAAAGTAGAATTAAATAGAATAAATACATTTACAGTAAATACCGCATAACAGTGTGAGATTCATTCTCTGTATTTTACCCATTCATCAAGTGAGGCATTGGATAGAAAGCTCTTGATCAAGGGTATATCAGTGGTGCCTTTAGTAGTCCTGGGACTCGACCCCACAGCCCTCTGATTGCAGGGGCAAAACATAAACCTGTAGGCCATCAGGTGTCCTAGAGACTGGGCCGATACTCACAATGTCCTTATATTTTTCTATGACATTTATATACAAACATATAATAAATAATAATTATAAGTTTTACCATGGCGAATTCAACCTCTTTTTAGAATTAAAGAAATTGTTTTGTGACTTTCAGAGTAAATTATCTCTTCTGACTGGGTGATCTGTTTGCAGCTCATTCAAAAGACCTCACAGGCAGAAACGCTCTTTAGAACTTAAGCATAAAGAGAGAATACATGTAAATATATTAGTTATGTGACACAAAAGGTATGTATTAAACAGGCTGTTTTTGCTGCTTACGTCCCATGTTTGAACTGTAGGGAAGCTGGAGTGAATGTACATTATGACACTTTTAACAGCATTTACATACTTTAAGAAAATGTGCTTTCATAAAAGTTGTGTTTTGGGCTCTTCAATACATTGAAATGCATAATAATATATTGTGGTGTATTCATGATACTAATATTTTGTCCATATTGTCCAACCCTATTTGTAACTCCCTTCTGTTGCATTTTAATGGTTCACAGGTGAGGGAGCTTCACAGGGAAATTATGTTGCAAGCGGGTACAGTGTTCATGAGGAGGAGAATGAACACTTACAGGAAGATCTTAGGGCGAAAGTGAGCGCACTAAAGCATGTAAGTAATACCAATGTCATACTTGTCGTTAAATCAATCTAAGTGTACTTTACAATATTTTATCAACTGTTAAGAATGTTTTAAAAGTAAATGTCTATTGTTCCTCTTTGCATTCTTTCAGCTATCAATTGACATTGGGAATGAAGTCAAAATTCACAACAAAATGTTGACAGAGATGGTAAGTTTGATACATAATCACTTTATGCTTATGAAAGAAGGATTTTGCAACATTGTAGAGGGATACATGTTAATGCTAAAATCATGCATTGTCTAACTTATGCAATGTTATGTTGATTTAAGTGGAATTTAATTTATTCTACATATTCATAAAACTTTATGACCGATGTCTACAAATTCTAATGCACAGTTGCTATTTAGTAGCTGAAATGCTTAAATAAGATGTACTTTTTGCAAAAAGTACTAAATCCACTAGTTCAGTTAGTGTTTGTAAGATCTCAGAGTGTATTTGTCGCAGGTGTGGGTGCTTACGTTTAAGACCTTTAGGCTAATGCATGTGGCTAACTGAGGAGAAGACTATGAAAGATATCTAAAGTGTGCAAAGCAAATCCCCAACATTCCTGCCAGGGATCTAAAGGAGGATTTGTCAAGCATAGGACAGGCCTACTGTGCAGTAGACCTGTCTCAATGTATATATTGATAGATTAGGGTTTTTAAATGGCCTTCTCTGTCAGACGGACTTGGGTATTATTGAGAGTCTGGAATTGGGTCCACTTGTAGGGTTCTACAAGAAAAGTGGATAAAATTCCAGAAGATACACACTTTAATATAGGAAACACCATTAAGAAAGGGAACACCATTATGTGTCCAATATGTTACATTTATCATATTTAAATTTGTGTCCAGCTGTTCCCAAATCTTGGCATAACTATTTATTAACATCTGTACTTCCTGTGTAACCAGGAAATGTCATCGATTGTTCAAAATTTGTTCTCATTTTAGTGACAATTTTGCAAAGTCGCCCAAAATAGTTTTGGTGTAAAATTGCATTGTAGAGAATCGCAATGTTGATTAAAGTGTTTTTATTCACTGTAGATGCTGAGCAGTGAACAGAACAGTCTAAATGTTGCTAATCTCTTTGTTTTTCGAACTTCTTGTCATTAATCTTTTATTGTACATCCCTGCATTTTTTTCTTGAAAATATTGTAATTAAATATATCAAGCATTAGGGTATGGATCTCTAATTCTGGTGTAACAATTTGTGAGGTATCTTTTAGAGGCAAAACTTGTCTGGTTCCCATTGACATTTTCAGAATTCTGAAGTCTCTGTAGAATGATGCATGTCACATTAAACCAATTTGATTTAAATGCATATTAAATTCCTCTAAAACACAGCAATTTCTTTAAGTGCATTCTGTATGTCATTTTACTTATTGTGCTTTCCCTCACCTTTTGTAGGACACAGATTTTGATTCAACAGGCGGTTTGCTTGGAGCCACCATGGGCAGACTAAAGCTGCTGTCCCGAGGAAGCCAGACCAAAATCTACTGCTACATGCTACTTTTTGCGCTCTTTGTTTTTATAGTCCTTTACTGGGTGATAAAACTGAGGTGATGTGAGGCCTAATGAATACGGACCCTCTGCAGGTTCACTCTAACCTTGCGTGTCGTGGCCCTCTACATGAGATGATCAGATAGTTACGAACAGGGTAGTGAGATAAACAGTAAAGATAAGGATTGAAATGATTGATTATCTATAAAATCTATAATTCTTATCAGTTACAGCACATTATTGGGGTAGAAATATCTTAACATTCCAGAGTTCCCCATTGCTGTATGATTTTAGCTAATGGATGTAATTGCTTTTGAATTCAGTATTCTTTCTGAAGTTCAGAGACTGTGATGCAATGCCAGTGTGGCTTATTGCAGATATGCAGCTGTGCTCTGGGGTTGATGGTCCTGTGTCTAATATCTGTGCCACAATTCAGCGTGTTTATTTAAATGGGAATGACCTGGCATTGTGTATTGTGCCAAGTTATTTACTGTCAACTGCTGAAGTTTGGCTTTGCATGGTGTAAACACCTTAATGGTTTGGCCTTGAGGTCATTCTGTACTTCCAGAATTATTATGGAAACTAGGAACACAGGACAACACCTCCAAGAACAGATGTATTCGAGGAGATTAGTTATTTTGGGAAATGTCTTATTAGACCTACTTTTGTATTTCCTGCAGGACGATGTTGAATATTTAAAATTATTTTAATCAGCTAGGAGAAATCTGGCCATGACCCTTGAATATAATTTCCCAGGAATTAATGAACTTCTGCTTTGTGAAAAATGCAAGGTTAATGCTTCAGAGAAGATTCTATCGTTGTGAGGTTTTAATAATATGGCATCTCTGTTGACTCTGCCAAGATTTAATAACTTTGGATATTGGTTCTGTCAGAATGAAACGTTTCTTGTTTTTTCTTAATTCTGTGCCATTTGAACATGTTCTGTTCTTTACAATGTGTGAATGTTCGTTATTCTGTTCTTTACATTAGATGATAAATGAACTGGCCATGGCATGTTAATGTAAGGGTTTTTTTCTGACTTATAAAATTGCCAATTTAGAGAGATGTTTCATTCTGACAGTAATGAGATTTGAATGCATCTTAAACAGAATACTTACCTCTGGAATAAGAATTTATATTTCTGTTGTATTTCTATCTATATTTGCGATTTGTAAGTAAGAAAATACCATTAAATATTCACTAAAAAGCAAGACAGTTGTATATACTTTCTAAACTGATTTAGGTTTTATATAGTCTGTTTAAACAACCTTGTATCTCTGCTTGTGTTTTCATTTTGAACATAACTGAAAATACCATCTGCTGCTCAAGCTGTCAAATTTTTTGATGAATGGACCAATTAAAATGGTTCAAAATAAAGCTATATTAATTTCCACTGAAAATTAGTGTTTTGCTCTTCTGAATTTTTAGAAATATGCATTTTCTTTTTGACAGAGATACATATATATATGGACAAATGATAAAGCCAAACTGACATTTAAATATTTAAATGAACATATGCACAGATGGCAAAACACTTAGGGGTGGTTTCCTAGACAGGGATTAAGCCTAGTCTTGGACTACCCTTTCTTTTAGTGGAAAATCTCTGTTCGCAGCAATACATACTCCAGGACTAGGGTTAACCGACCCTTAGACTCAAAGGCTGCTCAACTAGCTAGCAATCACCTATGAATAGTGATAAGTTACCTGCATTTAGATCTGAGGGCAGGAGATTGTGGTTAGAATTGAATGAGCATGGTGCTCAATATATAGGGATATATTATATGAGCATGGTGTAATATACAAGGAAATATGCTAAGGTAGGGTGTGATTTGTCATCAAGAACTGTCCACAATTACACAGACAGTAATTTTGCAGTGTACTAACCAGAGGCATTTGTCTGCAGAGCTGTTTGGGGTCCACTGAGTCTGTTCTGGTAGCTTGCGGTCAGCCAACGCTTTTTTGGGCCAGTTTCCCTGACCCAGATACAAATTAATCCCACATTTAAATAACTTTAGGCTACATCTTCGACTGGAATGAACAAAAAAAAACATACAATCTCAGTGGAACTGCAATTTAGTTTTGTGCGTGTCTCGCATGCGAGCTCCCCAAATGTGTCTTGCATGCGAGCTCCCCACACACTGACCTCTGGGTGCCTCTCATTGGCAGCAGTCCCCTGCTTCACTCGGTGAAAGAAATGCAGAAAAATAATCTGACGTCGTTCACACTGTGTGCTGCACAGTGCTGTGGTGTGTTCATGGGTGAATATAAGGGTTAGTAAGTTAAATCAAACAGCAGTGATATAGACTGCTATTATAAACACTGTCCACTTAGGAAATATCTAACCTGCTGATTCACTCTATGGCCGTTTTGACAGTTCATCTGATGATGCTGAAGAGCCCAGCAGAATTGCTGAATATAATACATTGTGTTCAGTACACACACAAGTGCATGATACTACATCAGTATCACTGTTGTTCTTGAACTGATCCACCTCCCAAATAGTATCTGCTCACTGGTGGTCCTCTAGAGCTCCTGACGGATGAACTGTGTAGAGGGTGCCACCATATAATGAAAAGAGGCACATGGTCCACAACTTGTTATTGTAAGAAAGCTGATAAAATAGACACTGAGAGTAGATCCAATCTAATGGAGCAGCTTAATTATATATTTATTAGTAGAGTTTTATCAAGGGGACATGGACTCAGCAATTACACAAATTAATTTCCATTGCATTCTTATAAAAATTAAAGTTTTATTGTAAGGTCAGACTACTAACAACAAGCTAGAAAGCACTGTCATTTCTCTAGAAAGGGAAACATCACAAAAAATCAAACTTTTTTTTAGCATTTTGGAAAAGAAAGGTTGCAAGACCAGTTTGTACATTCAACATGCCAAACTACAATTATCAGAAATATAACACATTTACAATCATGTCAAAATGAGCAAGTTTCTATACATAGATATGAAGGCAACAGAGTATAAGTCCATGTCATTTCAGCCTTACTCAACTAGGCTTCAAATCCTTTATTAAAATAGATTAAAATCAAGATTGCGGTTATTATAAGTGCACTTTGTTCTCATCGACAGAGTCATTACTGAACTATGGGTGGTGTTAATTCTTGGGTAGGGTGCCCATGTACTTGCAGATGATTGAAAGCATGACCTCATCTGCCCCAGCCCCAATTGACATCAATCTGGAGTCCCTGGTGATGTAAGACAAAACAGCATAACCTGGTGGGTAAGTGTGTATTATCATTTATGTTTATCTTTTTATATGATATAAACTATAAACAGGCTGTAAAGATCAATAATGAAGGATAGCCAGGCCCTTTGTGTTGTTTTGATGTGCCACATCACTAGGTGTCACTGCTGCGTAATGCGTTTCAGTAACAAACTTGGGGCAAAGATGGACTCACATTATGTGAAATATAATTCAAAACCATTCAGAGACTAACCTGTAGAACCTGCTGACCAGGACATCACTGGTGAAGCCCATTCCTCCCCAGTACTGCAGGCAGCTGTCCCCTAACTCTCGGGCCAAACGGCCTGCCTTCAGCTTCGCCATGGATGCCAACTTTGTTACGTCATTGCCCTTAATGTAGAGAGCTAAAACAACAAATAAATAACAAGGACTATAAGGGCAGATTCATTGTGGCATACCTCTTTAATACAGCAAATTTTATTTTACATTATACAAGTAGTCAAAATATGCCCCCTGAAATGGGAGATTTGACTACACAGTACTTGTCCTGAATCCATAAAAGTGACCATTTTTACCATTTTGAGCTGGTAACTGAAAAGTAAAGAATGTATTTGTTTATATGTACTGTTTCTATTGTGTTTTACACATTTATACCAATTACACAAAGGCATCCCTCATACGTGCCAGTGTGCACGACCAGCAGGGTGACACGAAGACATCAGAAACAGATAAAAACAGGCTGAGACGATGAAGATAATGATAAATGGGCCAACCTGTGCAGCGGTAAAGAAGTGAGCGAAGTAGCTCAACCTCAGTCTGTAGCTCGGCCAGACGGAAGTGCACTACCTGGTGGTTCAGCACGGGCTGCTGGAAGATCTTCCTCTGCCGAGTGTAGTTAATGGTCTCCTCTATAATTTTCTCCATCATAGTGAGTACTATCAATTATAAACAGAACTGGTTGAAAAACAGTATGTGTATTTACAGTAAAAGGCAAAATGTAAGATATATTTTTTCTCATTTTAATCATGAGAATACTGCTATTTTTTCCAGTGATGCTTAATGGTTAATATACACTGCTCTGGCGAAGTCAAATGGGAACGTTTCCAATGTAATCAAAAGGAAATGAATAGATTTTCCACTTGATGGCCATTCCCACATAGTCCTTTGGTAATTTTGTCTAAACTTCATGCTGTCCTCAAACTGAAACATTTTGAAATTACTGGATTAGTCAACGTGTGTCAACGTTTCATGAGCCGTATGAGCCATCGTCATGAATGTGATATCACGTCAATGTAATACTGCCACTGAATCATAACCCACTTAACTGCCTCAGAGCCAAGTATCATGGAGTGAAGGTTTTTCCCAGGATAGGAGACCCAACTGAAAGGTCACTCTCACTTACTATTAGCCACTCCCCAAAGACGCTCTTCCTGGAACTGAAGCATTTGGTATGTGAAGCCCATTCCCTCCTGCCCTATGACATTTTTACATGGAACCCGGACATCATCGAAGAACACCTCTGCTGTATCTGAAGATCTCATACCCAGCTTGTCAATCTTACGAGCAATATGAATTCCTGTAAACACAGTGACCATTAGCATCTACAACAGATATCATGAAGGCAACAAACGAATTTCACCCTCTTTCTGTTCTCCTGCTGACTGTGTAATGAGGCTGAGAAATCATTCTGGTATTGCACATGTTCCTACCAGGTAGATTCATGGGTAAGCAGATGAGGGACTTGTTCTTGTGTGGAGGCCCATCACTGGTGATGGCCAAGAGACACATCCAGTCTGCTTGTGCTCCACTGGTGGTCCACATCTTTCCCCCATTGATGATAAGCTCATCTCCTTTCCGTACAGCCTTAGTCTTTATGCCTGAACCACAAAACATTTTGATTTCAGACTTATTTGACTCAAACTGTTATTTTGCACTTAACCAAATCTGTGAAATTGAATACAGCACTGCTCTCAGACAGCCAGGACGCGTGGTCAGGATGTGAATCACACAGGAGTAAAGGTAAAAATAACAAGATATGCCTTTAAATATGCAGTGCTTCGGCAGAAAGTGAACAGTACAAAGGTAGGAGCATCAAAAAGTCGCAAAACAATAGATTTAACAAAAAAGATTCAATAAAAAAGTAGACTAAAAAGTAGTATAAAAAGTAAAACTGTTACAAAAAATACAGACAGACATTTGTTTGCATTTGCTAATCTATGTGTCTATCAGGGATGGAGCCGAATCTGAATACAGTATTTGAAACGGCACGAACAAAGTTTTTTATGAATATGGGTATTCCGACAAATACTTTTTAAAAATTGTAT
>JBBKCR010000134.1:12125297-12140296 GCA_037577295.1 Ladigesia roloffi
AAAAAAGGTCCAGCATCTGACTTTTGTCTTGTACAATATAAACCCAAACACAAAACATAGAAATATGATATAATATAATAATTAATTAGCTCTGCATTATATCCCCATAAAACAGCTCTAAAATCCTACCATGACTAAGATGCTTTGAAGTGTTCATATTGGGAAATAATTAAGGGTACATCCCCTCCTGCACATGTTTATCCCCTGTTTCAATGCTACCATGGGCAAAGCGAAGACTTACTCGCCACATCAGAGCCAGCGCCTACTTCGCTCACTCCCAGGCATGCAACTTTGTCTCCCATAATGGACGGCAGCAAGAACTCGTTCTTTAGTTCTGCAGATCCAAACCTAGAGGCACAGAGTACAATTACATTGCTCATAGCAAGAATTACACATTAATCATTATTCAGCTTTCTTTCCTGCGTCATAACTATAGCCAAGCAACAAAAAAGCTCATGACAGTGCAATGGAAAGCATTTGCACAATGCATTAATGTTTTATTAAAAGGAAATGTATTTCCTGAGCACGCTGCAACAAAACAACACGGAAGAGGCCTTTTTAAATTAAAATAGCTGTCTCCAAAGTCTAGAGGCAATCTTTATACTCAAGTAAACTAATTTCTGCAAATTTCACCACACAGATTCAGTTTCTAGAAAGACCTTAGCCACCAACAATGACTATTATTCTCAGAGAACCACTCCAAGTTTTATTTTCAATCCAAAACAAATAGGTAAATAATTACCTGGCCAGTGCTGGGGTAGTCATATCTGTCTGAACCCCGATGGCCATGGGAATGCCTCCACAGTTGATGTTCCCCAGCTCCTCTGCCACAGCCACACTGTAGCTGAAGTCCAGACCCAGGCCACCATACTCTGCCAACATCAAAAAACGATTTCTCTACACCATAAATACAACCTCAGCTTTCATCTCACTAGATGGGAACTGTGGGAATTAATGGGATTTATTGCTGTATTATTAATTGCGCTCACTCATATTTAGATCATTTCAAACAATTCAACCACATTTCTCAAACTTGCACTTCTACTGGACTTTAGATATTTTTTTATAGCCTATTCTTTTATTTTTTTCATTATTTAATTATATTATATTGTAACATGTATTCTATTCCTGTCAAGAACCTTTTATGAATGATACATTTTATTCCTTCAAATGTTTTTGTTCTATTTTATTTTAGTCTTAATTCTATTTCTGTAAAACACACAGAATTACATTTTGTGTATGATAATATGCTAATTAAATAAAATTGACCTTGACTGTTTATTTAGCTACTACATTCGGATTTATTTATTTTTGCTCGAAATGAACACCAGAAGCTTTTACCCTCTTATCCAAAAAAAAGAGCAAACCTCAGAGCGTATCAATTTGTTTTCACTCTTATATGGCAAGCCATTTCTGCAATCTGTTCTATCAACTGTAGTGGTGATTTGAAGACCGTTACTACAGTTGCATGACTGCAATAAGAGATTCAGCTTCGTGGCAGTAATGTTGATTTCTGCCTGCTGCATACATGAAAGAATGAAAAAAATAGAAAGTCCTTTTCTTGTGTCACTTGAGAGGAAATATTTCACCTCAATTAGTGCCACTTAGTCATCATACAAGTCCTGGAACAAGTTGCATAACCATATAGGTTAGCAGTATTACATTCTTATACACACTTTAGTTGTATTACAGCCATTTTAAGAAAATGAACGAACTTGGCTGAAGCTTTGTTTTAGGCTTTATATGGAAACAAAATCTGCAAAAAAAACAAAGGAAGGAAAACAGGGAAAAGCCTGCAACACATCTGGCCGTTTCTGGTTGGCACATTAATGCAATGGACCTTGCGAAGCCTTTCAGCAGCACAAATATATTTCTGACCACAAATGACAGACGAGACCTGAAAACACGTCAAAAAGTGGCAAAAGGGAACTCTGTGTACATTCCCTTCACGGCTGTGGGTCATTTTCTCCCGTTCTAGGGCGCCCAGAGGAGAAACAGCAGGTTTTGGGAGAGGAACGTGAAAGCAGAGGAAACAGATACAGCTGTGGAGAGATAAGGCCACTGCATTGATGGAGTCTCAAACATCAGCCAGACAGAGGAGGAAAGAGCACTGGCTTTGGCGAGCTTAAATGCAACAACCAGGCAGATAATTCTCAAACAGAGACAAACAGGAGAGTGCAGCCAGGCCTCTCGGATCCTTCTAATACATTAAAAGAACACAGAGGATGTGGTCTGGTTCTGTCTTCACTGTTCAGTGTAAGGGATTTACCATGATATTAGGCTCAGTGCCATAAGAAAGGCAGGTCACGCCCCTCATTACGAAAAAATGATTGCTCATAAACTGTTCTCATGAATCATAAATGCATTTGGGAGAGTATGTGTGTGTGAATGACAGAATATGACGGCTAAACCCCCAAGTTTGTAATTTAAGTATGTAATTAAACCAAGTATGTCTATTTGTTAACTAGGTCCCAGTTTCCAGAGAATTGACAGAGAATGTCTATGAACATATTCTCTTTGTAAAAAAAAATGCTACTTTTGTATTGTAAAGGAACCAGACTGACCCTAAATGAGCAAAACATGGTGAATTGCCAAGTTAAGCAAGTGTCAGATTCACACCGAATCCTTCCCAAGTTGAAATAACAAGTCTAGCTGTAGGGAGGAGAGGTCGATGACACAATGTCCAAGCTTATCAGAGTTTTAGTGGACAGACTTTCCTCTTTGCCTTTTGGGAATTTGGGGGATTTTTCTTCTCAGTGAAGAGTGATATTTTCTATATAACCTTACAAAACATCACTGAATTTATTGAACAGCTGTGAAATTATTTAACCAATCCCTGAAAGTATGAGCACAGGTGTAGATCCTGATTCTCATCTTTCTATTTCTACTCTACTGTTTCTTACTAACACTTTGCCATCACTGAGATAAGAAAAAAACTAACTTTATATCTGGGGTAGTCAGTGTAGAGTGAAACAATCAGCAATGGATTTTGCAAATCAGTGGTTTAAAATGAATCTAAAAACCCTTTGAAAGGAAGACAATATAGACAATTTGAATATGACTGCATAGCAATGAAGGCCGACTGTAATCCTCAACTAGAACCCCATTGTATTTTGGAGGAAATATGACTCATATCTTTTTACGGCTAATGCTTGTCCTCTGAATCAGCTGCCAGTAACCCTTTCAGATCCTTACTTCAGTAATACATTTGTTTTGACCCAGTTTATTTGCATATGCAATAACTTTTAAATGTTAAATCAGAATCTGACAAATAATCAAATCTGGTTGATGAGGTGAGGCAGTATCCTAGATGGTAATCTTGTCTCCAGGACATGCTTCCCAAGCTCTCTTTTAATCCTGCCTGCTAATGCAAAAGGCTCACAGTGTCAGCACTTCTTAATGCGAGAGCCTCTCTCTCCCTGACCTACAGATTTATGAAGTGATTTCCCCATCGGTCCAACAAACTCTCAGCTCTGTTTGCAACAAAAGCTGTTTCTGCTCGACGGGCCCACATAATTCAAGCATGATGTAAAATAGCAGACTTTTTAAAGCTGTAAGAAAAACGTAGTGTCGATAGCACACCAAAACAGACTCATAAATCTTTAAGCACAGCCTGTCATTCCATCACTGCACTTTGGGTTTCAAAGGCAAGAAAAGTAAAGCTTTTGACACTGATCAAATACACGTGGATACCTGACTTTCAAAAAAATAGAAGATGGTTGGATTCCTTTTCAAATTCATGGCACTCTTACGAACCTGGCTATCCCTGTTCTTCTTAGTAGTTCTGACAGCCTTCACTCCTCTCCAAAACCTTTCCTAAGGATTTTAGAGACTTTCTGTGTGAATTTGTGCCGATTCAGCCGAAAGGGCATTAGAGAGCTCAGACACTGATGTTGGATGGAAGGTCTGGCTCACATCAATGTTCCAATTCATCCAAAAGGTTGTGGTCAGGGCTCTGTCTAAGCTACTGAAGTTCCTTCACAGTGAAATTAGCAAATCCAGCCTTTATGAGCCTTGTGAACAGCGTCAAAGTCATACTGGGGAAAGAAGTACCTTCATAAAACTGCTCTCCCAAGTTTGGAAGCATTTAATTGCGTAAATTGGGTTTGTATGCTGTATCATTTTTCCTGCTTTCGCTGCTGACACCATACATATTGGTAGGTAGCGTACTCGTGGCATCCACCAAACCCAGATTTGTCCATCAGACTGACAGGTAGCATGATTCATTATTCCAGAGAACACAATCACAGGTTCACTGCTTGAGTCCAGTGGCAGTATGCTTTACACCTCTGCAGCTGAAGCCTGGCTTGACCCATGGTAAGTGGGCTTCTGTGCAGCTGCTTGGCCATATTTTGTGAAGTTCTCAAAGCATACAGGCAACTTAGGAATAATTATCCAGGCCTCCACAAAATGTAAATCTTTTACCTTATTAAAACATCAAGATAATGAGTAGCAATTTCATTAAAGCAGCAGGCCATCTGCAATTTTTTCCTCACCTACTGGTTTGTTGACTCCCAGAAACCCAGCATTTCCTAGGATCTTAAAGACCCTGTGAGCTGGAAACTGGCCCTCCTCCTCCCATTTGTCTACATAAGGGTTGATCTCCTGATCAATGATCTGTAACAACAGACAAAAAACATTTTAAAGATGGTTCAAGAACAGAGAAAACATCATACACAAAAATGCACACGAATGCACAAAAGCATTACACATTGCATAAAGAACTATAAATCATTTTCAATAGGCAGTAATTCTACCAATTTTCCCTGTCATCACGAGTGTACTTCTGCTAATATAAATACATGGCACCATCTGTTTGCAACAATGGTAATGGCCAAGTCGCAGCTTTAAATAGTTAAAATTGTCTCATATTCTCGTGAAATCTGATTCCATTCCTCTGAAGCATTTCACAATAATTATCTAATGTAGCTAACATGGCAGTAAATGTTGGTTATAATTACTCCTGCTCTTACTGCTTATTCTGCTCAAATAGAAAAACCATCCCATTCCATAAAATTTCCTCAAGAGAGTGAACAACTGTTCAGCTTCTGCCCACATCATCTGAGAATTCTGTTAGCAACACTAACACCTCTTTTGTGAGAAGGAATGAGGATCAAATTCACTGGGACACTGCACAATCTGGAAACCTACTCCTGTTAGGAGCAAACACTCTGGAGTCACTATGAAGTAATCTGTGGCTAATTTGACAGCTCTTAAGACAGTCATGATTTGGCACTCTCTACACCCACATCAGGTTTACAATTTAATTCCCACCATTGTATTATACCTACTTAGTTAGTAATATGTCAAGCGTTTAAAGGGTAATACTATTTTAAGCATGCTTTGTTCCAAACGGAAATGGCAATAGGCCATTATACAGAACTACCACCCAGCTATTTATAGAGTAAACTATATTTGCCATCTCATTCCCACCCTTAAATTAACCAATGAAAACGCATTAATAAGAATTTTGTCTTTTTCAAGGCTGTGAATAGACACGTACGGTAAATCTAGGCGCAGAATGACTGCTTTCCTCGCAGCGTGACACAACAAATCCATTCTTGTCCTGGTCTGTTTCATGCTTTTCCTGTCTTGTTACAATCCTGTTACTATTTTACACTTTGACATCCTGCCGCCACAGTTTCCACTCCTGTCCATTCACGTCCTGTGGTCAACCTATTCCTTACCAGCCCTGTCCATTGTATTCCTCATATAACCAAAAAACGAGAGTGCACAAGGTCGTGAATACATACAGGTTAAAACTAGATTTTATTTTTGTACATAAGTGCTATTGACAATTAATAAACTATTTAAATTATTTTGTTGACAGCCTATTCTGTCCAATGAGAGGGTACAGAGTTCTCTCCTGTTTAGGATTACTGGTGAAATATCACCTGCTAAGAATAGCTCAAATTATTTATAATCAGTGGAATCAATTTTGATGGTATGGGGAACCATGAAAATAAACGGTCTTTATAATGACCTTTATAAAGGTCAAATAATGATGAGTGAACATTCTCAGTGGCAATGGCATTTCTTGATTACATTTTTTATGCTTGTGTTTGCGATAAAAGTACCATTATAACATAAAAAATTGCAGACCCTCATCCACAACCACATGACATGTTTGACAGATAATTACAAAGTTCTGTTTTATACCAAGGGTATACAAAAACAATTAGATTAGGAAATAATCTTCAGGTGAGCTAGTGCCATTTCAATGAAGCTACTTTGAACTAATATGAGTATGAAGTGTTTGATTTTTGAAAGAAACCTGTCAACGTAAAAAAAAAAAAAAAAAAAAAACCAACACCAAGAGCAATAAAGTCTATCTATGCAATTACCGCAAATCGCTCACAATGCAGAGGAAGGAAGGCACCAGTGAAAAGTAATGTGGGAAGCAGTGATTTAGGGAGACTAAATCTCAAAAAGGTCAACTGAAACATTGACGTTTCAAGAACACTTTTATCACATGACATTAACAGGAGACATGCCCAGCCAAGAGATTATTATATATTTTAAGTGAAACAGCGTATAGAATGTCAAACAAATGCTCAACTCATTATAAAATTACACTCCAAATCTGGATCTAAAATTTAAATGTATATCCTCATTTAACCTGCTCTTACCCTCTCAAAACAACTGGGAGTGAAACCACAACCCAAACATCCTCTCTCTTTGTTAAGGCCATTTCCAGATGGGCATTGTTTTTTAAAACAGCAGCACATTGGCTATATAAAGATAGAAACCTCTTTCTTCTTACCAAAAGAGGAAATTCTCAAAGTCTATATTTTCACTGCTGTGTATATAGAGTGCCAATAATCAAAATGGCGGGATTTATTGTCCACATTTTTTTTACCCTCTACGGAAGACGATCACAAATTATATGAAGTGTGACAGGCCTATATAACGTGAAACGGGACCCAAGTGTCCTGAGCACTAAATGTATGTAAATAATTAAATAGGGCCTTGACTGGTTATTTTGGATAGATAGTTAGGCTAAATGTTTACAGTTAAAAGTCTGGTTTTATGGCTCCCTTGCACACTCTATTTTTATGGGAATTATATCTTCGTAGCACAGATGTTTGTAGACACCTGTTCATCAAACGTTTTGTCTGAAATCAAGGTTACTAATAGGAAGTGTGTGTAATTATTGGGGCGTTATGTTCGTGTAGTCTCGGGATAGACGATATTAGTCTTTGTCCTATCTGAACACACGTTCTAAATCTTTCCTGTGGTGAAGTTAAACCTGATCACAGGTCTGCTCAGCAGTGGCTTCCCCTTCAACCTCCGGGTCACTACTCATTCAGGAATGCGCACATTTTGCGCAGACACGGATTATTTCAAAAAGAACATATTGCTCGATGGCCGACCAAGGGAGTAGTTTTTCAGCTTTACGCAAATCGGCTAAATATGAAAGCCAGTCAAACCCCTCCACTACTCCCTCAAGAAACTACATATTTGTGTGCTGACGACAGGACTCCCCGGACATCTGCACCAGTTGGTTGCAATCATTCAGTTCAACAGATTAATCGAGTCATGTGTTATATACAACAATGCGTATTCTGATTACAAACTACGTATGTTGTATGCCTCCTATTTATTTTAACCCACATGCATGCTGTATTAATAGCTAGGTATGCAAATGTAGCTGTCTGCACTGTGTTGCTCTGTTATGACATCGGCTACAATAAAAATAGCCATTTAAGACTGCGTTTACAGCTGTTTTAGTACTTTTTGGACATATACATAAGCTAGAAAGTCCAGTAGCTAACAAAATCTTGATCAATCTACCATAAACACGTTAGGTAACTGCACGTTTACCTTTCTTAGTGAGTCCTTCAGTGCAAAATGCTCCTGTGTGTAAAGAACATGATCAAGTGTCTGGCCGGTGGCCTTAGGTTTAGTAGACACGTTTTCCGAGATGTGTCGTTTATGGTAAAATGCAGTAGTTTTGAGAATATGACGGCTAAACCCTAAATTTATTTGCATCGATCTTCTGCACAGAGCCATGTCAACTCTGCTGGAGTGCTGCTCGACACCGCGCATGCGTGGAAATATGTAGGACAAGGGTCTAAGACATGTCCTGGATGCCGATGTCCAGGACAGTGTAATGTTTCTCCTCATCAAACACTTACACTAAACCTGACAATTAACTGGCGAGAAGTATGCAAACAGCACTCCTGTTTTTTTCCCGGTGTGTTTGTATCGATTCCTGTACAAAATGAAACCAATATACTGTGTCCCTAAAACCCAGTTTTAAATAAGTCTAATTTTGTTATCTAAATAAACCAATTTTAAAGTGAGTGCTGAAGTCTAGTGAACTGCCATCCCTCAATAAAAGTGTTCTAGAATTTTTTTTTTTATTCGTAGGTTGAGACAAGTCAAGCTTTTGACACTAAAAAAGACTTTGACAGTCTTTGCACAAATGTACTGTGGTTTATTGCACCCTTTCAAACAGAATTATTCACAGAAAGAGGGTCCAGACACAGGGGGTTTATTTACAAGGTGAAATAAGCCATTTGGGAATCATTGGGATATCATTCCTTCACAGTTTCCCCTATCACAGGCAGCAGAGAGGACTCCAGCTAATGTTAAACGCTAGCAGGCTTCCATGTTCAGTGGAAGAGGGCAGGTCCACATTAGCAAATGATGCATCCACCCTTTTCTTTAAATGGATTCTTCTCCTCTGGGATGCCTTTGACCAGGATATCTTCTTCTATACCACTCTGGACATATTCCATGAACTCCTCACAGCATTTAGACACCTTCCAAATAAAACAAAAGGAGATGATTACAGTGAGGGAGAGAAAGAGGGAGAGAGAGAAAATGAAAGAGAAAGAGAGAGAGACCTATTTCCATAACAGCACTGAAAAAAGATTTGCTTTTTATCTGACACTCACTATCAAAACTATGCTGATCACAGTGTTGCAGTTATTTGTATTAATTGTGCTGTTATTATTTACATCAGTATCCGCTGCTCATGAATAAATAATGCTCCAGGACTTACCTTTGCTCTCTCTAGTTTCACCTCATTTTTCAGCTGGGTTACTTCCATTTTTGCCTTATCCAAGTCCGTCATATTCTCTACATCTATGATCGGCATTTTCTGCAGGACAATAAGACAGCAAAGACGTATTAACACCAGCAGGCACTTTTCACCAAACAAACAATGCAAAACCAATACAATTGCAGTCTACAGAAAATTGGTGATGATGGCCGCACTTACTGCCGCTTATGGTGAGCTCTCTCCCACCCTGAAGACGGCCAGAGAATTCTGCACCTCTCTCTCAATCCGGGTTATAAAGTAATCTGTGTAAACATTGTAATCTCTTAATCTGATTAATACAAACACTCTTATTTTGCAATTAACATGTTTCAGGGGTGTATTTTTTCTTTTAAAAAACTGTCAGGTTCACATTCTTTCTTATTTCAAATTACAAGAAACACTGAAGGATATTAATTTGCATGCTGTTGTGTGCACTGCTTTGCCATGACAATAATATCATGCTAATGTGGGTCAAGGGGACAGAGTATTACAGACTTCTATGTAAAGTAAGCTAATCTGTTTTTACCCCCAACCTATCACAATGGATAAGACATCATCACTCTTAGTATGATGGATCTGTTCTCTCAAGAACTGAATGAAGTAGATGTGTGCTATAGCTACATGGTGACCACATGTGCCATAATAACAAAAACGTCTTCATGACAAACCAAGGAATCACATGATTACAGAAGGTCAGCTTCTCAGTCTGAGTACATTGTAAAATTCTGTGACATGTCAGTTTGTGTTTTTTAGAGCCACACAGGTGAGCATAAGGTTTCAGCACTTGTAAAATGAAGAACATTGTCTGCATTCATTTAATGTAACTATTGTTTAACTTAGAATTGGAAAGATGTGCTGTGGTGTCGAGTAATATGTACTTTTATATAATGTATATGCAGAGAAAGCTGAATACGTCACTGTGATTATATCATAACGATGTGCATAGCTGTCTTAGTCAAAATATTTTGTTTGACATCTTATCTAGCAGAAACTATGGAAAGACTTTTCTCTCCTCAGTCTGAAATCAACAAGTGCTTATCAAGCATGTCAGGACAGGTTGGCTAATCCTAACGTGCCTGCATTTCATATTTAGAATCTTTTCTAATGCTAGCAGTTCTCCTTGCTGGGCAGAGCAATAGTCACACCATTTTATCCACATATGCTATCAACTGACCAGATACTTCATTTGGTGAACCTTATGTCAAAACTGATTGTATAGTCCAAGGACCAAGGACCATTTGTAGTTTCCCTTTATGGACTGTAGTATATAGTAGAAACAAATGCTGCGCATGTGCTGTGTTATTATTACTGCTGTAGTGAGAATGACTAGGCAAAGTTAAAAAAACATAAAGTTTACAGTTTATTAGTAAATTACAAAGTGTCTCTGAATCGTCGCTGTCTGGTTCAAATCTCATATGTCCAAAATGGCTATTTTTCAAAGAAACTAAAAAACTATGTATATTCTATTAAATTAATACTTTGTCATCAAAATTGGTATAACTATCTTCAACACTTTTCATTGGTTAATAATTTCTACATTTTACAGACCCACATGGAGACTGGCCAATAGTATTGTTTTATGAAAAAAAAAACCCAACAAAGGCAAAAAGTGGAGTTACAAGGTTTCCACTCGACAGTGAAGATATGGTAAGTGGAGCTGATGTAATTGGAAGTGATTGTAGACACAAGTTCCTGATATCTAATAAAGTGTCTCTCTTGTGTATGTACTAAAGCATCCAGTGAATGTAGCTATTTTAGGTTGCACTTATCGTTGACACAGGTTTTCAGTTGTGCATAGCTTGTATAGTCAACCTAGGCAAGCACTAGAATGGGAGGCACAAGAGTAGCCACGTGTGACCCTATGGTGAACATGTCCAGTGACAAATATTGATCCGGAGAGAATAAGGAACCCTCACAATGGGCTGTGTAACAGTGGAATGGCACCCTGCCGAGTTATCATCATGGGATGAGCTGAAGATTAGTTTGTTATTCAGAATATGATCCACACCCAGGACTTTTCTGTATTATCCTGTATTTCAGTGTGAATTCTTGGACACAAATGTCCCAGAATCCAAAGTTAGCATAGATTACCCTCAAAAAAATGACAACTGATTTTCAAGGTATTTATGTGCAAGGCAACAACATACCAATTGAGAAGAATAGATTCATAATCTGAACCGCCATGAAGCTGGTGGCCAAGTGTTTAGAGAGTTGCCCCTGGAATCATAATGTTGTGGGTTTGAATTCCAGTACTGCCAGGTTCACGACTGAGGATCCCTTGAGCAAAGCCACATCCCCACACACTGCTCCCCGGGTGCTTCCTGGCTGCCCAATGGGCGGAAAGAATTTCAGACAGTTCACACTGTGTGCTGTGGTGTGTTGATACGTGATTTTAAGGGTCCGTTTTACTACCTAGAACTGTGTTTTGGTCTTAACTACACATCCTCTGAGTAAATATCAAGGCATTGGTTTAGCACCCAGACATTTTATTAGCAAAACTTTTGAACAAAGAATCAGCATCAGTCCCTGACCTCAGTAACACTCCTTGTAAACAAATAATACCAGCAACATCGACTGGAGAGCCTCCCCAGAAAAGGGAATTCTGTGTGAATGTCCTTGATTTGGCTAAAGGCTAGATGAGCAAGTGTCTACAATAAATTGAAATAGTGTTCTGTTGTGCGACCCCATACAACAGACTGATGTTGAATCACTGCATTAATCTTACAGGGTGTCGGGGGGAGCTTTTAAAGAACACATGTCGTTTCCTTAGAGATCCTGTAATATTTTGTTGTGTCAAATTTCATAGGACAGATGTGTTGTAATTTTTAATCTAAGAAAAACATTCCAAACGGATCAATCAGTAAAAGCGCGTGAGTAAAAAAACCTTGGAACTTTTCCATTTCAACACGAAATGTGCGTACATTTAAATAAAACGCATCATTGCTGTAGTAGGGTGAGTCAAGAGAAAGCGGCCCGCCCTTTCACAGCCCACCAGCAAAACTTCTCCAAGACTATAAAACAGCCAAGTGGGTAACCCTAGAATATATTCGCTACAAACCAGGGGAACTTGGATCCTGCAGCTACTTTTTAATTATGGATTGCCAATTTGTTGCCTGCCTTTTACTCTTTATCGTAGCCCAAAGCACACTGGCTCTCAAACCCAGAGGTAACTTTCTCTAAAAGCTTATCTTCTCGAATACTTGATACGTGCTAAAAGTTGTGTCTTAAGGCTTAGTCCGCGTCTGTCATAACGTACGTTTTCCCATCTCTGTTTAAGCGCGGTGTTTTAATTGTTTTCCTGTAATCGTCTTACAGAGGTGTGCCTCTTACAACTGGACGAAGGACCGTGCCGTGGGGACATCCAGCGCTATTACTACAACACTATCTCCCAGCGTTGTGAGGAGTTCAGCTACGGTGGCTGTGCTGGCAACACCAACAACTTCCTTTCCTTTCAAGAATGCCAGAAAACGTGCTTCACCATACCAAGTACGTGTAATATGCGGTATTATTTTCCAGCATGTTATTCACATTGTTCGCTGAACTTGCCATAAATGCTTTTCCTGGCAGAGAATGTGCACAAAGAGAGAGAATGTTCTGTTGGCAGGCAAATAGTCTCCACTTTTTTTGTCTCATGTTTGATCTCCAGTGCATGGATGTGCCAGTGTATTAAATGGGTTGTGCTTGAGTTTTTAGTTCATTTCAAGCAGGATTTAGTTAACAATATAGATAGTGGTAGGCATCAACTTTGTTGGGCAAGTGGCCTCAGGAGCAGAGAGGAGTCTTATAATTCGAGATATTCTGGTTTTACTGCACCTATTAGCTCCCATGATGTACTCTTCAGGTTCCCTTGTGTTTATTTTGCACCTTTTACAGCACTATTCTTCATAATATGTGGTGTGACATGTATAGAACTTACTATTTGCTCAGATTGAATTTCTTTTGAGGTTAATTTCTGTTAACGTCAATGTATCTGGACTGACCATACAGTGTCATTTAAATCTGCTTTTTTGACTGAAGCATAACAATTGGTATCACAGTTAGCTTTCTTTTTATGACAGAAGATAGTTCAGTTATTTGAATTCCCTGTACTGTTACACAATTTGCCTTATTGCTGCCCATATTACTGCTGTATCACAGTATCTAGGATGGGACAACTACCTTTAATCCAAAATGTGTCACATGTTTGCCTATTTGTTGACAGTTGGGCTTGGTTAAAGAACAATGACCACTTGTGCGCTTGATAGGTTTACACTTGAAATTCAATTTGTGTGCAGAGAGTGTTTTTATGTGGCCAAACCACTGGGAAATGTTTGTTCATTTTTAGTGTCCAGTGTATTTGCAGTTGTAAGGTTTATACTTGACCAAGTCTCTACCATAAATGTCATCTCTTGGCTTCTCTTCACAGTTTTCATTGAAATACTGCATTGCACATAGCTTTTTAAATGTCATGTATTATATGAGAGAAGTGCTTTTAATAACAACAGTGTACATGAGAGGTTTTATTTTATTGTTATCCTAAATGCGTGTGCACATCTCAAGCCTACTGCTTGGCTCTTATCATGCAGCATGGGCAGATTTATAAACTGATTTTTAGGCAGTTAAAATGGTAGACATATATGTTCACTGTTTTAGGAGAGTTTTTTTGTTCTTTGCAGAAATCCCCACAATCTGTCGTTTTCAAAAGAATGAGGGGCAGTGCCGTGCCCTGCTCAGACGTTACTTTTTCAACATGACCACCATGCAATGTGAACCATTCTTCTATGGAGGCTGCCAAGGGAATGAGAACAACTTCCAAGACCACCAGTCATGCATAGAATACTGCAGACCATCAAAATGTATGTAGGTCAAAGGCAAACAACCAAGACAGGGGGTCTTCTAGGGGCTTATTGCCTGTTTGTACAAGAAAGTTTGTTCTTCTGAAGCAGATGAATCTTTAAAAAACCCACCTGAGACATTGTATGTGCACAGAAATCATTTGGTTTATTTAAAGGCAAGGTACAAATTGGCTCGTTTGCCTCCAGAAAATTGCTCAATTATATTTGAAAAATTTCCTGTCCATTTCAGTGCACTCTTTGAGACTTAATGGCTTAATGGATAAAATGTTGATGTCAGGAATAAAATGAGGGAGAGAGCAGTGCTGAGAACAAGAATAGCCCATACTGCCCAAAAAGACATTAAGGGCTGAACCCAGACTAAACCTCTAAGATTTTTTCAAACCCAGACACTGGGGATTCTTGTCATACTTTGATTTATTTCATTAAGGAGCTTGAAGAGTGTATAGGAATTACTGCACCATAAACTTTGACGACTCAGATTTGATCATTTGCATATATCACTGCTTAACAACACACAATATAACTCTATTTAAGAAAACATACAGTGTATTTTTAAACATATAATGGTTTTGTTTTGCAGCTATCCCTGTGATTTGTCAGGATGTGCTGGATAAAGGGAAGTGCTCTGCCTCCATTCCAAGATATTATTACAACTCAGCCACAAAAATTTGTGAAGAATTCATATACACAGGGTGTGGGGGAAGCAGCAACAATTTTGTCTCCAAGCAAAGCTGCATGGACGTTTGTGCTAGAAGTAAGTAAGGGAATGTGTGCTGTTGATATTCATATTAGTTTGGTGTTTGGTATTAATTATGGCAAAATATTGTTATTTAATTTCTAGCTGTCTTAAAAAAACAATGAATTGTTTCATTTGCTGTTTTCAGAGAGCAAACCGTGGAAACAAAGGAAAAAGGCATTTCCAAGAACGCTTTACAGGAGAACATAACTTCAGTAACAGCAGAAACTTTTGCAGAACTGAGGCAAGGACAAACCCTGAAATGGATTCTGTCTGTCCTACAGTAAATATAATGTGAACAAACTTTACAAGAAGTTTAATCACTTTTATACTGACAGTATGTAACTTAACATATGCTCATAAAAAAAAAATATATATA
>JBBKCR010000134.1:12140396-12153414 GCA_037577295.1 Ladigesia roloffi
TCTCTCTCTCTCTCTCTCTCTCTCTCTCTCTCTCTCTCTCTCTCTCTCTCTCTCTCTCTATATATATATATATATATGTATAAATATATGTATATATAGGCTGGTAGAAATGGTCTATTAAAATTAAAACGTAACTTCTTCTCCTATGAAGGTGTCATTTCTGAAATACCATACAGCAATAAGTAACATCAGGTTACAAATCTTGTCATTTTTTATTGTACTAAACTGAAATATGTTCTAAAACATTAGGAATATGGGAACTGGTTAGGCTGTGCAGTGCTCAGTGGAGAGGCCCCTCTGAATTTGCTGTGCCTCTTAAAAGGGATTCGCCTCGTTTGCTCACTAATTAGTTAATAGTGGGGTACTTACCTGCCTAGGCCATTGCAGCGCTCCAAATGGCTGCTGTTCTGCCAGCGGGATTAATGCAGGCAGGTGGAGAGACCCGACTGCACATTCTCTCTGCAGGCCAAGTGCACACATGTGTGAGCAGTAAATTGAATCATTTTGTCAGCTACTGATAAAAACTGATAAAAGTTATGTGCTTTCCTTCATTGAGAACTTTACAGGCTGAATGCCACAGTAATGTGCTTGGATCTTTTGCCAGCCTCTGCTTTTACGCCTATTAACTTGCAAATGGTGAGGTCTTAATATTGGATTTTGCCATAATTAAAACGATTTGGCCTCATGCTGGCTGGGAAAGCTTCAGCAATATTTATGAAATTTCATCAACAGGAACACCCTGTACACTTGGTGATTCCCAAATAGTTGCGTAAGTTATAATTTGGGTCTGTTTTGTGATGTGTGAATGCTTCAATAGCTCTGTAAAGGTCCATTCTTAAATGCAGAAGCCTGCGCCCAATCTAAATAGCATGAACGAAATTAGGTCATCTAGAGAGCATTCAAAGAGCACTTTGTATCATTTTAGCCACTAGACAGGAGCATAGGGGGCTTTCAGCTCTTCTTCCCATGAGCTACGGAATGTGTGTGATAGTAGGACGTATGGAAAGGTTTCAGATGCGTCTTTCCCAAGAACACACATATGGAAGCATTTGCTCATCCAGACCTCTGGCTTTATTGTCCCGACTGTGAAAGAAGAGAATGAATATCCAGTATATATATATATATATATATATATATATATATACATGTACATTTAAAGAAGCATAAATCAACAACTAAATAAAAATATGCATTAAATGTTGTTAACCAATATGGTTGGAATGGAATAATTGGAAGATGCTACTCATATTCTAACCTGGCTTCATCATCCCTCAGCTTTTCTGTGTGTCAAGTCTCGAGCTACTTTCAAAAGAAAACTCGCTCATAAAGTGAAATGAAATCATGAAATGTCTTTGGCATAAAAACGAAACTATCCACCACTGCGTGCAGGTTTACTACAGAAATAGCAGACGTTTTTACTTTTGGCATATTCCACTGGCACTTTGAATGCAGACACATTCTGCAGCCCTTCTGGAACACATAGCGATGCCTCGTTCTTTGACACAATGGGGCAGTTAGTGGGTGTGTTTGTCTTGAAGGCCAACAGTGAGGTGGACTGTTTGGTGAATATTTAGACTGTTTTGGTGGAGTGGAGCCCAAATGTCTAGAGCTAGAAAGAATCTTAGTGATTCAAATTATCGAAATGAACAGTGAGGGTCAACAGTGTGAGCAAGCGCACATGTGGTGAAGAATGTGGCATGGAGTAAAAAAATGTTTTCTTTTATTAGTGTAATTAATGAAGGGGATTATTTGGCTGACAAGAGCTTGCAATGTTGCATGACTCTGCTCCGCTCTGTCCTGTGCCAGTGCAGCTGGGCTTGAGGGCTATAGCATCACAAATACTAAATTGGGTGAGGTATTACTCTTTTACAATATGTCGAAAACAGGAAAACAGTTCTGGTGCCCATACTCACAAACCTACTTTGTGGGTTATCGTCTAATAAGGAAAGCTCTTTTAATACTTAATTATTTTTAATACTGCTATATTGCAGTAGTGTTCATATACAGTTTAATATGGTGTATAATATGAAAAAATATTTGTATGATACTTTATGAGATTTGTATGAAAAATATAATGAAATTCCAGTTAGCAATATGTAATACAAATACATGTATAATTTAATCAACCATGCCTCAAAAATCACTAGTCAAATCTGGTATCTGATTGCATTACAGAACTTTCAGGTCCTAATGTTCTGATAAGCAGTGGCTACTGAGGCTCTGATAGTGTTGCTTGATAGCAGTCTTTCTAGAGTAGGGGTGGAGCCAAATACAAATACGGTGTTCGGACAAATGCTTTTTAAAAATTTGTATTGTTCACACTGGATTGATCGTCTTCAATTTTAGATTTAACTTCCCGCCCCCTCCCCCCATCACACGCTCAAGTTCAGGAGTAGATTGGGGGGCCTGACGTGGTGTGCGCGTTGCATCATGAATTTTACTCGAATACAAATACGAATACGAATAATTTTCCCTTTTAACAAATACAAATACAGATACGAATAGCGGCCGCTCTGCAAACCCCTATTCTAGAGTTGACTCTGACATTTCACTACTGAATTTGGAGTTATTGTTGTTTAAGAAGCCACAATTGTATCATATCATTTATACTTGGCTTTAATGGGATGTAAAGTTGTAAAAACAAATCACAATTACTGAGTCATTTTTGGAACTACATCTGAAGTGACTTTTGTGTCCTCTCTGGAAACAAGGCAGAACTCATTACAACAAAAAGGTTTGATCCTCTTTGGCTCAGAGGCACCCTCTCTGAGCATAGGAGGATTTGGATAAATTTGAAATATTAAATTTTATAGACTAGCTTTGTCTGGGATGAAGGAACAGTAATATTTGGGGTACATTTTATTTCTGACAGTTATCGATGTACCTGATGTTCCTGTTGCTTTCAGATTGTTCTGAAACTCCTTGCAGTCAGCAGCTGGTTTCTCTCTTACCTGTCTCATCTATTACAGAAAATGTTGGGTGATCTGTACAGGGCTAATAAGTTGTGCTTTTTATTAGCTTTCCACTTGCATAATATAAAACCAATTTTACTAAAAAGTAAGTATAAGGTACTTGTTAGGGCTCCATTTGAATGCATCAAACCAACAAGGTGTTTTTGTGATAAAATTCACATCAAGACATATTTATTTTTAGATTTGCATATGATAAATATGCTGTTCTGGGTTGGCGCCTTGTTGGTTTATAATACATGCATATATGTGTGTGTAAAATTGAAAAGAATAAAAGGAAAATACATAAGTGTATTAAATAATAACAACAAAGACGTGGGAATTCTTGTTTCGTTTCACAGTATAATGTAAACTGTGAAATGCCATGTATGACACAGCTCATTTGTCACGATTCATTAAGCAAAAGTGTGTGATATGTATGTCTGATCTATTTGTTCATTAGAGGCACCAAAGTTTATAATTGCGCACTGACCATGTATATAGACTTTGATTGAACCTTTAACACCGTAAATTCCCTGTTACATTCTAAGCTACTTTGGAAAATGCTGACTGGCTCAGTTATTCTTAAGTTATAGGTGTCAGCACTGGAACGTAATATAGGGCTAAGGTGCTAAGTGTGCTGTTGTAAATGAGCTGCAAGATCATTCATCCATAATCCATCACTCCTGCAGAATGTATTTCTATGTATTTCTTATACCTCTCTAGAGACTGCACCAGAGACAATTATACCCTCTGGAGACTAACCCAGTGTGCAATCCCAAGGCCCATAGTGGCAGCCAAACTTAAAAATAAATGTAGCCATAACTTGATTCTCATTGAGAGAAGGGGATGAAACACCAGGCTAGCAAGAAAGGTGGTCTGGGATGGAGTGAACAACTCCAGCCAAGCAATAAATGCAGTGCAAGTGAGCTGATGCATGAGAGGCAGCCGAACACTAACTGCTCTACAGTACAGGAGCCGTGCCAGCAGCTCTGCTTTGTTCCGCCCATATCCAATTTGTGATTGTCAAAACGTTCTCTTGGCTGCTCAGTTCATGTTTGACAGCTCCATGCATGCCTGACCACTTGCATAAGAAATGTGGTCTTGCAGTTATTAATGAACTTTAACGAAAGGTCACCAATGAGATTGAGGATTCTTCATTTTTGAGTCATTCTGTGACTGCGGAATAGGAGGCAGATATGAATCTCAGGAACATGCATATTTTCTGACCTTGTTTCTAACTAGAACACTCCACAAACAGTAACTGGTTTGAAACAACTGTCACTGACATCAGTTAAATTTTTTCAGTTTAAAATGCTTTAATGAATGATATCAACTGACAACTTTGAAATGTCAGGTATGACATGCAGATAGACTGAAGGTACAGTTAGTTATATTTTTCCCATTAAAGGGTGTTTATTATACTATAAATACCTTGAGGCAACTTTGTTTGCTCAAGTGTTATTGAGGACACTTGTAAAATTAATTCGTTATTCTCCGAAAATTCCTTCGGAGAAAGAGCGCTAAATAAAAGCAGACCTGACATACTTCTGGCACAGAATTATAACAGTTATTCACAGAATCAAAATGAAGAAGTATCTTTGTCTTGGGTGTGAAATAGTTAAGACTCCTCTCTACTGTGTGAAAATAAAAGATGAGTTAAAGATAATTATGCAGGTTATTATTGTGGCTAAGCTGAAAGTGTGAATTTATTGAGATTTCTACTAAAAGTCAAGTGGAGACACATATACGATCAATGCAGTGTTTTGGAAGCACCTCAAAGCAATATCAATAAGGTTTTTGTTTATTCTAATAAACACATGGCCGATATACTGTAACTGTCCAGCCAATTCATCAGTTAAGCCCTGTTGGGAAGACAAATTCGTGGTGCAATATTAATCCTTACATTATCAGTGTACACAGTAGGTGTTAATTGTACAATGTCAATGATCATTCCACAGTTTAGGTTTGTGCAAGACTGGGGATTTTACTGTGGAGCCTGGAATGTTCATCTCATTGTGTTCCTGTTTTCCAGAGATGGAAAATCAGATTGCATGCTGGAAGGAGAGGTAAAAATCCTTATCCATTAAGCATTACTTTATGTGTGGGACTTATTTTTCCCATGAGCCTCCATTGACTGCTCATTGCTGTCTATTATGTGTTTTCCTGTGTCTGCTCCCAGAGAGCTATTTTGGTGTTGCCTGCCCTCCTGTCTGATTTACAACTGTAGTGCTTGTTCCATTAACCACATACAACCGTGTCGCTATTTTATCTTTTCATATTCCTCTATGAAGCTCATATATGGTTTCAATATTTGCTTCCAAGATCTCCCACACAATGCCGAGATTTACTGAAGGGATTATGCTGGATTTCAGGCCAGCACAGTACAGAAAGTACCTCCCGATACAAATTCTTTAATTTTCTGCAGACACGTCCTGCTAAAAACCTGCTTTTACTGTAAACAATGCTGCTTATTCCCCTGCCCCAGCCGATCTGCCTGCTGCTGTCAGGATAAACAGACTGTCTCCCCTTTAAACAACCTTTTGAAAGACTGTGGTCCCTGGACTTTTTCCTTCATTCCTTCATCTGCCTTTTACTTTATCTTGAATGATGCTGTCACGCTGAATCTGTCATCACTTTTCTGCCTCTGAAGAAAAGGAATGACAAATGTTATTGCTATATAATTGTAAAAGAAATCAGAGGCATGGCTCAGCCTTTCCATATAATTAGTAAAATGGACTGGCTAGATTAAATAATGTTAGTAAGCTCTCAAAATCATCATCAACCCCTCCCCCCCACTTCATCTCAAAAAACAATAACCTTTGTCGTGTTAACAGAGAAGAGCAAAACAGCGAAATGTCAAACCTGTCAAAACGATCTTTTCCTAAGCATGTCACTCCCCAAGCAAACATCTATTCACATGTGTTCGCGTTACAGCTCACGCAGAGCTAATAAAAGATCACAACATTCGGGAAGATGAATCAATATTTGACAGGCAGGCAGAGCCTGATGTATGAACCATAAAGTTGTGAAATGCAAAGAACTGTACATGAGTTCATTCTGAGGCTAATCTTCCTTTAATTAAAAAATGAAAGTGAAAACACGACCAATGTGACAGCCATAGACATTTGGTATTTCTGAATCAACATAAAGCAAGTGATACTCCAGTCTGTCATTCTGTAATCTTCTTCATATATCTGTGATCAATTTTATTATACTTTATTATCTGTTTCACAGATGTGTTGACTATAATGCTCAGTCCAGGCCTAGAGTGCCTGCTGTATAATGCTTATATAGCGGTTTAATATAAATTGATTGATTCTGCATTATGCAGTATGCATGGGCTGACACCTCTGACGGGTGCTGGTGTTGCTTTACAAAAGAAGTGTACTCAGCACAAGTTAAGTTTAAAAGCTCGAAAAAACCCAGCTTTAGTTCCAAACTTAGTTATTGCTTAAGAGTGAAATATGTCTTTGTAGTCGCATGCGGTGAAATGTTAATGCATAGCACTTCAGGAGTAGGCCTGTGGGGTTGATGTGAACTGATTAAGCTCCAAATTGCACACTAACAGCCAGTGTGACTCACAGCTGTTCTTCAGGACCTCTAAACAGGCGTACGAAACCTGCTATTTCAGGGTTTCTTAATGGCCTCCTTTATTACAGGCAGTAACAGTCAGATACCAAGTATTTTTTTTGTTTTGTTTTTTTGTTTTTGCCCCTGAATGAAATGGCTTTTAAAGTGCTCATTTATGTAGAAAGATTCCATGAAGAAGAGTTTGAGAGTGGAATTTCATTGGACCGTGAGGTGATTCCATCTTGTTGAAAGGACCATCAGAAAAATGAATGCTTTCACGGCAAGCCGTCACAGATAAGAGTGGCTTGAAATGTAGCTGAGCATTAAGATGGGGCTGAGCAGCTGAGTCGGGGCGCTGTGCCACTGATGATTTGTGGTGAGAACACAAGGGTCAGGCTGCATGAGAGATGGGAATCAAGTGCTTGCGGAGTAAGGCCAGGTGACACACATTGAAGAGCCACACCAGAGCACTTGACATTACTGCCCTCCCCATATTCTACTCCATTTTGATGGAGATAAAAGATAGATTTCTCGTCGAAATGTGCTCCACAGGGATTGCTCCAATCTGTTGGAACAAGAACGCCAATCTTTCGGGCCACTCAAAGCTCAACATGCTCTGAAAGCAGAAATCTGTAGCACACTTAAAGGTTACTATAGCTCCACTTAACCTTCATATTCCAATCTGATATTCATACGTAAAAGCTGCTCTGTTATGCAATTTCTCTTTTCTAATATAATTCAGCATCATGAAGTGTCATCTCTCAGTATGGGTGTTAAATTAAACCAAGATGGGAAAGTCTGGGGGGAGGGCATCAGCCGGGGAAATTCTGGGTCAGTGTTGATATCCAGTATTTTCCTGTTAAAGTGAAAGCAGATACTTAAACATTTATGGCCAAGAACATCTAGAGAGCTTGGTGTCTAGTGAGACAGGCAGGTACATCCGACAAGCCTCCGGAATAGGAGTCTGCACAAGTTCAAACCTTCAAGACCCAGCCTGACTAGGACTGATAAATTTTAAACCCCAATCCCATCATTCCCACACTCATGAACAGATATTGTTTATAGCAGATATGATTTTACAGAACATAACAGCCTGAACTGAACAACTAAAAACATCCTGCTTGGTTAGACTGGTATTTTACACATCTGTCATACACTCCCTGGGATTTTTTACATTTTTTATCAGGATGTATTTTTGGAATGGCTGAATTCCTGGCAAGAACAGCAACTCCTCTCCAACTGTTAGTCTCCATGCGCTAATGTTTTTCTTGCTGCTGCCGCTGCTGCTCATAGTTCAAGAGAACTAACAAACCATAACAATTAACAAACAGCCATGACCTGTCCTGCAAGCCAGCGCACCCCTCTTATCTCGCTTTCACTGACTTTTCAAACTGTGAAGCTTTTCTGTAGCTAACAAGCGTGAAAGAGAAAAAAACACAAGAGCAACGGAGAGAGCAAGAGTGTGTGTGTGTGTGTGTGTGTGTGTTTGTGTGTTTGTGTGTCCCAGTAACAGAGATGCATGAAGTATACCTCATAAAAAATTCACTCATTAGAAAACAAACCCAAAATTGTGAGTCAGTCTGGATGTGCCAAAACCATGATTGTAAATTAATTATTTGAAGAAACCTGAATTAGATTAAAGTAATTAGTATTGCAGAGCCATTTCTTTGTGGTAGTTTAAAAGTGCATAAAAGGAATAAAATGCAGATGTTGTAGCAAAGTACGCCAGTTATGACTAAACATTCCCATCTTCAGGAGTATAGATGCATCATGAAATATCAATTTAAATTATAAGTCAAATCTAAGCATCTGATACTGATCATTATTTTAACTATTATCCATCAATAAACATATGATTCTGATGTCATAGTGTGTGCCTTATTTTATTACTATCTTGGGGCACAATAGATATATTAGTTTTAGCCTTATTAAACCTTAAGGATTTGTATTTTTGCTTCATTATGCCTTTTTAAATCATGCAGCACACTTAAAAATAATCTAAATCATCTGGACATACTAAAAAGTTGGACAGTGATTTTTTACTAAAAAGATGTCATAAACTAAAAGTGCAGTTTGGATTCAGATCAATTGGCCGAAGGAAAAAACAGAGAAAACATCTCCAAAAGCAAAGCGTTCTTAATTTCTGATTTATTAAAGCCTTTGAAGCCTTAATTGTCCGGGTATGCATCAGCGAGAGAAAAATAGCAAGAAGTTGTCTGTTGCCTGTGGCAATTTTCCCACTTTTACTGCAGTTTCACATTAGAAAACATACTCTTTGCATTTCAGTTCGGAGTGTGGGATAGAGCTGCAATATCTGGTTTCAAGATCATTCTCCTGAGATCTGATCCCATTAGTGTGTGATATCTGATTACATGTTTGATTATGCAACATCTTTAATATGATGTTCAAAGCTGACATCAGAGTAGCAGCATTGTTTCAAAGATAGGCCCGCCAGTCTCTCTTCACTTGTTTAAGCATGGAGCAGTCTTTCTGGGCTTCCTTGTATTATCTCTGAGTGATACATGGTTCAGTGCCCCTCCATTTACTGTGGGCTGTTGAATCACAATTTCAGATTTAAGAGGCCCTGACAAACATTTTGGATATGTGAGAAATAGATTTGGACTCCACAGACATGTTATTTCATAGTATTTTATTATCTTTCACCTGGCCATACTACTAATGCTCATAAAATTGAAATGATTAAACTACTTTTGAATTGCATAGACATGATTAAATCACTTTTTTAGCTTTTTCTATTTGTGTCTTAATTCATTTTCAACACTAATATGTACAGATTTTGAAGGATTTTAATATGCAGTACTAATAAGTAAGCGTATCCATGTTCAGGTGGCCTAATTGTTTTTAGTGTACTTGTCACAGTGGATTATACTAAAATTTGTGATTATTAACCAAGTAATTCCAAGTAAGAGTACGGAGCAAAGATATTATAACAGATAAACTAGGAGGCCTTTAAAGGATATAACAGCCATGTGTAGGAAAAGGGTTATAGCATTTGTATTTGCATCAGTTGTTGCTTCAAAGTGCAAATGAGAACTGTAAGTAAATTTGAAATATGAATTTTCTTCATAGCCCTGCAATGTTTTTAGTCTGCCTTTCACGGTTTGAGTGCTGGGATGGGCTCCAGCCTCCCAGCCCGGTGGGGATAAGCAGTTTAATAAATGTATAAATTAAAGAATGAATTTTCATCACACAAACTGTCAACTAATTATTGCAAATCGAGCTGGTGTCTGCCAAGTGCAGACTTTAGGTTAATCAAAAAAAATGTTTCTTATTTCAAGAAAGTAGCATGTAAACTTGGTGAGAAATACTTAAATAATACCTCACTTTAAAATTAATGTAGTTAGATTACGTATCATTGCGGAAGATTTATGTTTTACTGGAGTAAAACATTAATGTTTTAAATTCAATGTCTTTAATTACATTGAAAATTGTGGACTTTGAATGTATTCACCACAGATGCCAGGAGATTTTTCTGTTCATCCAACACATTTGAATTGATTGTATTAATTAAAATATTCAACAAAATTCAGAGCAGTTTAAAATAACCTGTAACTATGTTAACTTGTCTTTGTGTGATGCTGGTACTGACAGTTTATTCATAACACACTACAAAAGAATAGGTGTAATTTATTTGTTTAAACAACTACCTTTTAAAAAATAAATGTTAATAAAACACATATAAAAGAACATACTATAAAAATATGGAAATGTTGGTATATTTTGATTCATTCAGGTATATTGGGCTCCATGTCTACTTGTGTAGGATTTAGACACTATGATTTTTTATTTCAGAGAACATATTAATTTCATTCTGATATGTGGGGCTCGGAACTATGCAGGCCGGAGAATGATATGGGAAACAAAAGGAACTTGACTGAAATATTGCACAGTAGATCTGTGGACCTGTTTGTCATATTATATGAGCTCATTGTGAGCAGATCTGTAGGTGTAGATAAATGTCATAAGATGAGAGTTTATACTCACTGCACATTCATTGTTAGGAGGTAAATGCTTCTCCAAAATGGAATCTCGAATATTGTTCACAAGCTCATTCACAGAAAAGGCTTTTTGTTGAGCCAGGGCGCTGCAGGCAGGGTTTTGTAACCGAGGGTATTAAAAAGCGTTAAATGGGAAAAGAAAAGTTATAAGCTTGTGCTACATTCTTTACAGCATGCCCTGCGTCTGAAATCCAATTTACTGTTCCACACGCTGGAGCGGCCGGTGGCACAGTCAGACCCTGGCTGAATTGGGCTCAGCGCAGAGTCTCTTAAAAACCCCAGCTGATGCCCAAGGGCTGCTGAAGATTAGAGATCTACCGTTACAGCTGTGGCAGCAGTTTATTCTGCATTTTAATCAGAGGCTGTCAGTGTGCCTCATAAAGCAGCAAGGACAACTGGGCCATTTTTTCATTTAACAGCTAACACTCTCCATTTTCCCCTTTCTCCAGCTCCCATTATTTTCCTGTAATTTCACGGTAAAGCGTGCACTCCTGTTGCTGCCGAGCATACGCTCCACTCTGGTCGGGGCTGACAGCAGCTGGAGCACATGTGGCACTTGGCTGGCTCAGGGCTGGACACCCGAGATGGATTAGGTGCAAATGTGACTCGTCACGACAGAGGGCTCCGTTTGGAGCGGAAGTGGAGGCTCATGAATCAGAAAGGTCTGGGAGGAGACGCGCTGGCTTCGGCAGCCTGAAGAGATGGGGGAGAGGTGCAGGATTCCCTGGAGTGAAATCGCACATCTGTTTATAGGTTAGAGCAGAGGTAAGAGTGCAAAAGATAGAGCAAGACAGGTAATAAAGATTTCACCGGAGTCATTCATACTCTTTAACCCAAGCAAGTGAAGCCCTGAATGCTCAGCAGTAGGCCTGTAAACAGTGAATGTTAGAAGAATGCAGTGCCATTTTCAATGGAAAATATTTTGCCAAGTACCAGCACAGCGAATTTGAGGTTTTGTTGTGAGAAACAAACCATTAATATATGCTATTATCAGTATTGACAAGAGAAAGTTGTAATTTCATATATAATGTGTTCTTATAGGTTTTTTTATAGATGATGTGTTTTCACTCATTTAAAGAAATTTTAAGTATGAAATGTGGTTTATGCTGAAAATTTCCTTTAAAACCACTAATACTAATACTGCAATTTGAGTTGAAAAGGTAATGTGTACAGCCTTCATTTTCCAAAACAAACACATCTTACATTTTGCCCTTTTTTTGTCATTGACTGACATAAAACTAAATTTAAAAAATCTGACAGAAATAGTCTAATAATAATAATAATAATAATAATAATAATAACAACAACAACAACAACAACAACAACCACAATACTACTACTAATAATAATAATAATAAAAATACCCTCCAAAGTTAGCCATATTAATCAATTATGCATCTTACACTCCATACATACACATCTCCCACAGATCTAGCAAGTGAAGCAATTCATTATGTAATTACATTTAAATAATGTAGCGTAGTCACTAAGATAACATAAAATTAAATTGATATTGTTTTGTTTTTTTCCAATTTGCTTGCGTGGGCATTCTGAGCTCTGAATCTGAAATTTCAGTCTGGTTTTACTTCATTGACCTGCACAGCAGGGAGTGAATGTCATGCTGGCCTTCTGCTACCAAGGAAAAGAGCATCCTTCTTATTAGAGGGTAATGTTTAGTCATTGTCAGGTCTTGAATCTGCTCTGAATCCATTTTTACAGCTGAAAATGGAATCCTCATTCTGGTGCACTTTGATTAAACGCTAGCAGGAAGAATATGAGGAGGATGCAAAAATGAATTAATAGAGCAGTAATGGCAACGAAGCCATCATTTTTCTTTTAGTCGGATTGACTCAAAAGTGCAGGCGCTGGGTAACAACTCATTTGGCTACATTTTCTGGGCTCTGCAGCTGCACTGCCTGTAATTGAGTGTGCTTTAGTGTAAATGTGTACTATTTCAAAACTTGTCAGTGCTGTTTTCAAAATGTATTAAATCCACCACTGTTTAATGGCAATCATAACAAAGGCCTGGATACTTTGCTGCTTTTCATGCGAACACACATTTTTCGAAGAAACAACCATGCAGCCTTCTGCTAGTTACCGCCCAGTAATGCGATGTATCTGATATTGACGTTTGAAAAATGAAAGGTTAATGTCTTGACATGCCAGTTTCCATTTTCTTTCAAATATAGTTCCAAAGCAATAATTCCAAACTGACAAGTATTGTGCCAGTTACAGACTGCTCGTTGTGCAGACTGCACTATGTGTCGTAGTTAGGTATGAGGGACAAGTGTTGGTCAGGTGTAGTTAGGTATCAGTAACAAGTGTTGATCAGGTGTACTGAGCTACAGTACCATAGGTGATTGGTGGATGTTGACTTAAATATTGCACTTCAGGTCCTTGATACTGTTGTGGATTCCTTGAGCACTGTTGTACGTCGCTCTGGATAAGGGCGTCAGCTAAATGCCGTAAATGTAAATG
>JBBKCR010000134.1:12164495-12177415 GCA_037577295.1 Ladigesia roloffi
ATCTATCTATCTATCTATCTATCTATCTATCTATCTATCTATCTATCTATCTATCTATCTATCTATCTATCTACCTGCAATCTCTTTTTCTTTATCCGTCTAACCATCTGTAGTTTGTTTATCAGTTGAACTGTCTGTATGACAGTCTGTCTGTCTGTTATTTAATCTGTCTCTATTTATGTTTCCATTTGTCTGCCTCTCTCTTTATACATTACCTCTCCTCAACTCCAAACAGAAACAACCTTTATGTGGCTGCTAATAAATCTTGATGCGATGTTAATAGGGTTATAATATGTTGATCATGTTGGTTAATTATATGTTACGCCATGTCATTAATTCCGCAAGTTGTGTTTACAGGCCCTGCCCTGAATATGTATAAGTAAACTTGAAAGAGAGCAGAACTTTTCAGGGTTTTGCCATTTTGTCAGAACTGTCAGAACACAGGAGGTGACATAAGTGCTGAAACACCTCTGCTTACCCCCTTTAGGATCCATTAGATCAGACTCAACAACTAACTCTCTGTCATAACCACACTATTTAGCAAGTAAATATATTTAGTCCTATTTTATCATTACCCCTTTCCACCCATCCAGGACATTTCAAAGCGCTCAGACGTCTAAGGCCTGTACACAGCTTAAGACTGTGCTGTTTAGAGTGGGCTCCTGTTTTTCACACCTCTGAGCTGGTTTCTTTTTTTTGCCATTACCTTATACACTTCATTTTATTAAACAGCTGTCCAAATTCTGGCTAGCTCAGAAACCTCCTCTCAAAAGAAAAGTCAAGTCAGGTGTGGTTAAGGCACTGTCCTGGCATATGAGTTGTTACTTTTGGCAGCTTCATCGCTACTTTAGGGGCCGCGAAGCTGTTAGTGGGCATGCAGGTAGTAGTCTTTATTTGTTTTTAATGTGTAAAACAAAGAATTATCTGATGAAAGACTCATTTAAACTCCAAATAACAGATGATCTTGGAGTGACTTCCAGGTAAAACACATTATGAAAATGACTTTTGCCCACAGTAGCAGAAAATATAAGGTAAGCTGGCTGGCTTCCAGTCTCTTTCATTTCTGTCCACCCCCGCCTCATTCTGTGCTCTTTCGAAAACTTTGGTAGCTGGTAGACTTGCCGTTCGGTTTGCGAAGAGGGAAAGTGGATTTCTGAACTGATATGGGTGGTGGCCTGGTGGTCGTATGTATGACGTCATTTACTTCAATGTTTGGAGTGACATCATATGTACGGCTGCTAAACTGCTACATGGGACATCAAAACCCTCTCAGATGTTTAATATTTAGAATATAGCAGTTAAGGTAAGAATGACATACCATTTTCAAGCAGCCCATTTTCCTCTTACAACAGGAACATCTTCCAGGCAGTGCTTCTGGATATTTCTGCTGAATTCACTAGTGTGTAGTGATTAAGGAGAGAAAAGTGGAGTCTGTAGAGTCATGAGTGCTGTGACTCATACTGGTGACATATCAGCTACAGATACCATCAGATTTCTGATTGTGAAAGGAGCATTTTTTGCCCACTTTAGCAATGCCCAGGATTGATTTAGAGCAATTCTACTGCACACATATGTTGATATGAGCTAAGCAATCTCACATTGATCCTATTCATCATCCTATTTTAAATGGGAATCTTCTTATAAACATTAAATTTGGTTTCTTGGTTTAAATGTTTTTTTTCTACTTGAGGTCTTTCTAAACTTATACTGACATTATCTTCATTGTGCTTGGAAAATGTACTCAACATTTTTAGTGGAACTAGAATCTGAGGCTACAAGGAGGAGGAAGAATTCTTTAGACATTTCTTTGTAATGTTTAATATATTAACATATATTATTGAATGTTTTATATACGTCCAGTAACATAAGTACTTTGTCCTTGTAAATATTGATTTCATTGATAGTTTGTATTTTCTGCAAATAGTATTCAGTCAAATCAATTGCTTTAATTCCTGCATATGTTGGCAGTTACAACGTCAAGAGGTTTACAGTAAGAAGTAATTAACCTATTGCATCATTTTGGTTCAGTTATGGCCCATTCATGTTGGCAAACTGTTTCCAATTCCACAAGCTTATGAAGGTTTCAAAGATGGACTCGCAGTTTCAAAACCCACGATAAATCATTAGTGAGGTTCAACTCAGGATATTGGCTGGAACATGCAAGCACTTTCAAGTAGAAAAGCTTTTGAGTTATACTGGCTGTATATTTAGGGTTACTGTCATGTTGAAATGCCCATCTTTCCTCCTGTAATGTGTCCTGGTATATCGATTCATTAATGTATGCTTCGCTGACCTGTTATACCAGGTACAGAGAAGCAGTTCTGCCAACATTACACATGCATCTCTTTGTGTATTTGTAGCAGAGGTGTTTTGTGAGAGGTGTAAGAAATGAGATGATTTTGGTGCAGTGTGTTACTTACAGTTTTCTGTGTAACTGCTTTTCTATTTCAGGTCATCTTGCTTTTTTTCAAGTGCCTACTGGCTTCTCTCTTACCTTCCTTTTTATTAATATGTGAGAAATAATGCACAACACACCCGTTTGGGAAGAATTAGTTGTGGTTCCAGGAGCTTTCATAATGCACATTATCAAACCAATTAGGTGTCTAAGGTCCAGGTTAGGCCTCTTTTCCAGCTCCTTCACCTTCATCATGGTTGCTGTTTTATGAATTATTCCCAACTGAGCGCAAGGTTTTTCATAATGACACCGAGTGCAATTTGTATATTTTTATTTTTTGGCAGGATTGACATGTAGTATTTTGTTATTTTTCACCTTGAAAAATATCTGTATTGTAATATGATATTGTGGAATGTTTGTTATAATATTTTTGTTTTAAATTACCTTATATGTGTACATTGGACATAAGCATTGGATTAAATATCAAAAATATCACATTTAGTTCTTAAAGCTCACCTGTTTTTGCAGAGTGTAACTGCCGTGGGTGCAGGAGATCCAAAAGCGGAACCAACGACAGACTTCTCTCTTGCTTCTGCTATGGGGGTGATGGAGGGAGGGATTATGACTGAGTCTCAGTATAAATGTCTGGAGCTTTTGAGGAGAGACGGGCAACACAATAAAACAGGTAGAAGAAGAAATGTTATTTCTTTTAAATTAAGCTTAGATTGAATGGCAGCTGGTGGAGCTTTTTATCTGCTGATAATTTTGTTAAGTGCCAGACTCAGGCTCTCTGAGCTGTCAGCGATGGCACTGTGCAGACTGATGAGCTGCTGACAACTGGAGCTGACACCTAAACCTTTATTTAGCTGTAAAGCAGAACTGGCTTTTCAATTTATGCAGATGCCAGGGAGAAGAGCTACTTTCACTTTGCACTATTTCAATGATGACTAATTTACCTGTTCATTTGATGATTAACGGAGTAATCATATTTATTTTTTAAAAGGCCAGAAAATGAAAAGTGACAGTAAGAATTTCTGAATTTATAAAAAAAAAAGATGAATGGTGATATTTCAAAACTGGCAAAAAAAACCTGTCTCCTAATGTGAGAGACCATTTTCATCATTCAAGTCACCAATTTAATCTTAGCATTGGCATTGTTAAAAGGGTCCCTTTCATTTTGTTCTTTCAATTCTCTGTTTTAGTAGAGCAATCATAACCATCCTAAACCTTCTTGCTAGATTCTCACTGCAGCAGGTTCTGGGACGGCTGGCTATGTTGGGATGAAACTCCCTCAGGAACCTTTGCTTCTCAAAGCTGTCCGGATTTCCCCAATTTTGACACCTCAGGTTAGACTCACAAAGCTATTAACACACACCATCAAAATCCCATCTCAGTATCAAAGGACCTGACCCTTCAGATCATTGAAAACCAGATGCTTTATCTGAAGTTCTTTCTCAGTAAGCTTGTGAAATAACATCAGATTCTGAGTCTGAGCTCCAGGCACATGGCTGAAGTTCTGTATTACAAAAAAAGGTGGTTTTTCAAAGTGTCTGCGAAAGCTTTTCTGGGCTCTATTTGGTGAAATGAAAGCAATTTATTAGCTGTTGGGAGAAAGCAGTGAGCAGCACGAGAACATCTTGAGCTCTCCTCACATGACATCTCAAAAAAAAAAAAAAAAACTAGAAAAATGGTGTTACTGATGTTTTTCTTTGGAATTCACTTAGTCTCTCTAGGAAAGATGGAGGGGGACCTCTGATTTCGTTAAATTTTTTTAACCTGAGCTTCTACATTAAAAGCAATACTTCATTGTCTTTTAACCTTATCGTGTACATCTGTAGTCTCAATTACCATAAACTACAATTTCAACATTTTTCAGGCTCTTAGAAACAGCTGAGATGCTTAGCATGAGCGGGTTGCAAAATTCTGAAAACTTTTAAGAGGACACACTTAAGTGTATAACAAGAAAAAACGAGTAGAAACTACATGAGAAAACGTCTTTCCAAAGTTTTCTGTTCAAAGATTTATACTACTAACAAACACTGGGACAACATTATATAAAAATAATTCTGGTTACATTTGCTTTCAATGCGACAGATCTGCAATTTAAGTCCTGGTGACCTCATGATCTAGACTTTTATGCCTTCACACAGCCCATGAGAAGACTACTAATTAAGGGATGCTTTCTCAAAAGTATACTACAAAATAGTTTAATGTATTACAGATCATTCCAGGAGTATTTCTTTAACTCATTCTGATTTACATACAACAAGTAGTGGGCTGGTATGCTGGTGAGTTGTAATATAATGAGAAAATAGTGAGGACATGACCATATAATCCCATTGGCTCATATGGTCTGTAAATGTAAAGAATCTCTATGTATCCTATGTGAAAGAAGCGACAGTGAAAATCAGTGTACAAGGGAAGGCTGAACACAAAATTGTTACTGTAATTACATATTACCTCAATCGTCTGTTTAAACATTGCCCTGAATACTTACTTTGACAAACAGTCATTCGCTGGACTAATACACTGAATGATCTCAGGGCTCATCTCTGGAGTGACTAAAGCATGTGAGCTTGGATTATTAATGTTGGATTATGTTCACACAGAAAAAATGACCAAATATTGTGATGAATCTGGTACTTGGGCACACAGTGGCTCAGTTAATAATACCTGGTCCAGCTGTCTCAGGCTTACGAAGGACAAATCAAAGGTATCATTTTTATTTTCAGCTAATTTATTTGATTGTTTTATAAAATCCAGAAGTGTTAGTCTTATTAAGTGCAGTAGTATTTCTGTGCAATTTCATGAACTGTTTCATGAAAAAACAGACACTTTAACAGACATTTTATTCATACAGTTTGACAAAACTGACATATCTCTTTTACTGACGGCTCTACTGCACCTCAGAAGGGTTCGGCTCATGGTGTCTTGGATACAGAGGCAGATTCCACAATGGAGACTCTGGTCAGTCCTGTGGTCACACAGAAAGCAGAGGAGAGGAAGAAGATCATCAACGGCCAATATAAATGTTTTGAGAAAATGAACAGAGACCTTCCATATAACAAATCAGGTAAAGAGGATCTCTGATTTAAATATACAGTACATATGAATTTGGAAGTAGACATACTGCCTTGTTTTGATAACATTTCTCTTTGATTTTCAGGTAGGTCATGGCAGTATGGTAATATGTGTAATTAAAGTGATAGATGTATCATAGAAATGTATGTGATTTTCTGAATTTATAGCAGATATTGCCAGTAAGGCCGAACAATTGCATATTTCATGAAAACAGAGTATAAGTAGTCATGATTCATTAGTTTCAGGCCAGTGCAGTGTTGAACATAAAAATATTTAAATAAAATATTTTTTAATGTTTTTTTATTAATGTGGCACCACTAGTTCTTTCCTGTCTGTATCAGATGTCGGAAATGACAAATAGTAACATAACGTATCATGAAAATATAATACTTTATTGTGATATTTTGGCATATTTTCAGGTCCATACTGTAACAGAACATGGGACGGCTGGCTTTGTTGGGATGACACGCCTGCCAGAACATACGCATCTCAGAACTGTCCAAACTACTTCCATGACTTTGACCCCACAGGTAAATCAAGATCTGATTTCTGCACAGTTTACTCAAATCTCCTCCAGTGAATGTCTTTTAATTTGCAGTGACTGTGATGAAAGACAAAATATTTCATTTGTGATTTTCATGCTTGCTGTCAATTTTTTCTCCTCTCAATTAAATAGTGTCATTTTTAGGGAAATGACTGTTCTCCAGAAGTTGAACATAACTGCAGCACAATATTTCTCTGCTTTTATTAGAAAAGGCCACAAAGTATTGCGATGAGACTGGAAACTGGTTCCGACACCCTGAGACAAACAGGACCTGGTCCAACTACACCCTGTGCATTGCCCACACTCCAGACAAGCTAAGGGTCAGATGTCATCCCTACATTTACAAAAATCAAATGGAAGACTTAAATACGTAGTGTAACGGCCAGAACATTTTGAAAAATTAGGCTTGAATAGTTTACTGTGAGGCCAGATGGAGGCAAACACTTTTGATTACCTTACTGTCCTATAAATAGAATGTGCAGAGCTATGAGAAAGAGGGTGGGGAGGGTGACTGGTTCAAATAAGTTCACAGTTAAGAGTTTAGGATTTCATCCACTTTGGCATTGTTCCTATTGCTCAGTGTTATGTTTGGAAACATATGAGTACTTTCTCTTTTCAATTCAATATATACACTGAACAGTCCAGAAAAATCTTAGGACATTCCACTAACAGCCTCTGTCGCATCTGGTGAACAGAATGTGTAGTGTTATGTGTGTTTTTGCAGATGGCGTACATTCTGTACTACATGGCAATCGTTGGTCATGCACTGTCTATTGCATCCCTTCTCATCTCTTTGGCCATATTTTTTTACTTCAGGTAAGTTAACACAATTCTTTCCAAACGTTCCTTGTGTATCTTCTGACTTAGCTTCACATTAGTGTAAAAATCAATGGACAGTGGCATGGGCTCACAGCAAAGATTTGCTTTTTATTCCAGGAAGGTCTTGTTGTAGTCTAATTTTGGTTGGAGGTGTTAGGGTTGATGATGGAGTGTGTGAAGCAGATTGGCACCTGATATTTATTTCAGTGATGAGCCTTCACTCAGATGTCTCAGTGTAGTTTCCCTGGGGGCTGATGCTGACTCCACTAATCAGCAGAGCCCATTCAAAGGGAGTCGAAGAGACAGTTTTCTGAAGTGTATTCCTTGCACAGTGTGTCTATGGAAATATAATCAGCGCACAACCGGTTTATGAGGTATGTTTTAAATAATGGATGAGAGCCACCTGGATGTTGTTTTCCTAAACATAGCCTTAAGCCTCAATTTTTACACACTAGGCAAGTTACAGAAACCAATTTCTCAATCATATTATGTTTTGGAGAAATGTGTATAATAAACATTTGTGTTAACAACTGTAAGTAAGATCTGACTGTACTACAGTTTGCTTGATTAAAAGTTCTGTTGCTTTTTTACAACAAATTTGGCTATACATATGATAACTTTAATCACATTTTCAGGCTTTATTTGCTGCTAATCCATGCTGTCCATTAGTTCGGCTGACCAGTTGTAGGCTGTAAGCCAAATGGCAGCCAGAAGTGTCTGACAGGACTTTGACAGTGTCATTTCATGCTGACTTAGTTTGCCTCTTAGCTATGCTAAGTATTCACTGAAGCAAACGCAATTTCATGGATGGCTTCACATAGGTATAGCACAGACAGAGCAACATGCACTGATTGCAGCATTTGACTACCATCAGTCACATATGCTTACTATTCTCAGCATGTCGCTGAACAGCTGTATTGTTTAATTCAGCCTTGTGCACCTATTGTTTGATACCTTTCAAGAGCTTGTTTTTTTTTTAATCAAGTTAATAGAGGGCTTTGGTTTCAGGGGACTTTGTGAGAGTTGCAAACATCAAACACATCAAAGTGAATGACTGTGATGATAATGAACATGCAGAATGTGCTTCGAATAGGCCTACATTAGCATTATTGCTGTATATATACATTCAAATGATCTGCATTCACAAAACCAATTTTCATGGCTATGACTCTAGCTCTTCTATTTGTCATTTTTTCAATAAACCTCATTCTCTTGATGCCATGAGTATTTATTCTCTAATCAGATTTGTTTCTGTCTCATCACTGAATAAGCAGAGGACAGTGAAAAGCAGACAATACAATTAGATGCAATTAGAATACACTTTTCAAAACATGGAACAAACACTGGAAGGACTGAAAGTCATTTGGATGTACCCATCAATGGCTTCATTCACTCTGTAACCTGTATTTGTACTCTAACATATTTATTATTACTATTTTCTAGTTTAACCTACTCTCTCCATTCATGGTTTTGATATGAAACATGATTATGGAGCTGCGAGGGCAGGGATCCCTAAGAGAAATTGGGCTACAGCTTGGGGTGGATACTGTTTTCACTATACCCCCTTGACCACAAAGAATCTTTCTTCCAAACTTCAGTCATTGCATTACTCAATTTTTGAATTTGTAACCCCCCTCCCCAAATAATAATAAAAAAGTAAAGTAGAATTGAGAGTGCAGTGCTAAATTGAGATGCTGGAGATATTGTTTTAATGTGGCTTCTTTCAGAGCATGACATTTATTGTTTGATCTTCATAAACCTTGAGGTCGTAATGTTATCTTATTGCAACCAGATGTTAATAGAGGAATTTGATGCTACTGAGCAGAACAAGGCTTTTTTAATTTATACCCCTCACTGAACAGGACCAGAAAAGGTTTGTTAGAATTGTGTGAGGCAGTTTGGAAAATGAGAGCTGTTTTCCCTCAGGTCTTGCCAGCCTTCCAAGAACAGTATCACACAAGGCAGCTGATCTCAGTGGCCTTTTGGGGTCATTAGGGTCATGTGAAATGCATGACTCTGTTAATGTGAAGAATTTGTTGAAACATTTTAGCCACGAAGTATTTTTGGCGTCTTGGTGAAATTTGTTGAAATTATGGTGGACAACTGTTATCAAACAAGCCATTGTCTTTGCAGACCATAAAAGTTGTTGCAGATGTCTTACAATTACACTAATGTGTTTTTCATTGGCCTGCTAATTGCAGAACAGTGAGGTTAATCTCTTACCAAGTAGTGTTTCTTTAAAGCTGAGAAGAAAGCAGTTTAACATTAAACTGTTTAATCTTATACCCAGGTTGCACTAAAAAGGACAGGCAACATCTGATAAACACATTATGCTAATCGAGGCCAGGATACACCTTCCAGTGGATTGCTATTTATTATTCTGTTTATTTCATCAGAGCCATTATGTCATGTTTGCAGGGTAAAATGTGGACTGATTGCAAAGTTTGTTTTATTCCCAAGTTCAAATAGCATTTTTCATCTTTAATTATTTGTGTTTTGACACTGGCCGAGTGCGTATGGTGCTACTACTTTAGTATTATTAATGTCAATTAATGTTAATCAGAAAAGGCACAAACATGTGGAACACTATGATGCATGGCCACACTGCACTGTGGTCTAAATATCTGTTTTATATGCATGGGCAGTATGCTTCTGAGTTTTCTTTTTTAAATAGATGACTTCTTAGCTGAGCCCACTGTTGTCTATGGCTTTCTCTTCCCAGGAGTCTAAGCTGCCAAAGGATCACCTTGCACAAGAATCTTTTCTGCTCTTTTGTGCTCAACTCAGCCTTCACTATTGTGAACCTCATATTTGTGGGCAACAACCCTAAAGTGGTGGAAAGAAACCCGGTAAGCTGCCCCAATATATAATCTAGATGTGGCATGGAAGTACTACACACAATTAAGTAATGAATCGTTCATTAAAGTAAGCACAGAATGTACAATTCATACTGTTTATTTAAGCGGCATAGAGCTGTTGTTCAAGGCCACAGTATTTGGATACACTCAGGTCGAATAGACTTCAGCTGTTTGAACTCGGTATGTGTTCTTTTTTTTTCATGTTTCATCTGCACCAAAGAACACATAAATCTGCCTCTGTGGAATCTTACTGTTCAAGGAGTTTGTTTGGGGTTCACAAACAGAACTGTGTTCATTTAGGACACAATTCTATTTGTGCACACCATGAAACCCATACCAAGAGGCCTTTTGAAAGAAACTGCCATCATTGTACCAGTCTATACAGCATGTGATGCCGACGCGGTCAGCCTGTGTGGAAGGCTGTGCTCTGAGGCACAGTGAAATATCAGTATGAGTTGAAAAACAAGAGGAAAAAAGGTACAATTAGATGTAGTTTCTGATTAAAAGACAGGTTAAGTGGATGAAGGGCTGATCTGCTGAAATCACTGCATAAAGAAAATGGAGCATGGAATCAGGCTGCACTGAAAGCAGATGCTAAAACCAGTATGGTCTGGATTTAATCTCAGCCGTTTTCTCCAGCTCCCTAATTCATACAGTCACGTCCTTTCTGAGGAAAAGATTTCACATTCAATCCATCTGGATAACTCCACAGGCAGCTTTAATTCTTGTCTTTTCTCCGTCTTCATCCAGCAGATGGTAGAATGACAACTCTCACCTCGAATCAAAACAGATCTGTCTCAGCATGACGTTTAGTGAACTTCAATTGTGCTTCTGTATTCCTTGTTTTAGTCCTGCTTGTTATTAAAAACTGAAACAGGAGAGGAGTTGTAGTCAGAAGGTCGTGTTCTGGGATGGTTCTTCCTTCAGCTATCACTGTCCTCAGTAAATTGAGATCAGTTTTGGCTTCAAAACCTGATCTCCGTTTAGCGATGAAAAGGTGTCCGGTTTGATGCAAGTGTGTTAGTTCGGTTTGCTGAGAGACAGTTGTTGAGCAATGCAGTGTGTTTTACATATCTTGGTAAAACATGCTCATTCCATTAAGAGGCAACTGCATTCCTTGTTTTTAATTTATGGTATCCTTGTTCTGTCAAGTGAACTAGCTCACTCTGTTTTTTGATCCAACTGTAACACGTCCAACTTCACTGATCTGAGGAGAATATATCCCTGGCTTTCAGGTCAGACGTGGGAGGCGAGAGGTATAATGAGACTAGTACAGACATTTTTCAAACTCTGCATAATCAGCTTTCATTAATCTGAGACCTACTAAACGGGGTCATCATACACTTCCACGTCGACCATTGTCTGCTTAAAAGAAAAAGGCTGAGAGATTAGCAACTGCATGCTACTTTGAGGAAAAGGTTTCCAGCTCTGCTTCTACTTGCAAGGATGCAGCAGACAGAATGGCATAAGACTGTGGACATATGGCAGAACGATTTTTGGGATGACTGACAGGTATTTGGGGTGTGTGATCCAAGGCTCAACGGCTTGAGACTGAAAGCTTTGCCAGAACCCACTAATTAAATCTGCACACATGTTCTCACGAAGGATCGTGATGGTCCGGGAACTTTTGTGTTAGAGGAAGTCTGATCCACATTTGTCAGTATAAATGAGCACAATGCACAGAATACCCAAGTGCAACCAAAAGAAAGCAGCGGTGTTAATGTTTGGATGAATTGAGGTATTGCCTTAAATAAAAAAGATCAACAGTTCAAAATCATCAGAAATAAGTGGGTTTTGTAGGGTTTTAGGGTATAATTAGCATATGATCCTCCGGTTATAAGCGATTTTGAAGACACACTGGTAGCTGACTGACACTGATCATTATATTTATGCCACAGTGTGCACCTGTCTGACTTTGCACTTAAAATATTGAAACAGTTACTTGATTGGTGCCTGTGGTTTAATAAAAAACGCATGCAAGTCTACTGTAATCTAGAATTTACTCATAAGTTGATGTGAAAGCGGATCTGAAATCAGCACGAAACACTGGTTTAGAAAAGTGTGTCATGGTTACTGATGAGTATAAAAATATTCCCCTCTTATAATCCCTCTTAGGCATATTTCTGTTCTCTTTGTGAAACAGAACCTAAACGCTGCAAGCAGCACCTGGTCTTCCTGAAGTACTAATTACTAAAAGGGAAAATAAATGGCAAAAACTAAATAAAAATGAATTTAGAGAAAAAATGTAAATACACACTTACGCAGGTACTCCTCATTGGTATCTTTCTGCTGGCATATTTTCTGCTCCAGTTTACAGGAAATAGACAAGTCATATAAAACTATCACACTTTGATGTGCAAACAGATCAAAATACTACCTGAGACCCTTCAGAAACATTCTAAATGAAGTAACATGCCCAAATCCAAAAACACAAGACAAAGTGAGGATTTAGATTAATTACAAGCCACCATCCTCTTTTTTGACTTGTAATTCCCTTTTTGCCTTCATTATTGATTGGTCTGAGTGCTGCTGTTCTGTTGTGTTCTGTGTTGCAACCATGGTCCAGGAGGACGATAAGTCATCTCACAATGTACAATATGTAAATGGCTGGGATGGTAATAAAGCTTTATTTAAATACTTACTCATTTTCTGCTGTTTTAGGTTGGCTGCAAGGTGCTACACTTCTTCTACATGTACATGCTAGGCTGTAACTATTTCTGGATGCTGTGTGAGGGGATCTATCTGCACACTCTCATTGTGGTAGCTGTATTCGCTGAGGAACAGCACCTTCACTGGTATTACCTGTTGGGCTGGGGTGAGTTTGAGAAATGATTGTCAAAGAGAGTGTTTTTCACATGCACATGCATGTATGTTACACACATATACACTGCACAGACTGGAAATGGAGGAAAGTATATAAAAAGTTTGGATGGTTTTGACACACATATTGGACGTATTGCAGGGATTGTCCAAAAATTGAAACAAATAGCATATGTGATCCATATAAAATGAAGAGAAGTGATTTTTCCCACGCCTTGACTGATTTGGCCAGTGTGGAGGCGATTGACATTACAGATGACTTCGTCCTGCAGGCTTCCAACTGCATGGCTCACCAGACAAATGGAAGCATACAAGAGTCTAAAGACTTAAAGGGATAGTTCACCCAAAAATGAAAATTTCATGTTTATTTGCTTACCCCCAGGGCATCCAAGATGTAGGTGAC
>JBBKCR010000134.1:12186981-12215575 GCA_037577295.1 Ladigesia roloffi
GCGGCAGCCTGCAGGCCAGAACGACCGTCAGGCCACCGGGAAATGTCCCGGTGCTCCCGATGGCCAGTCCGCCCCTGTACACATACATATTTAATTAAATGTCCAGGTGAATATCTGGTGAGCATGCTAGAATCAGTATGTGCATCAGGATTCTTAATCTTTCAAATCAAAAATCAAATACAAAGTTTTTATTGTCTGAGTAAGGGTATGTGCTGCCAGGTGAAGCCTGGTGTTTTTGCTCTGTGATAGGTGGGGCGGTGAGACATTAACTATGACATCATTGGAACACCATTACACTGCAGTATTAATGGTATACTATCATTTTCCCCTGCATTTTATACAAAGCAAGGACATTTACAGGTGAGCGAAATTCACTTAACGTCAATCCAAGAGAAAATTTTGTCTTTTGAATGACATGACAGAGCAACCTGTGATTGGGGACATGAACTAATAAGGCAAATGTACAGTAAAAGAAACATGCAGGGTTTAGCTTAATGCGACAGAGAGAGTTGGAACTGGACAGTAGTGATGCCCCGGTATTGGTGCTGAGTTCTGCAGTGTATTACTAAGTGACATATTGCTGTGTTTTAGTAAACACAATCTTGCACTTTTTTAATCATTAGAGGCTGCTGTTACCATTACCGATCATCTTTTTTTTGCAGAGCTGCTCAATCTGTTTTGTAAACATCTTTAGTCACTATTGCTAAAATTGCTAACGTTTCGAATTTATTGACAAACCATTCCTACCCTATGCAAGCTCCTGCTGACACTAGCAGCATATAGGCAAGGCAAAGAATGACAAATTTAAATACAGAGCACATTTCATATCCAGGCAGCTCAAGGTACTTTACACAGATTACACTATGAAACCTAATGTAAATGTGCTCAACTCTAATGTAAAATGTGCTCAACTCTACCTTAATTTAGCCCTGAAAATATGCCAAACACTTTAATTTATATTCAGTGGACATTTAATTTTACCTTAAATGTGGAGTGTGAAACCCCTTAATCCTAAACAAAAGGCATTTTTTTAGGAGGTTCAGTTATTTAAGGGGTACTTTTACCCCTTAATCAGCCATAATCTGTTAACATTTCCCCTTAATTTTCCTTAATTTAATTAACAGTTAAGGTATTTGGATTTGTAGTGTTAAAGTACAACAGTAAAAAAAATAGAATTTTACAAATGAAGAGCATTGTTTAAGAATTAAAAAATTTAAATAAAGAAATGAAAGTAGGACTGGGCACGCTACCCCCGACAATTAATTTAACACTCGTTAATGCATTTTTTTATTCTTTTATTTTAATTGTTTAAATGTCAGGCATACTTTTGTTTGTTATATGGACAAAAGACTTTAATGACACTGCTTTCAGAGACATTCATATGGAGTGGCTCCAACTTTGCAGCTGCTATAACGGTTCAGCCCACCATGCTCTGGACTCTGAGGGTAACTTTCTTTTCTGTAACAACCTAGATGAAATGTGGCAGGGGCAAATAGCTTTGTATTGATTTGATTACATTAATGTTTACGTTGAGATTTACAATACAATTTTCAACTGCAGCTGTGTAACTGTTTTAAAGGGAACACTGCAGCAGGTCAGTTCCCACCAAAAGTGGACCAATGACACACACTCCCTTTGCGCCCCTCATTGTTGGCAGCCCACTGCTTCACTTGTTGAATGGGTTAAATTGATTAAATGTAGAGAAAGCCTTTCAAACTGTTCCCACTGTGCAGTGGTGTGCTCACGCATGACCGTAAGGGGCCACTTTAATTTCCTTTATGTGTGAATTTGTCAGACGTTCAAACTAGGTCCCCCTAGTGCCAGTAAATGTATATTGAACATAATGTCAGCAAACCTTTTGGGGCTTTTGACCTTTATGTAAACATCATAGCTACACATTAATTTATGTAATATTGTAGACCAACGGTTCTCATTCACAGCATGTTGCCTAGGCCCATTAGAAGATATTAAATAACCAATTGCTAGAAATAGTCATCCGGACAGCAAACACATTCATGTTCATTTGTTCTGTTTGGAAGTTCACCAGAAAGTAGTATATCTTCATGCAAACAATTGTCCCAACAATATCTCACGAAAACAGTAATGGCGCACTGGTAATGTCAGTGGACTCATCTGTAGTGCAAAATGTGGACTACCTGGAATTCTTTCTAGAACCTGACTGTGCATGTCAGAACCCATTTCAGCTGTCCACTTGCAGTATCATTTGAAAGTGGTATTTGTAGCTTTCTTGTGGCTGCTTCTCCGACCTTCTCCCGGCAATGGCATGTATCAACAATTGCTGGCAACACCAATTTTTCAGCGACAGTGAAAACCTTATTACACTGGGCAACACACATAGCTAGCCTGTGGCTTGTCATTTTAGTTTTAAGGGTTTTAGCGCCTTGTTTAAAAGTGTTAATCCATATTACATACACTGTGCCTCGGGCTCTGTGTCATAACCACCCATGGCAAACACATATTTTATGTATCCTGTGTGATATTTGCGCAAAATGTGGGCTTGTTTTTACCATAGTATTAGCTTTTTCTTTACATTTTAGAAATGTTTCCATGTCTCCTAAACTTGCCCGCTATCATGTTTTCATACAGGCTCAAATACATTACGCTAATTTCAGCAACCAAGTCTTCTTAACTTTTTTGGGGTTTTTTTTACAGTTTGCATTTTATAAAATATTCAAATTGCTTAAAGATCTTTCAATTATTTATCATTTTAAAAAATATGTTTACATCCCCAGTTAAGCGCGGTACCGGTAGCCCTTTATGGACCAATGGCCTGTCTCAATATTAGATTCACAGCCAAATCAAAGCCTTCATTTGTTGTCTGGGGCCAGTTATTGAGAAACACCATTCTAGGCTCTTTTAACTGAGATGCAATGGATTAATGCATTTTATCAGTAATTTTAATTTGTCCATGTAAATTTGAATTTCTAACACCCTCCCCTGGGGTCCTGAGTAATGACAATCTGTGGTTATAGAGACACATGGGGGTGTGCTGTTCAAAACGTTGAATGTTTAAGCCAGTAGGAACTAACTAGTTGGTTGGGTTTAACTGCCTTAAAGTTATTTCTTTCTAGTATCTTTATACATGTTAGGCAAGATTTTAACCAACATCCACCTGTATTAGAAGGAACTGTATTCAGAAGAAAATACTCAAACAAGTCTCACACAGGCCAGTTTATATCGGAGTGGTTTGTTTTGAAGTTTGGAATCGAGGTAGAAAATGCCAAGATAAGTTCTTAGCAGCATTGGAAATAGCCCATCTTGGTCAAAAACATGTTTTGTTATGGTATCTTATGTAATCCTAGTTTAAACCAGAGTAAGAGGAACAATATCAACAGAAAGTGACTCAGAATCATAATCAGAGGAATCTTTTTTGATTCTGGAGGAAATTGCTAATAGACCGTTGATTTGAACCATCTACAATTATCATGGTTTTAAGTGCTGGCTTCTTTGAAGTTTGGTGCTCTGGCTGGTCTTTTCACTTCTTGATGACAGAACAAGACTTGGACTAACTGAACAGAACAATGACCTAATGAGCTCTGGAAAGGATTGGTGGTTGATGAGGTAAAGATTATATTGTGACTTTCATAAGAAGATCTTCTGCAGCAGCTTGGTTTCAGCTGGTGGATCATCAGTGGTGTTCTGACGACTCCCATTTGTATTGTAAACCTGTTTCTCTGACAGCATCATGCGACTGAATACACACACACACAGAGGGATCTTTACTTGGAGCCACATAATAATTGTGGCTTCCCCAAAGAACTTTTCAGTTGACTGTTCTTTAGAGAACCATATTTGTGAAGATACATCAGTAAAGTTTGAAGAACCTCCATAAAGGACCTGTGAATAAACCTTAACTTAGTAAATGATCTGTGTAATGGGAAAGTTTTCTCAGGAACTTGTAGTGAGTTGCTCCAATAACACACTGCAGTACGTTTTCCCCTAATCCTGGTCTTTTTAGTTCCTAGCCTTCTTTACCGAATGCACTTCTAGAAAATAAGGGCTTAATTACCAGCTGATTCGTTGGATCAGGTGTGATGTAAGCAGTGCTTGAAGCCATAAAACTTTTTCAGCTTCCCCAAATAACCTTTCAGTTAACTGTTCTTGAGAGAATCAATTTTGTAGATGAAAAGTGTCAGTAAAGTTTAAAGAACCTCCATATAATATACAATACATTGTAAATGATCCATATATTACACAATGACCTTTAAAAAGCTTTCAAATGTTCTTCACACTCATCACATTTACGAGGCTGTTTGATCAGAAAGTGAAATTTTTTTGTTCCAATAATGTGGAACCTCTTCAACACAGTAAGGGTTTGATAACCAGCTTATTGGTTGGTGTGTTGGAAGCAGTGAAAATGCTCAGATGTGCAGGGCAGTGCACCTCAGGAACCGGAAAACGCTTTTTGAAAGTTGATATATGTTGCCCAATGGTCCATGGAGAAATCTCCCATCAAATGTTCACACCTGATGTTGACAAGCACCCTTGATCCTAGAACTGTTTTAGAGCAGTCTTGGGAGCTCAGCGTTCCAGTAGACCACCTGATGCACCTGTCCCAACTCATTATGTTCTTCTGAAGACCTTGATTGGCTGGATCCGATTAATTTGTGTGCTAGAAAGTGGATCTCCAGGAGGAGGGTTGAGGACCACATGGTGTTCCAGCAGACCTGCTTCCAACAACATAAGTAGTTAACAAGCTATTGGGAGGAAATGAGTTTGTTAGAAGGATTTTAAAGTCCGGCTCCTGCAGTATTCACTGCTCTCAACTCACCTGATCCAACTAATCAGCTCCGTAATACTCCCTTACTGTGTTTAAGTTTATTTCTTAAATAAAGTTTATTTCTTAAAAAAATCCTGGGGCGTGGTATCCAGGACCAGGATTAGGAAACCATGTTAGAGATGAAATCCCCACAATCTGGAGGGAAGTGGTGCTCCAGGAATGAGACAGAGAAGATTAAGATATTCCTGTAGTTCCCAACCATGGTTCTGGAAGCCACCCTGCCCTGCAGATTTATTCACTTCTTTAAGGAAGCACTTCAGCACAGAACAGGCTTGTTAATGAGTTGATTAGTTAGATCACATGTGGTGGGAGCAGTGAAAACACCTCAGTGCCACCTGGACAAGGCTTAGGAAATTAGACTTCTTTCTATGCTACTTCTAATTCTGTCCAAACACTTCTAACAAAATAAGGACAGAAGAATCCATTTTAATTTAAGCTTTGACTATAGATTTAATAATTTATATACTAGAGTTGGGCCCATTAATGCATTATTACTGTGTTAATGCATTACGTACTTAATACCAGCTCTTGTTTTATCGTGCATCAATGCAGGTTTTGTGCCCTCAACAAGACTGATATATGTGATCACGGTGCAAACCATCATCTTCTGAGATGGAAGGATGCTTACTACACTGGCATGGCCTTTAATGACACTGCATTCAGATACATAGTCTTCAATATGGAGTTGGTCCCACTTTGCAGCTGCTATAATGTTCTGCCCCCATATTCTAGAATTATTCATCTAACATCAGTATCTACTGTCATGGCTGAACACAACCAAATGGGACAGCAATGTTCCAACCATATTAAAAATCTTCCCAGAAGAATACAGCCAGAAATAGAGGACAGATTCCCAACGATATTCTTGATTTCAGAAAATAACTTATACATTCTCAACAATACAAATGCCGACAAGTTAACAAAAACTATTTCGCTTTGGTTTGATTACATTTATGTTTAAGTTGAGATTTACAGAAGTATTTAAACTGCAGCTGTGTAACTGTGTTTAAGGGAACATTGCTTCTAAAAAGCAGCTTATTTGTTTAAGGTGTTTGCAAAACAAATGTTATTGGACATTTGTTCATATAGCATTACTGTAAAAATAAAAGTACGCAATACATTACATTAGAATTATTTAATTTTGCTTATAACAATGTAATTAATTGCAATTAATCACAAAAAAATCATGCAATTAATCGTGATTAAAAATTTAACTCTTGCCCTGCATGAATTAAACATGACAAAGGGAAAATTAAAAAAGAATAAAGTAAAAAAGTAATTTGGACCAAGTGCAAAGATGAACGAGTATGCTTTTAATCTGAATTTAACAATGGTTACAGTCTCTTAGCTTCAGGAAGATTATTCTAAATAACTGCAGGCTAGTGGCCGAAAGCTGTTTCTGCATGTTTAACAGGTCAGCTGAACAGATCTGAGGTTCTAATTCATGTGTAAGGGAATTAAAGTCACATGCTGAGGGTGAATTGGACATAACGGCACTTAAGTTAATGATCATATAAGAAATTCACATGGTAAGTCAACTAGAAGCAATTTCACATGCTTTCCAGGTTCTGTGGAGGCTGCAGCTGAAAAGCTTAATGAGGTCTCACATTCAGGGGAGTAAATGACACTGACAGAAATAATTATTGGCCAAAATGTTCATTAACTCTAAAAAGTCTATAACTACAGGTCTGTGTGTACCTTTCAGCCATAAAGAGTTAGGCGGGATATACAGGCTGCTGGGACTGAGCAAAATCACATGGAAGAAAGTTTGCCTTTTGTACATCTTGCTATTCAATTTTACAGCCTGGTGGTCTCGAAGAGCATCATATGAAATAAATTAGCGGTGGAGAGCGTCGACTTGTTGTGCATGACAACAGACAGATAACATTGAGAATTTAAAGTAGTGTTCTGGAACTGTGACAATCTGGGCATGTCTTTCTGTTGATACACCTTTTGGCTCGCCTATTTGTTTTCCAAAGTTGTGCAAAAGGTTTTGGGCACCTTGGGACATATTGGACAACTAACACAAGGCTATAGTGTTTGGGGCTTTGAGCCAGTACTTCTGGAAGATGAAATCTATTTTAGTCATTAACCATAAGTCCTTCCTGCCATTGGGATTGGGGGAGAGGGCTATCAAGCATCCACACACACCCCACGATGGCAGCGGTTCGTTACGTATCCTCTGTTCACAGCAGAAAATTTGCCACAGATTGTCTTGCGAGAGGAGAGAGCTTGATTTGGTACTTGACTGAGAACATTATTCCCCGTGAGGAGATTTCCTAAAGGCAGTGCTCCATGTCCGCTGGAATATTGAGTAAGATTGAGTGCGTTAAAGGACAGGGTCAGCTCTGTTGAGAAACTTTGGCTTGCTAACTAAGTCATCTGAGTTCACTTGTGTGAGAAATAAACGAACAATTTCACAGTCATGGAAAGAAGAGTAATGTGAGAGTCAAGTGCATGAAGAAGAAGATATACTGTGGCCTGTGTGGGCAGCTTCACTTTACGGTCGTAAACATGCATTTACATTTGCGAGAGAGAGCACGCAACAAGGCTGACTGCATCCACAGAAGAGTAATGAAAATGTCAAAGAAAGATTTGTTTTGTTCACATGAAGACGAAATGGAAATTATTCAAGTTTCAGGCCCATTTTAACCAAAGTAGCTGACTAAAACTTCGTCTCATATTTTGCAGAAAGAGAGGAACTGTTTGTCTTCATTTGGATCTCATTTTCTGACATCGTTTCTGTGCAGTGATATAGGTGCCTCCAAATGGGTAAACAAAAGTAACTTTTTTTTCTGCAAACACAGCAATTTCACTCATGGAGACCAGTCTTCAGTCATTTTGTCCTTTTTGAAATAGATTTAAGCTTTAGGCTCAGAGTTATTAAGCTAATGCATTAAAAACAAAAAAGCTTCTGATCCAGCACATATTATGAGCTACCATTCAGATGCTAGACATTTCATCATATTAGTGATGATAATGAATGTGTGCAAACCAGAGCTCTGAGAAAGCCGTTAAAGTGCAGTTAGCAGCAGCAAGGGGAGGCGTGTTCAGTTGTTGATGATTTATTGGTCAGATCTTTTTACTGGCTATTAGCATCAAGAAAAGTGACGTGTAACGTCTCTGGATGCTCTGAGGCGAGCGTGGGTGTGCACCAACTGCAATCAGTACAAATAAAGTCAGAAAGGGAACTCGCTGGCACAGAAACGTACAGATGAGAGATGCTGCGGCCTAAATTAAAAAAATAATCTGCCTACATAACAGATTGTTATGAGGAGCTCCTCTGTAGAGAGAGTACAGCATATTGCTCAGTCTTGGACTTATGAATTCAGCCTTAATCTACTGCAGAGTCCCCCCTGGCCCGAAAAACACATTTCTGGGTATGAAAATAAACAAACAGATACAAAAAGTGGCTCCAGAGTGGGATTCCTATCTCTCTTGAAACCAAAAGCAATAAACGCTCTATTGATCACAGTGATTCTTGTATTGGTCTAAGGAAAAAACCCTTACTGTTGGGTTTTGCCTTGTTTATTAAGTAAAAATGTTATTACGCCAGTTATATATTGTTGAAATAAAAGTACTTTAATTAAAAAATATCAGATGGTTTTCCATCTGTACTGGGACATGCTTCAATATCAGAAAACGTCTTAGCTTCGAAGACAGCTGACCATATATAGCTGACCGACGGAATGTGATAATAGTGGTTAATATTTACCCCTCGTACTGATACATGGTGAGGTAATCAAAACTCCAAATGCATTAGTTGTGAATAAAATTCAATACATACTTGCGGGAAGATTACAAGACATTTGCATTGACATTGAGAACAGTAATATGATGTTATGCTGAATTTTAACAATAGAACTTCATTACAGCAGCTCAATATATACAGCTTTATCAGGAGAAAATTAATTTTTTAGGTACTATTCTTCTATATTGAGGAGGTTTCTGGTATAAAATGCTAGCGCTGCGAAATCAGAGCTTCGAACAGTTGCATAAGAGTAAAGATGCTATCACCAGTGTAACATAATGAATCAGGAAATGAATGTTAATGACCCAAATATAACTGAATATTAATGCTGATTCCTTCTGCCACAAATATATTTGAGTAGGAAAGGTTTTCTTGGTTACATCCATCATCGTTTCTAATTCTCATCCTTTCTAAATTGTAATTATGACTTTCCTATACAAAACAACATCCCTCATTATTGTGTGTGTTACATGTAACCACACTTTCATGTATGCTGTTTCCAAAAGAATCCATAAACCCCTAGTAACTTCTAAATCAAATACTTTATGATTCACCCACTGCTGACACAGGCACACACAGTTGACACAGAAAAGAACTGATCAAATAAGAATTTATCTGAAGAAGATTCACGTAAGCCTAAGATGACTGTGCTCATTGCCAAACAATAACAAAAGCGTGGAAAAAAGTCCCCCTGAACTTGGCTTTGGAGCAATGGAACAGTGCTCTCTGGAGTGATGGAGATCCATCCAGTATCTGTGGTATGAAATAGAGACATTTGTGGTTCAGAACCAGTTTTAAGTAGCACTTTTGGCTGAGTGCAAATAAATCCTCGCCACAATGTACAAACAAAGCCCTACAAGAAGCGTAGCGGCAATGTCTTTGTTTTAAGAAGAAACATTAGACGAGCAGGTGTCTACAAATGTACACCTTGCTGCATTCCATGCTGAACATCCTTTTCAGGTTTGATGTTGGTGTGTGGCAACTGATAAAAACAGTCCTTTTCCCAGCAGAGGTAGTTAGTGGTCAGAACCAAGAGCCACTCTCTTAATTAGTTTATTTACAGGTACATGTAAATGTTCAGAGGTTTCTTTTCTTGAGTGTGAATTGGACAGCCTGGTTGTGCCTAAAAAGTTTCTCCTGAAAATTTAGCTGAACATCATGTTGTCTCTGATTAATGATTAAAATGTTCTACAGTGGCAAAGGAGTTTGCAAAATAACACACTGATGAGAAAAAAAACCCACATCAGAAAACATCAAACGAGTGCAGCACTGGAGTGACGAATTAGTTTTGTGTGACTGTAACACAGAGAGCCATGTCTGATATTAGGACGGTGATGAGCCCTCCTGAGCCAAACTTGTGCCATTTCAAATATTAAACAATATTTCAAATGTGATGACTATTCTCGCTGAATTGTGTGCAAAATGCATTACGCATGAATGGCTAACCTCAAAACAAACCTGCACCATCAAAAGGATTTTTAACAGAAAAATAACAGTTGTTTTTGTTGGCCCGTCTGCTATATCAATTCCAATATTCGGTCATCATGAAAGCCAACAACTTTATGCATTATGTGTGCTATATGTAATTATGCATTTAATTGTTGTACAGTCCTACTTCATATCTCTGGCTTGTACTGTGATCTCTACCCAGTGGAATCACTTGGGGGCATGAGATAAGGTGGACAATCTGTCACAGTTTATTTAACTACAATAATTACAAAATCCAAGATAGAAAGTGGATTCAAGGTTCAGAGGAGAAAAACTCTGGAGTAGAGGTTCACAACCTTATTGCATAATACATATCAAACTTCTGAATCCCCTTCAAAGCCAGTATGGCCTCTAGTGTGTTGTCTTAAGCTCTGCAGTCTTTGATCAGGAACAGGGAGCACAAACCTTGACTTTTGTTTAGCTCCTTTAAGCTTTAGCAGCAGACCATTAAGTAGACACACACACACGTGAAACTTACACACTGGTGTATATAAGTCCGGATTTCCACTTCAGAGGTCCTCCCACAACCTGACCTTCATCTTCTCTCCACTTCACATTCTCCTCCTCCCCATGGGCACCGACAAGGTCATGGCTTTTGCACAGAGAACACTGAGAGAACAGGGAAAGTTGTGTAGCTAAGCAAAAACAAAAGACAAACAGATAAAAAAGACCAAGTACATTTGCCAAATGGTTCAGCTGTGACCCTTCACTGACGCCAAATGACTGTTCCTAAGACCATTTGTGTTGGAACATCGCTCGCTCCTGTGTCTCATGGGTCCAATTCATTAACACATGCTACATTTCCTTCTGTTAACACGCGGCCCCCACAAGAATGATATCAGGCAATTATTTAACTGGTCAGAGTGCACTTGAATTGCCTTAAATATCAGAATGTAATAATAAAAGCCCTCTGCCGTATCCATTTACAGAATTTATTTATACACTTGATCAGAAAGGCCATGTCATAAATAAAAACAGGTCTTTGCCTGGGGGAAAAATGTCTGGTGCACGTTCGGCACACATTTGTGTACTCAGCTGCAGAACTGAACAGATGCGCAATGCTTTCCCCTTCTGACCTGCCCAGTGCCATCCAGAGGGCATCCTCATTTTTTACATTACACAGGCCAAGAGAGCAGGTCTAATGTCTCTCCGGCTTATTCTTTTCCACCTAATCTCTGTCAAATCAATTGGAAAAGCCAGAAATCATTACATGCCTCTCTGACTAAAAGTACGGATACAGATGTATTTGAAGGTCTTTCTTTTAACAATTGTTACACAGACTGTCATAGGTTTCATTTAAACATAGATTTTATACATAGTACAAGTGAATTATGTTTATGGGTGATGCCTAAGAGACTTCACACCAGAAAATCCAGTCTTTTTTTCAGACACAAAAGGCACATTTTCAGAGAAAATCCATATTACCTGTTATAGGTTCAGAGAGGAAAATGTCTATATCTGATAAAGCTCTTCCACAAAATCTCATTTTTTGTTGCTGAAAACAAAATCACTTCCCATGGAAAGTATACGAGTAGAAAAAACAACTCAAGAAATTGTGAAAGAACTCCTATATAAGATGGAGTTAAGGGTAATGAAAATGCAGAAAGGCCAAGAACTGAAGCATATGAGGCCATCCTGTAATCCTGAGGAAAGGTATGATGTGGCTCTTGCTTCTTTAGTTCTGACTGAATAATGGGATGCAGGACAGTGTGGCCATGAACTATAAAAATGAAGGTGACTAGTGAAAGCAAAATGGGTTATTTGAAGTGATGCCCCATAAGAACCACTTTTTTCTTTCTAGGTCCTTGTAATGGAACTGTTTTGTTCCTACAAAAATCTTAATGAGTATTCACAACATCTAATCACAACCAAAACAATCTCATTTTAGTCTAAGTTCCTCTGTGTGAACATGAAGTCCTGTGGGCTTTTTTCACACACCAGAAACTTGTCCATTTGCTAGCATTCCACTCAGAGTTAATAAGCTAACCAAATTAAAGATGACTTACACAATTCATTTTCCCTTCACTCTCCCAGTTCCCTATACAATCCACAGGACCAATGAGAACCACTGCTCTTACTGGGTTTTCCTTTGACCCAAACCCTCATTTCATTCACCTTCAAATGGTACTTTGTTGTGGAAACAAAATTAAAATCTGACAGTAATTAAATGAATGAGCAAATTAGGCATCTACAAGTATAAAAGCCTCCAGTGTGACAAATATTTCCAGCACGTCCACGAAACTGACATCGCCTGTTGTGATAAATTTATGTGAAGGACAACAACAGAGGTGAAGCCCTGTTATGAAGCCATGCTTACAGTTTATTCATCCAGGTTTCCCTCCTAGGCAGGAGTCACAAATGGAGTTCATAAAAACTATTTTAAGGACATGATGTACAATGCAAATGTTCACCTTTTACGCTCTAAATTAGAATATGGTGGTAAATGTCAAAACATTCGTTACTCGCTTCCCTGAGATTTATGTGCCCGTTAACACCTGTATGATACCAGATGTTCTCTTACAATATTTGTATGGCTACAGTTTTCCATGTCTTGCATGACTTTTACATGATTTCCAAGCTTTGCTATCTCCGTTAGATTTAAACTGGTTGTTTTATATATTGTCATTGCGCCTGATATATGTAAATGACCAGTGCTCCACTCCCTTGCTGTTTATAAAAAGCAGAATGGGAAGACATATATAAAAACAATGCTTATTCGTGACATTAGGAGAAGAACGCATTCAAAACAGGCTGTTCTTTCAGCTTTTTATCCCATATGGACTGGGGAGTGAACTGTGTGTTTTAAAATACTATCAGTTTCCATGCATGACGCCCTTTAATTAAAAACGTGTTATTGTGCACACACATCTGTTCTTATTGAATCTGTTCAACTCCTCACTCTACAGTGACTGTAAAGCCAGAAGAGGAGCTGTGTAAAGTAAAATATACACCTGTAGCAATATAACCTGCCCCTCCAGTTCTTACACAATTTTCAAGTTCTTCAGTCTGTGTAGTGTAGGAAATTGAGGGCTGGGGAGCGGTTCCATTGGTGTTACATTGTACAAAACCAAGATTTAAAAAATTCCTCACATTTGTGGGCATTTCACCTGCATCTAATAATAACCATCAATGATTTCACAGACCTTCCAGTATTACCCTCAGCAGCCCTCGTTATTGAGATCTCATAACGGGGCTCTAGAGGATATAAACCCCATGCCTCGCACGGTGCCACTGCTACTTCAATCAAATTGTAAATTTCAGTCAACAAAGGCTATGAGTCAGCCCTAAACAAACCCAGTTTTGCATTTAAATGCCTTTTATCTTTAAGAACAAATATGTAGGTTGTTTGCTGTGAGACCAGTAACACTCATCATATATAAATACACACAATTACCTGAGCGCAATAAAATTTGATCCCCTACATAGTGCTATTATTGGGGAAATACAGGAAAACAACCCAGCTATGGAGGGATTCATCAAATATTAATTTTTAAATCGCATGTTACAATGGCAACACCCAAAACATCTGTAAAGCATGAGCATGTGTCTGGATTACAGACGTGATGCCTTATGAAGTGATTTGAAAGCCCCGTGCTTGTACAAGGTGCCAGCATGTATTACAACATGCTTCAATGGCATTTATAAGCTTCACGAGCAAATAAAGCAAGTCTTATTTGGGTCAAATATGGACCGCTGTTGAGCTTTTAACTGTAAAGCATCTGTTTTCAATTCTTCAGAAGTGTCTTGGCACACCGAACTATGATACCAAATACAGATGACCCAAGTTTCTGCAAGTGTTTGTCATTTTTCACAATAATATTCATAGCACACCCAAGCTGTGATTACACACAAATTTCTCAACTCTATTGTCAGGAGTTCTTGTAAACAAGCTTTTCAATTTGCTTTATTATTGACCAACTCTCTGTTCACTCTACATTCACTCAAAACCGTCCAATTATTGCAAACATCATTCACAAGAGAAACAAACTGAATAAATATTTTCAGCTTGCCTCATTGAAAAACCTCTCAGTCGTCAAACATTCGGTTTGTCTCGAAAGGACTTCAAGATCTTTGGGTTGTGGGGTTTTGTGGGGGAGCTAAGTCAGATTACAGTAACATCATTTAGAAATTATTTAAGTACAGAAAGTTTTCAAGCATGGGCGCCGTCACCATTCAATCATAAATCATATTTCATAATGATTCATAATTATTTCATAATTATTTCATAATTATTAATTTGAACCCCCCTATATTAAACATTAATAATTGATTAACTCAGCATTGTTGAATCTTAAATGTTTTGCAAAAGAATCCACTCCACTTTACTGATACACACACCACTTGTATGCGGTGAGTTGGCGGCAAACCTGGAGCAGATTTCTGGTGGTATGTATTTTTCTATCGATTAAGTGGAATAGATTATTCTACGAAAGATTCAAGATTTCAAAATTGCTTCTGACCCCCCTTAGATTTTAGATTTTGATTTTACTTAGATTTTTGGGTGTTATACTTCAACAGACTTCATATTACCCTGGTAGTCCAGGCTGAAACACCTCTCATGACTTCAGTGTGTGTGGGCTGGGTTAAACATCTGCAGGAAGAATAAATGGATAAATGAAAATCAGTCTGTTGTTGCACTTTAGGTTCTGAATATGGAATAGGAAGCTAATCATACATTTTGACACATTTAAAAATGTTCACACACTGCAAAATACCTCAAACTCTGCAAATTTTTATTGCGAACTTTGAGAAAAGTATTTTGTCTATGATACGTCCCCTTTAAAAAGAGGAGAATCCATGCAGGGAGAAACTGGCTGGCTGAGCAAGTGAGTGACAGTTGCTTGTATTGGAGTGACAGTTCTCCCCAGTGACCGTTAACTGTCCCATCAGAGCCTGGACCAGCTTACCACACAGCCGCCATAGCGAGGATCTCTGGACACTGAGTGATAGGAGCGTCGCCAGGGCAACCAGGTCCTCGGGTCCTCCGGTTACGCTGCGTGACGTGCTTGCTGAAAGACAGATGGGGAGGGATGGGCAGTGTGTGTCTGCTGCTTTCTGTGCACTGACCCAAATGTCCAGCACCTGAGGTACGTTGCCACTTCTCTATGCCATCAAACACATCCCTAACATGGTGAATGACCTGGACTGCTCTTGAGTCTTGACATGACTTACCCTTACAACAGAACACAACAGACCATGTTTCACAAAAACAGAAGTAGCTATGAATTAGGTTTAAGCTGTCACACTCACACACACACACACACACACATACATATGTACTTTCTTTACCTTCTCGTGTTTCCGGATGTGGATCTCAGTTTGACAGCCATGGTCCTATGCAGTTGATATTTTTTATGTGCATCTCGGCAGCATCTCTGGCCGATGAAAGTTTAGGCTGCACAAAGTTCCGCTCTGATGCCAGATGTCCGGGGGTTTGGTCATCCTACGTTCTCTGCACCCTATGTTCCCATTGAATGAAGTGGGCAGCCAATAATGAAGCACCCAGGGAGAGGTGTGTGGGAATGGTACCTCAGTGGTGCCACTGGCATTCTTGGGATTCGAACCCAAACTCTTCCAATCACAGGGGCAACTCCCTCACCACCAGGCCACCATTTGCCCACAGTGAGGATTCCATGTCATAAAGACTACATGTACATATATACATACCTACGTTTTACACTTGCAAATAAATATTCCAGTTCACACATTTATATTTTTCGATTGTTTGTATATTGTACTTTTTATACTTTTGGTATACTATTTATTCTACTCTACTGTGTTTAATTTTCACTGCTCTTACCTATGTACTGCTCACTTTCTGACATGACAATGCAGATTTCCCACTTGTGGGACTAATAAATGTTTCTCTTATCACTCAATATGGCAAAAAAAAGATGTGCATCAATCAGCAATAACAATGAAATAACTGGCGCAATATTTCGTAGGTCCAGGCATCAACTTGGATCCTATCGCTTGTGCATTTGTCCTGCTTCCAACACTTCCAAGAACTGACTGTTCCCTTGCTGCCCAATATATCCCACCCCATGAAAGGTGCCATTGAAATTAGCTAATCAATGTTATTCACTTTCCGTTAGTGGTTTTAACGTTGTGGCTGATCGGTCTATCATGCTTTATTTGCCAGTCTGTTAAAGGTTAATTGGGAAAAAAGGAACAATTTACATGAGACAAACAGGCTTTAAAAAGGTTAATTAGGACATAGGTCTCCAAAAGTGAATTCAGGTACGGCATTAGCCAGGAAAGAAAGTCACCCAAAACTACCACCCAAAAGGTAGATAACTTTATTCCACGTTTCCTCTTCTGAACCTGTTTGGGGATACCAGTTATGGAATTTCATGAAAAGAGCTACCTTTTTTCATCATGGATGGAGATTCAGATAAAAATTACCTTGGGATCAAATTTGATTAACAGGATCAAATTAGCAGTATACATAAATAAACATGCTTGTCAAGGTTTTAATTTAGTAATCCATATCTCAAAATAATGTTGACGCAACATAATGTAAATTAGCTGCCTGACTCACAAAGCCCAAACATTCCGAACTGTGCTCTTCAGTGTTTCATACGGGTGATAAAATACCAGCATACACAGAACCAGATGGTGGTGAAACAGAGTCCATCAACAGTTGGAGAAGTGCAGGCATCCAAACCACCCACACACACATACAAAATCAACAAAAAAAAACAAAAAACCCCACCTTTGATCAAGAGCACAAGGCTGAGTGTGGGTGAGTGATGAGGCTGTGCTGGCGAATGCCAACATGCCAGCCATGGCAGTAATGAAACGCTCCACACTGACGAGACTGGAGCCAGCTCAGCCTCTGTTTGTTGATATTCCATACTCGCCTGTGCGAGAGGGAGACGGGGACGAACATTTCAGTGATTAACTGTTTATTAAGGCCTCATATTGACCGCGCACAAGTGCACTTTTGAAAACTGTTCCCAGCGCACGACTTGCATTTGTGATTGAGCAAGTCCCCTCTGAAGAGAAACCATGAAAGCTCTTTGACGGACAAGAAGTTGTGAAAGTCCTTAAATGTGACTTCAGAGAATTCAAGAAATCCCCACTGCACGACTTTGCATCCTTGATGCAAGATGATGAATGACATTTCTAAGTGCTTTTTACTTAGGAGAAGTCTTTCTCAGTTGGCCTTCAGCTGTACTGGACCATGCTCTTACCACCAGACATCCAGACATCTCCCCTGTAGGGCCATTAAAAGGCTATAAAAACGCCTCCTGCTCCTTGTGACTCATCCCCAAATCAATAATGCCTCTCCAACATCCTATTTAAACTATAGCTATACAGGACGAGGAAAGGCCAATTAATTAGTGCATAAAGCTTTGGTTTCGACAAAGGATTAACGCGTATTGCTGAGTGAGTGGGAAAAAAAAAAGACAACTGAAGGGTAATGCAGTGAGTCAATAGGAGCATCAACAACTCAAGTTTAGCCACATGTGAGAAACAGCTTGAAGCTACCTGCACAGTCAGTAGCACTAAGCAAAACTTTGGAAAAAGACATTCGAAAATCTAGGCAAACTGCTGGGCAGCAACAGACCCCAAGGGAAAGGTCAGTGTTGTTCAAAGCTTTTGAAGTCCAGCAGAGTTTCCTGACATTGCGTGGCGTGCACTCCTCCAAGATAATGAATTGCCTCCGACTTCCATGCTTGCAGCCTCACTGCCTGAAATACATTGTGGGAAAAGAACGCTGAAGTACTAAAAGTAGGTACGAAAAGATTGCAGAAATAAACCACCAAAAATATATTTTTAGTAAACAAGAGTTGTGACAAACATTGTGACATAAACATTAGTGTATTTATTTTGGGACCTTGATTCCAATTTGTACAGTCAATTATGCATCCTATAATACCTTGCTTCAGACCACTAGAGTGTAACGGCAAGTCTACTTTTAATGATGGGCCCTGGGTGTACAAAACTGCAGTAGCTGAAATAAATAAAAGGTTGTTTTGAAACATACATAAACAGAATAAACCATCTGCGTCATTAACACAAAGTAAGGAATTAAGTCATTTTACAAGAGAAATTACACACAATGAGTTCAGACTAATTATTAATCTTCCATTTAACAAAAACGAAAACAAAAAAAGCTTTGCAAAGTGTCCAAGCTGTGACTTTAAATCCATGTCAGACATAAACATGATTGGGATAAATAATAAAACTATTTCTTAAAAAAAACAAGGAAACAAACTGAATGCATTCTCAGTGGATATCAAAATTAGAGTAACAGGGTAGAAGACATTACGTTTACAAGATGAAAACCCAGCTTTACTTCCTCTCAGTGGAAGGAATTTTATCAAGTTTTTAACTGCACATGCAAAATAACACACCTTCACCAAGAAATTTCAGTTTCAGCATTCAGTATTTCAGTTTAAACATTGCAGGACCCTAAATGTGGAAATTTCTCTCAAAGAAACATCATTCCTAGTCAGCAGCCCTTTGCAAATAATTTGTTGTTAAGGAGCTGCCCTTCATCTTAAGTGTCATTCATTCACAAAGTCGTGTATCTGACAGTGACATACACAAACATCAAAAAGCTGTTAGGAAACCAGAGTCATGTACAGTAAGAGCCTAAGCTTGTTACATTCGCAAACAAATTTACACAGAAGCAGCAAAAAGGTGTGGAAGCTATAATGCTAGACCTGCATGGTGGAATTTTCTGCACATTAATAACTATGTGTTGGTGGTTTCCACTGTGCTTCTGCTTTCAGCCTGGACAGCCCACTGTCGTTTATCTTTTCGGTCGGTCAATGTCATCAATAGCTGCGAGGAGTTTCTGTCTGGCTTTCTTGTTGATGTGAGAACCGAGGCAGACGTTGACCAGGTTGGCCAGCTGCTTCATGGAGTATTCCTGCTCAAACACAACACACCGTTAGAAAAAAAAAAAACACGAGTGTCTAGTGAAATACATCTCTTGCAAACACAAGACTTCAGACTGCAAAACACAGTTACAATAACATGAAAGATTCCATACCGCCATCGTTCTCATTAGTGTGCAAAGAAACACACTGGACTGAAAGGAAAATCTTTATCACAATGTTTTCACATTTCTTGTTCTCTGTACTGGAAAACAATTAGCAAGGATTTGCTCGTTGAGAATTAAAGGCCACATTTGTTTATGTAGTAAATGTAATCCACATTAAAAAGCAACTATGGGGTCTTATGAAAAATGGTGAGTACTGGAATGCAGTGCAGCTGTGGGGATTGTTCTCAAAAAATGGATTATGGTGAGACAAATTAATTATTTTATTCTCAAAAAGGAAATCCCTGTTAATTGCTTATTTTTTAGTGAGGGGATTACATATGGCTTTAGTGAGGAAAAAAAAACAACAGTTAACTTGACTTTAAACCATGTAATGAAGCAGTCACCTTTCAGTTTGGCTCATCTGTGTATCACATTTCAGTGTTTAAATACTATCAAGAAAGCAGACACTGAAAATTATTTATATAATTAAGCAGAAACATGGCCTTTGGGTGATTTTTACTGACAACACTTAAGCATTCATATTTGTCAGCAACTTGCAAACAGCCACTCTGTCACATTGAGGAAAGCATCCCAGGTAGATCTCTTGGTGAAAAAGCCTTTTTAAGACAGGAATACTACTTGCTGCCTTGGTTTGACAAGTCTAATATTTGCCTTGAGAATATAGAAGGAAAGCCTTTTTTCTGATTCGACTGGGTTTAACGTGACAAAGAAAGCCCAAGTGGTGAAACAGTCTTGGACTATGGTGGAAAGTCGAAATTCATAGGTTTGTGGTCCTACGCTCTGGGTGATTTAGCTTCACGTTTTGACATCAAAAGCAAAATAAAGTACAAATGCAGTTTGGTCTGCTGACAGACGCTGGGCTCCTCACCCTGTGGTTCTTGATGAACTGCTCCATGTCGTTCTCAGTCAGGTAGTAGGCCTTGATGTAGGTCTCCACAAACTCCTTATCCGGGATGGGTCTGAGGTCCGTCAGCTTCTCCAGCTTCATGAGGAACTGCTGGAAGTCCAGCTGCATCAGCGCTCGGCCCTCGTTACTGCACTTCTTCACATTAGCATAGCTGGCAGACAGTGGAGGAGAGGAATGGAAGCTTCAGACACATACGGGCCCACAAGCTGCATTCATTAACTTTGAGCATTTTCATGGAAAACACCACAGTGGATTTGTAGAGAAAAGAATGCTACTGTGTCATTCAGTCATGCACTTTTATCATTTTACATTTTTTCAGCAAACGCGCAATGCATGGTTTCCATTTTTAGACACAAATTGCGCCCTTAATGTTTGTGTCTGGGGAGAAAAAAATAATAATTAGGTATCAGGATTGTGCAATATGACAGTATTTGTCATTATGATTTCTCAGCATGATATCGTCAGTACATCAATACAAAGGGAAGATAATTAGTGCTGCATAATCTGCTATGGCCCAGAACAGTGTGTGAAACATTAAATAAAAATAATTTTGTTTTACATTGTCTGGAAAAAATAAATATCATGACATTTCAAGTTTCATGAATATTATATAGTACCTTGAAATGATATTTTTCCCATATTGCCCACCAACACTAGGAACAAGCATTCTGACTCATTTTGAAACTGAATGGTCATTCAGTAAATTATGGATGGGGGAAAACACAACAGAAAGGTATAACACTGCCAATGAATGCCATTTACTTTTGATAGAGGACAGGGGCTGTGAAGCAAGTTAGATTTTATGTTGGATGAGCATAAGAAGCTGCCAAAAGTTTACAATCCTTTTACACCATCTGTTTCATTTTACAGCCATGTTAGAAGCTAGAATGTGCATTTTTGTCGGTCAAAATATTTTTGCAATGATAAAACAAACACCCTAATAGTAATTTTGGCACTGGAATAGTGGCATCTTAAATAACCGAGTGTTCAAATTTCACTACACATCCCTACTTTGAACCTTTCAAATTGTCCATGATAAACCAGAATATTAAAAAAGCGGTCTTGTGTTCGGTCACTTTATTAGGGCAGGTCACGTCCATAAGCATTGTGTGTATCTTCACTGATGCTCAGACAAAGGCTATAAAGAGAGTAAAGCACAAAAGAATTTGACATACTAGGTACTATAAGGTCAGTGAGCTCATAGTTTTAAAGAAAATATTGCTGCAACATCAGAGTAAGCAAAAACTCATTCTGTGAAAAGACATAAAAAAAGAGGAGAAATGCTCCACAAACATAGATACAGCAGCCAATGAATACTGAATAGACCAATAAATTGGTTTGGTGATCATCAAAGAACACACAAATCAATGAAAACTAAAATACTGTGACAATCCCATTAGCAGATAGCGACTTAAAATCAGCAGGAAAGTGCTCATTTTCACTGCAGTTCAGCCTCATTTCATACCCCACTGTGGGCCACAAATCAAGAAACATAACCTCTTATGTGTTTTTCCTATTTTGCATGCATTCAGGAAAGATGACACTCTGTATGTTTGGCAGGTAAAAGACACCAGCGGGATTTAACTCCACTCTGCTCAAATGTAAACAGTGCCAAGCCACCATTCTATTCATTTAAACAGCTTTGCAGTGACTTGAAGGCCATGGGCCCTAACCGCTCATCACAACAGCCAATTTATTGTGTAGCCACATCCCAAGCAAACACACAGCCAGGCAGCTCAGCCTCAGTTGACACCACTGTTTACTTTTTGGATGACAGCCGCTTAATTGCTTTCTGTGGCGGAATGATACTGCGAGACCCAGCAAGTGCATCTGCTGTGCTTCTCGGACCTCTGCATCTCTCCAAATATCTCTCTTTCTTCCCCGCCTCTCACGTTCTGCTTGATGCTGTCAAAGAGCAGCTGTGATCACATGGTGAGTGGTGACTCAGAATGTAAACAAGTAGGATTTCTGAGGAGTTCACAAAGAGCAAGGGGAGACATAAGGGCTGAACGGACAAAGTTGTCAAGATTTTGAATTGTGGTGGAGCTGCCACTCGGGCAGAACATCCGTCTGGGAATCACCGCTAAAAAGAAATACACACCCTGACAACAGGTCTGTGGTAGAGGTGCAGATGTTAACATCTTGCATTAATTGAGTTTAGCCCACCCAGAAGACATATACCACTACACTGGCATTGGGAAACGGCTCACGTAGAAAGAGGGAGGTGAGGCTAAATCTCTCAGAACCCGTATTGATCCAATCCTGCTTGGCTAAAGTAAACTTGCAGAGTCTGGCCCCAGCACTCCTACACAACAGACACAGGAAGAGCCTCTGAGCTTCCCTTGTTCCTTCCCACGCCTTCCATTTCCTTAGGAATGATGCAGTTCTTCCCCTTTCCATGCTTTCAAGGTCGGTATACATCAATAATTCAAGGTTAACCAGCTTGAAGAATACATCATTTTGATTTTTTCGTATTCTCTGAAGATCTAAACCCCAGCACGACTGTCCAAAAAAGCTATTCAGATGTGTGACGGGAAGCTTTTCTGAAGTCAAGTGCTGCCAGACAAGGCCCTTGTTATGCATGGTACCTGTGCGCTATATGTCAGTTTAACAGAAGTGAAGGGAACAACTGGCTTCTTGCTTTTCCACCATAAGCTATAAGACCAGGGTGCAAGCATGTGGAGATGAAGAAACTGGAAAGGGAAAAGAAAAGATATCTCAAGACGGAGCAGCACATCCAGACTGTTCTTTCTCAGTGCACCACTTACCCACACACTCCTTGGGGTTTGTTTACAATGCTTTATTTATGACAAGCAGATGTTCAAACAACTGGATAATAGAACCAGAAGAAAGAGGAAGAACCAAATAAATATTGGCATGCTAGAAAATCAAGCAGCTGACAGTCTCCCAATGAGCCACTCTGAGAAGCAGCAGACTTGAGTACATAGAAGTTGTTTTTTTCCACTCATCATCATAACTCACCAGAGAGCTTCAGCATCTCACAGAACTACAATGTGCCCAAGAAGCAAAGAGGGTACCTCCCCAATCCCAAGCCTCTCTCCCAAAAAACACAAAGCCTCCTCCAAATAAACGCAGCAAAAGGATGATTTAAAAAGAGATAGATCGTCACCAATACACAACCAAGCCATAATTGAAAACAATGCAAGGTCTTTTTCTCCAATTTTCTACAGAATAGTGTGGTATAAGATGGACATGTAAATAAAAGAAGACAATAAAGATTTGCTTTATCAGTATAAGTGAATTAGTAACTGTATGAGACAATGGCAACCTCCTTAAAATCGATCATAAAATTTGCAAGGTGATACAAAAGATATTAATAAAAGCACAGAAAATCCCTTTTGATGTTTTCAAATGATTCTACAAACCTTATATCGTCGTTATATAAAACAACCAATATTTCAGCCTTGAAAGGACCTCAGTCAGGAAGCACTGACAGCTTGTCACAACACAGGTGTACAGGATCACATTTTGATGTACATTTTCTCTTTATTAAAGACTCTGTTTTGCAAGATCAACCCAGCCCTCCAGATGATAAAATACAATATTGTCCATTAGTTTGTCTGCCTCAAATATTCCTGGCAAATATACCCAAATTCCTCCAGTTGTTTTCAGGGTTAGAAATGTTCTACTGTACAACATCAGCTTGTTCTGCGAAACCTCAGGAGCCATGCATTATGCATTTAATACAGAACACTCCCTTCAGACTCAATCCTTTCTACATTTCATCTGTAGTATATAAAGCCGCACATTCCCAGGCTCATATTAATAATACTCCAAAGCTAGATTACTTTGTTAGTGGTAATTCATCACTAGAAATCCTTTTTCAGTGTTAGACTAAGATACATCTATGTCTGGGCAACTGCCCAAAGAGTTTGTTATCATGGCCATGAAAGAGAACACAGAAGAGAAACAAAAACAATCTGTTTCCACTGTGATTAGCAATTACAGAAGCTTAATGGCTGGTTACATGTTCCTGCTGGCAGGGCAGAGTGTGCTACTCACCCTTCCACTAGTGTTCTGTTGGCCAGTCGGATGCAGTGCTCCCAAAGGACATTTGACACCGGCAAGGGGATCCGCACAAGTCTGGAGACATCTCCAAGTCTTTTATTAAACTGCTCAAACTCCTGTAAAGTAGAGACAAAAGTGTCCAATCCAAAGGTGTCCAATGCAATGCTTTCTGGTTTGTCTGGCTTGCCTTAGTCAAGTCTTGTCTCCTCTGAGTCTCACAATATAACAGAATAAGTAGCATTAAACAAGGTGGCAAAACGAGTAAAAATATATTCAGCATTGAACAATAGTTGTACTGGTGGGCAAGAAAAATAATGTCAATATATGTGAGAAATAATCTGTGAAAAATCAATCCTAGCTAGAATTTGGTGTATTTGCTATGTATAATCCAAGTCTAGATGCAGTGTTTTCACCAGATCTAGCATGTTCAACTGCAATCTAGATTCTATGGATTCAGTGTGTTCAAACGTAACCTGGATTCGAAGTGTTCAGCTGTAATCTGAATTCAATGCATTTAACATGTACACCGTAACTTGGATTCAACCAAATCAATGCGTACATCTGGAACCTGCATTCTCTAGCTTCAGTGTGTTCATCTGTAACCTGGGTTCATTTCAAATTTAGCTTGAATTCAATGGATTAAATGAGTTCAGTCTTGATATCCTTTGAAGACCTTGTGTTCCTCTTACAAGACATTCATGGCGCTCCTGATGCACTACCTACTTTTTGAACCTATTGTGTTAATTCATGATTTACTAGGAATTTTCACTGGAAATAATTTTTAGTCAAGCCCTGTTAAGCAGCCAGTGCAAAGTACTGCTGTGGTGCAGAACAAGCCAATCACTCACAGAGGTGTTGATTCAGCTGGACCATTTCTCTGCCTTTTGTGGCATAGGGAAAACCTGGCTGTTTCATATTGGACAGATTGACATAAGGTTTAATTGATGCCAAGAGCTACATGTACTATACTCACGCTCTTACTCTGTTAATGGTGCAGGCCAAGAGTGAGAAGGATAGAGTTTTTTCCCACAATCCACCCTGTAATACTATATGTTGTTGCTGTCACAACAAAACCTTTTTCTTCGCCCCCAAAAAAATGTTACAAGAAACCAATGTTCCTGACTCTGAACCAGACGTAAAGGTAACAAGATTTCAAGTCTTTTTGGGCCACTCCTACACATCGGCTTGCATTTGCAATTTATATAAAAAATGTTAAATGACAGATTTGGAGACAGAAGGTTTTGTTCAGACAGCAGCAATATACCATTCAGTCTAATATTCTCATTATCGATCTCTGTGGGAGTGCCATTATACTTCTGGTTACCTTGGATGTATAAACCTACAGTTAAACATTCAGAAAACACAAGAGTTTAGCTATGAATGTTGTAACTTGACACAACAGTCATGTTTGGTGTTTCTATGTTGAATCTGATAAGAACAAAGGATATAAGCACCAGATAATGGGTTTTTATAGCTTATGTCCTTCCTGTGCAACTAACAGTCATTAAGAGTCTGCATTTTTTTCTACAGAATGAGAAAGCATCAGCAGTTTAGCACATGTAGTTAAAACTTCTGGGATACTTCTTCGAAGATAGGCAAAGGTGAGGATGATATTTTCATTAGTAGCCATAACTCTGCAGCATGGTTGAGGACTTATGTAAATCTGTTCACCAGCACATGATTATGCATATTTTGGGACTTCATGTGCAAATAAGCTGTGCTTACAATTTAACTGTAACCCCCCCATCTGTTCTGTGAGAATCTCCATTCTGATATTTGCTACAGCCATGCAAATGACACCTTGCCTCCTTATGCAAAATGCATGGAGGCTAATGAATGGAGGTTGTGAATAAATATGCACATGCAGATCACAGAGATGCTCTCAGCTCCATGACAATTAACAAAAAAGGAGCCAAGAAAATTCCCCAGCCACTCTTAAACTGGCCTTCTGTAACATGCATTTCACTCCCAAATCTCCACTTCTTAAATATTTCATATTCTGACAAATAATTTATATCACTGACCTTTTAATCTGAAAGAATTCAAGGGGCATGGTGATTAGGGATAAAGAAAGAAAAGAAAAAAACTGCAGAAAGAAGACTCCTGCAGAATATAAGACAGGAAACCACCATTTTTTTCCCCCTGAAGTGCAAAGAATTGACTGAACAAAGTTAACTTGATAATGCGGCTACAGATCAATCACATCTATCCTCTGCAGGCAGAGATCTGCTTTGCTTGCACCTGCGGGAGCAGAATTAGGTCAGCACATTCAAAACAGGGGAGGTATTTTAGTGCATTTTTCTAACATGCCGAAATACACACAGAGTGGGAGAAGGAGCGACAGCTGTCCAGACACTCTAGCTTAGAGTTAAGACCCATAGAGTCCTCCACAGCAGGACTCAAGAGTAGCAGCACTTAGCTAAACTACTTCACCATAAACATGAAGCTGTATGAGTGGGCAAGGTTCCAAAGCTATAAGCCCTTCAGAATGCTGGCCACCAGGCCTGGGGTCAAAATAATGTCAAATCCATTTCAATTCATCCCAACCAAAAGACACATATCCTGATACATTTCCAAGTAAATGAACAGAATTCACAAAAAGAACTTATCTACTTAACCTTCTGAAATGAAACCATTATTTTATGACCTTCTGTATAAACTAAAGACTTAAATTAAGAGTTCATGCATTGTTCCGAGAAAGCTTATCCAGAAGTGAAACCTTTACAATATGTTCTAAGGTCATTCAACATTCCGAGAAATCTATGGAATCAAGTAAAAAACGGAAAGAAGCACATTTTAGCTTCTACAGCTTCCATACAGCAAAAAAATAAAATCAAGAGAAAATGTGATATTTCTGAAACAGTGACTGGAAATTTAGACAGTATGACTGATACACCTCTCATTTAACAAATTAAGAGGTTTATAAAAATGGAACTTGTTTTTGAAACAATATCCAACACAAATCTGTATAGTATAACTACAACACTACAGAACTAAGAAATTATGAAAATAGTATGGAGTCTTTATAATAAAAGTATGTATATTACTATTTTCCTTCTGTCTACCATGCAGGGCCACAGCTGCAGTATTTTTAAATTAGAATATGCAGACAATAAGACCACCACAAAGAGTGTGACAATTATATTGTGTTATCAACAATCCTTACAGGTTCTTATATTTGATTAAGAGTTTCGCAGTAAGATGGTGATGATGCCCTTTTGGAATACAGAAGATGGGTTGCCGTGAAATGTCACCAGTAATGCAGTACTGTGATTTGGTCTCATTCTTAAAAAAAAAAAAAAAAAAAAAACACATTAGCCCTGTCATGATTAATTAAAATGGCATACTACAGTCACAAAAGGGACACCAAACACCTTATATGACTGGTTAAACCCAATCTTTATTAAAGTGCATCTAGCCGTTCACCACTCTCTCTTTTTTAAATCTGAAAAGGAAGGGAACTGGGGATCTGTCTCTGAGGAACCAACACATTGTACTGTCACGTAAAACCCATTCAGCCCCACACAAACACATTACCTTTAAAAGGACATCCACATAGACATTGTGCTGTGACATTATCTCTTTAATGTCCCATTTCACTCCCGCCATCAGCAGCAGCATCTGCTCATAATCAATGGCTTTGGCCGCCACTATCCAGTAAGTGGGCTTGCGCAGCTCGCTGGCTGTGGACACCGTCTGCAGGAGAAAAGAACAGTCAGGAAATTAGTTCAGAGAAGGATCTTCCCATAGCCCAGTGGTTCTCAAACTGGGGGGCACAGAGCAATTTCAGGGGGGTGCAGGGTGCTGGAAGAATAAATGAATGCAAATACAGCAGTCTAAAGTAGATGACAAAGCTAGCATAAAATGGACAATTTCTTGATGCAGCTCCCACGTAAACACAAAGCAGAGGATGAAGCATCACCAGATGTACTTTCAAATCAATTTCATGCCAAGACAAAGACTAGAATATATGACAACACATATCTTGCATTTGGCTTCACCTTTACAACGGTGGGTAATGTGGAGAGACTTCTGTTTGTTGTCTGTCTTAAAGTGCTAGCTTTGGACAGCTTGAAGCTGAACAAGCTAAGACACCACTTGGAGACAAATCATCCAGACCACAATGACAAGCCAGTTGAATTCTTTAGACAAAAACTCTTTAACTGCCATGCTCAACAGTCTCTTTTTATCTGTGCCAGCAAATGCTCAACTCGCCTCATATAAAGTTGCCTACTGAGTGGCACAGTGTAAAAAGCCGCACACAGTAGCAGAGGAATTAATATTTTCCTGTGCTCTGGATGTGGTTTCAGTGCATAACCACTGGCTGATTTAAGCACATCAGAGGGGGGGGGATAATAAAAAAAAGTCTTTTTATGTACAAGTCATCTTTACACTAAATACACACAAAGGGTAAACAGGTTGGATCTATAGACAACACAAAAGAAAAGGAATCAATAAAACAAAATTCCTAGACATAACACACACACACACACACACACACACACACACACGCACACACACACACACTCACACACACACACACACACACACACTCACACTCACACTCACACTCACACTCACACTCACACTCACACTCAC
>JBBKCR010000134.1:12227955-12238360 GCA_037577295.1 Ladigesia roloffi
AGAGAGAGAGAGAGAGAGAGAGAGAGAGAGAGAGAGAGAGAGAGAGAGGAGAAATAATTTTTTGTTTTCAGGGCTTCAATATTTTCATGAAAGCAGAGGAAGTCACAGTATCTGACACTGGCAATAGAGGCTACACCCTCCTTTTGATCGCTACATAGAGGATATTTATTAGTTTATAATTCTAAATAGGAGGAACTTGAATGGAATTTAAAACACAGGTTTTACACCTGAAAAGATTTGTGCTGTAGCTTTCAGGTCACAGGAATCTGATGGCAAACAGAAGGCACCAGAGCACTTTTACAGTGACACTGCCATATATACATGGAAGTTTAAGTCCTGATTATGAAGTACCACTTCTGAGTTTCAGACTACAGACGCTTTGACATTGTGCTATAATATTTTCAGATACAACTCTGAATTCATTGGTTCCTTCAGAATTTAAGTCTGTACAAGGCCTGAAGCAGAAAAGCAGGCCCATACTGATTTCATCCCCTTTGCTTAACAATCAGTACTTGTATGCTGAGTTTGTTTTTTACAACAAAAATCCAGAGTACATTAACCTACTTGTCTGATCCTCAGACAGACATAGAACATCCAACAAATAAGCTTATTTTTTTCTGGCTTATCTGTATTGTTGTTTTACGTTGCAAATAATGTGACCCAGGTAAGCCAACTTGCACTTTGTGTAGTACGACTACACTGGTAAACAACATGCTACCTCTTCCTTTCAATTTAAGCTGCTAAAGAGTATCATTGTTCATTTTTACTCCCAAGCACCAGAGTCTTAAATGTTTTATGGCAGAATTTTTCACAAAGAAAAAAAAAAGAACTGCAACAGAAAACCATTCACCCTCAGGTCCTTTGTCATTTGTCTGAGGACCGCATGGTGTTCCCTTGCATGGAGAACACATTATCATATTTAAAACCCAATAATTTTGTTCCCCAGTATTGTGAGCCTCAATAACTTATGACTTTTGAAGAGCAATACATTCTATTGGGGCCAAATTTCAATCACCATCCAGCGCAAGTGACCAAACAGTATTTTTTATTTTGTAACTTATTTTAACTGATCTGTGGGACAATTTGGGCTCTATAAAAGAGAGGGGTATTCTAGAGTTTTGAACAAATTTAACATCAATGGTTTTCCCTATTTATGCCATTCAGGAATTAAAGTTTCAGTAATGTGAAATGTGTTCTGTTACAACCATTAATATACTTCTCTGTTAATGAATTCTCAGTGCAATTTATCTGTAAAAATAAAATTAACCACCTAACCAACTAACTTTCCTTGTTCAAAAGTTTTGAACAACGAAAATCATCAACAGGAATACAAAGCACATATACATTGTGTTTATAAACAGACGAAGTACCAGTAAGAATTGTGTTCTGAATGAACAAGCATGTTCTCTCTATTTTTTAACCACTGAACCATTTGGTCACTCAGCACTTGTGTTTCTGAAACGATTCCAATATGACCAGCAGGTCTGTTAAGCTTCTGTTTTACTGATCGATCCCTGCTGGTTCACAGGCAGGAATGTTTTGTTTGACTTCTTGTTTTGGGTTTTACTGTAAGTACCCCCCAAACCCAAATTCACTGAGCTCAACCAACTCACAGGAGTGTAAGGAAGAGAGCAGATATGAGAGGTATTAGGTGTGAGGTCTATACAATAATGAGCACATATTTTTGCTGAAGGCAGTGTTTGTAGTGCATTTGGGTGTCAGATCAATGCCCCTGGGGTTCCCTAATGGGGGCAACCTTGGGAACAGCAGAGCATTTATAAAACCAAAAAAAAGAGGAGGGCCATCTAAGTGTGCTAGGGGCTGATTAACTCACCTGGGGCTGCTAACGGAGGGGCACAGGCCAGGAGATGATAGAGCATGATAATGGCATATGGGGACCTGGGCTTAATGCACACGACCATTTCCATTCAGACTCACATACACAGCTATATAAGACAGGCAGGGATAGAGGGAGGGAAGAAGCATAAAGTAAAAGATAAAAAGGGAAACAAAGTTGAGGGGGGGGTAACAGGAAAAAAGAGAGAAAAGGAAATAGATATGTATACGCAGAGAGAGCCAGAAAGAAAGAGAGAAAGAAGAAAACCAAGGCAGAGAGAGAGAGAAAGACAGACAGATGGAGAGAGTGAGAAAAAGAACACAAAGAAAGAGAAAGAGGGGGAAAACAGAACAAGGAGAAAGGGAGAGAGAAACAAAGAAAGACAGTATGGGGTAAGAGATATACAGACAGACAGAAACAAAAGGAGGTGTAGAGTGACTGAGAGACAGAACTGAGAACAAAAGGGTAGACAGAGTTAAACTGAGATAAAATGAAAAAGTGAGTGAGACATGAATGATAGATCACATAAGTTTACTGGCACAAATATGCTTTGAGCCAGCCCAGAAAAAGCGAGAGAATGCATAAATGGGGGGGGGGGGGCATTGAGAGTAGGAGAGAGATAGAGGTGCATGTTTATATATAGGGGATTTCTCTCACCATGTCTATGAGGCTCTCCTGGATGCGGTTGAGTGTTGTCCTCAGTCTACTGCTGATCAAACCCAGCCCCGATGATTCATACTGCAGGAAACACACAGCAACACACACACACAGTAAGGGGACACATCCTACTCACCACATTGCACAACACACAAACACATGCTGGTATACCTTTAATGCTTTAGACCACATGCACTAATCACGCACAAAGTAAGTCCTCCTTATGGGCATTAGCCATCCAAAAAGAATCAACATACACACACAGACAAACACAAACATGAATATACACACACTGAACAGGATGAACTGGGTGAGTCTGTGCAGTGAACATTACGGTTGTGGTTACACAGTTGAGCTGAAGTTTGAGCTATGATTTGGCAGACTGACACTGACCACAGAATAACAACAAATATTAGCCCCGCCCCGATGCACAAAACATTTCATTTACAAAGGGAACCTGATGGTAATGCTCTGAAAATATATGAAGGATGTGGGCAGAGGTCTGCTGCTCATCCTTAATCAATCAAGGCCCAACACATTAGCATGTTTCAGCCCCTGAGAGTTTTCATGTATATTATCAGACTTAGATGGGGTTTGTTTCTATGGAAACATTTTTACGTAGCACATAATTTTCTCTGTTTTCCCCATATGCCTGAAATGCATTAAGCATTTTTGCAAGTAGTGGTAGCCATGAGCGGTACTTCAGCACATGGAGGACCAGGGTGAACTCAGAGAAATTATCAGCAATTCCACAAAAAGATCCTGATATTAAACACTAAGTGCATTATAGATGTGCATCATACCAGTTCATTCTAACAGACAATTTCAAATTATTTACAAAGTTAAGTGCTTCCTAACAGAGCACAGCCCTGAGAAATGTTGTCTGACGTCTAGTGTCAGGTTTTGAGGCCTCAGGTATTGGTTGAGTTTGGGCTTCAGCTGCAGGCCCATGCAATATCCATCCAGTACAGTCTCAAACAAACCATGTTCAGAATAGTGTGTTTTCTTGACCAGAAATATTTAAAGAACCAGCAGTTTCAAAATACAGACAGAATTAGAACTGGCTTTGACTTTTTGCTTGACAAATGGGAATATTACTGGTATATCACTGGTGTTTGTCTCATTGGATTTACTCTTTGAAGGGAATAGACAAAACAAAGTGAGACATAAATCTGACCCAGCTTCATGTTTGACTGCAAAATGTCTTCACTTTTCAAATACCACATAAACACAGCTTACTTCACAGTTTATTCTAGCTGATCATCTGCACAACACTTGGAGAAGAGCTGACGCTCTTACAGGTTTATAGGCTGGAGTAAACTGCATTTGGGTAGACTACAGTAAAGTACTGTCCCATGGTTTTGGCCAAAATACCTGACCTTCAAATTCAAAATCATAATGACATATCCCCTCTTCTACTTATACATATTTAGGACAATGTGAAAATGTAGAACCTGACTGTATTTCTTTGCTTGTGTCAATTTGCTTTGACAATTGCCACCAATAACTGCAGTTTCTCAGGTTTAACATGCAGTCACTTGCAAAAGTGTCATTCTGTGGTCTTACCCAGCAGCCAGGGGGCACCTGTCTAGAGCCACCCGGCTGGCCACCTGGGACAGGCGTGGATGGACATGATGCAAGCTTGTGAAAATGTGGAGAAAAACAGAACCAGATACATGACAGCAATGTTAAACAAAGCAAAACAATACAAAAAGAGGTCTTCCAAAAAAGGTCAAAAGATGATTTGACATTTTAAAATGAACTGTCGAACATGTGAAGTCAAACAAAAACTTGGCCTATACTTGTGCGAGAACACCCTGTGGAAGAAGCACACCAACGCAGCATTCAAACAGAAGTCATGCAAGTCAGTCCGGACAAATGGTTGGCTGGCGGTCAATAAAAGCACCATTTTCTGCTAATGTTCAAATTAACTTTCTAAAAAAGGGCCATTCGTTACCAAGACACGGCTAGCATTGCTACGCTCTGCTTGGCACTCTCCCAGCTCAGTGGCTGTTCATCACCCAGGAGGTGATTCATTTTTCCAGGGGAGTCGCTGTATCTCCACATCTCTCTCGCTCTTCACCCATTCTTTCCACTCACCACCATAAAGAAAGGCAAGTTATTATATTTAAACTCACTCATCTTTGAAGATGGGACCAGTGAAACTTAGACAGTGCATGGCAACATCAATACTGGGGGAGGCATACAATGGCACATTTCCTCTTACGAATATTAATGTGGTTCATTACTCAAAGAAATAACGCTCAATGCACGATAGCTGAAGGTTTTATGTCTTTAGAGTCAGTCATAGGTCATGGATGCTGCAAGTGTTCAAATTGATTTCAGGTGCTTGGTAAATATTCACAGAATATTTAGCATTTACGATGTTGCCCCAGACTGTTCAAATGCGACTGATGGCTGAAATAAATCAAACACATTACAGTGAGAGAGGAAAAGTGTGGAAGAGTTTGAAGAAGAGAGAGACAGGCAAACAACAGCACACCCTAATTTAAAGCTCCATCACTAACGCAGCATATAATTTGATCCCCCTGAACAGCTATTTCCGCCATGCACAAAAGGACCATCTTAACTTTTCCCATCCTGTTGCCTGGTGAAGATATAGCTATAGCAGACTCATGCATTTTACAGGAGAGTTACTGTAGGGTATGAGCTTTTTAATCTTACTATCATCAGCAAATATTCAGGAATCTCTGGGAAGAAAGAACGGTAAGCAAGACTTCTTTTCGACATCCAACACCCACTTCAGTGTGGATAAAATAGGGCGCACCCACAGAAAGCCAGACAATTGCTAAGATTGCTCAGGTTATAATGGTGTAATTGTTATGGGTGAATTATTATAAGTAATTATGGAACTGTGTTCGCCTACATGTCCTGAGAGCATAATTGGGAAAATGAGTGGTGTGACTGCAACATATACATGTCGTTATACGCTAGCATGTGCTATGGTAATTCGGGGGACCTTGTCTCAACATGAATACTGAATAGTTTATTGGCAGGCAGTCGAGGACTTTGATTAAGCTGATGCAAGAAAATGATGCTTAACTGAAGAAATGATTTCTGGATCTATACCAGGGCCGTACCATGTCATTCCTGCCAAAGAAGGTGTAGACTGCATACAGGTAGTAGTCGAAGAGCTGTGATACACAGTGGATGACGTCAAAAGCGATGGGTTTTAAAATGTTCATCATCTGCATATATTTGCCTAGAAAAGAATACACAAAAATGTCAATACTGGTTATATACAGATGGAATAGATTTCATTAAACAAATATTTACATAGATTCCATCCCAAAGGTTAGTCCATGAGAGTGTTTCATAGATTGAAACACTGAGTTCAAGCAAAATGATTGTAGCTGCAATCAGGTCATGCTCTGATCAGATGCTACAAAAGAAATATAGTCATGCCGACCAACACATACTGTCAATAGTATACAGTAAATATTGCACTAAAGCTTCTTTTATTTGACAACCAGATGCATTAGAATGCGCTCCTACTGTGACAATTAAGTCTGAAACCTATCCTTCAGTGCAGTCGATAACGTGACTAGAGCAACTCTTGAGAATTCAAGAAATGCTCCCTAGTCAATAATAATAGAATGTAATACCCCAGGTGCATTTGTCTTTACTGTATGGACACTGTGCATTTCTAGTCACCCTCTGGCTTAGAAATTGAATTGAGAGAAAATTTGTAATAAAGAACACATACCAAATACAAGGTAGTAATACTGTTAGGATTGAATAAGGGACAATGGATGATAAGAAAATTCAGTTAACTTTTAAGCTGAGGAAGGCTTTTTGTACATGTAATTCCACGACTGACTTCAATCATTTTTTCTCCAGACATCAAATAAGATCACTTTATAACACTACCCCACATGCTCACTTACAACAAAGTGTCAGAAAGGGTTTTATAAAGGTTTCCATGGAAGAGTTCATTTATGGTCATCTAAACAAACTTTCGATGGATGCTTCCATTGTTTCTTGTAGACAGGAGGTTTGGTGTGATGGTGGATGAACAAGTTGGAGAGAAGTTTGTTTGGTGGACGTTTTAAAAGTTTAGAGAAGCCCCACATATTGTAACAGTTCTATGAAGAACACTTACATTTGCAAAGAATATTTATTATGCGAAAATGAAGATTACGCCTTTCAAAAGTCATTCAGATTCACACACCTCATTTACTGAAATCGTTCTTTAAGGAACTTAAATGGGTCTTCTGTACCAACGCTCAAAGAACCCTTTGTGGTGCCATTTTTTTTTAATGAGCATGAAGGAAATGCCAGAGGCAAGTGTTGTGTAATAAAATTATTCTACTGATGCAAAATCGAGTCATGTTCGTTTATCTACAGATACATTTCTCAAAGGATTCATTAAAATGTTACCCTTATATCACTGAATCTCTCTGAACTCACATGCAACCTTTCACATCAAACGTATGTTAACAAAAATCCATTATGAAAGTGGGAAAACTGTTTTTCTGATCTGGAACAATTAACGCTGAAGTGTAAATCAAAAACGCTGTCATGGAATCATTCAAAACGATAAAATTCTGTGTAAAGAAAAAAAAATAAAAGATGCAATCCATTCATTTCTGCACAAGAAATATAACAGAGTGGAGTTCAAACCGACACCTTTTCCAGTGCATCAGACAAATTACCATACCGTCAATTGATCCAAATGAAATGATCCATCTAATGCAAAATACAGCTAATGGCCGGAAGCCAAGGGAACACACAGGTAAAGCTACGGTTGCACCTCCGTCATTAGATTATTAATTGATGGGCAAATTGAGGTCCCTTGCACTGGGTCAACTGCGTCACTACTTAAGTAGATGTAAGGTCAGCGGTCAATTACTCACCAACCAGGCGGATCACGTTGAGGGTGGTGTTGGTCAGAATGGGGGCATTGGCTTTGCTCAGGTTGTAGTCGGACCTCTTTCTGCCGCGTAGTGTCTCCCTGGACACGCTAATTGAAGACAGAACATACAGCTCCAGCGTTAGCTGCGTTTTTTTGTACAGATAAATGCCAGTCCACATACACAGTGTACAAGGTATTGTGGCTTTTCTTCAGCTTTGTGTATATGGTGCAGTATTTGAAAAATCTCTTTAAACCACTAATTTTACTTCTTTAATTTTCTGCCATTTTCGCTGAAATCAGGGATAAAGAAACAATTGCTCGCATTCAGCACCCACTAGCGTTTTTCCACATTTTCTCCACTGTTTCAAGGACTCTTTGAACTACCACTCAAACGGAATGAATCTTCATCACTACAAGGCCAGTATTAATTGCTTAAGATTGGTGTGCTCTCAAGGATCCCACCCACAGGGAGAACAGCACTCTGACACCACTGAAATCTCTCAGCTGTGACTTATCTTCTCATGTTAGCCATGAAATGCATGATTAATTAACTGTTAGAAAGTCATTTCAAAATACACTTCACAATCAAAGAAACAGCCCTGGGCACATTAGGTACTTTACAACCTACAACAGTCTCAACCACAAACATTTTAATGGATTACAGTGGAAATAATCCTGACATGCTGTCACTTTCTTGATATATGGTACTCAGAAAAGAAATCATTAGCAAGCAAGGTAAGCATAACATTCTTAATCCCTCAACATCTGGTGGCCTCTTACAATCAGCGTAAATGTGCTAGTTTGCTGTAGGAAGAAGTGCCAGTCACTGCTTTGGGGCTGGAACAGATGAAAGAAGGTGCATAAAAAATTCATTAGTTTTTATAACTTAATGAGTCCTCTAATTATACTACTGATCTTTGTGACATATACACAAGCTTTTTGTACTCTAAAATAATTAAAAAAGCAAAACAAGAACATTTTATTCACAGATTTTAGGTCTTCAGTGGATTTTATAAAGCTCTTAATGCATCTCACTGTGTGCATTTAATGCATGTATTTTCTTGCAGAGGGTGGCAGTCAAACCACTTGTCTTATAAGTGTGAGTGTGAAAAGTAATAGCTGAACATGTAAAGTGGCCTAATGCAGTGGATAAAACCAGCTTGTGATTATAAATTCAGGCAGGGGGGCTAAGAGTAAAATCCCAGATTTTAAATTCCTCTTTTACAGTCTCAAAGAGGCAATCCCTGCAGCACATAAGATATAAGACTAATGAATATTCATCCTCCAAGTCTTGTCACATTTACTAAAGGTTATTAGTTCAAAGTATATTTTTGAAACAAGTCAAAACAAAAACACAGCACAAAGCAGCCATACACATTGTTAAAATGTTTTCTCTGGGCATCACGTGTCTTTGAGAGTAAACCTGTTGTATAACATTACATGAAAGGATAGGTTGCAAAATAGTCACCCAAAAATGGACACATAATAAACACAATGCACTGTTTATGAGCTTGTTTTTGTAATAATGCTAGAGAGATAAAAGACTGTTTCATCTTTGATCCCAAAAAACAGCATACACACAATTAATGTGTGAATGTTAGACATTCAAGATGAATCTGCTTCTCTGAACACAGCACTGGAGCATTTCATATAATTAAAGGAAAAATGAATGGAAAAATGTAAATGGACATTCTAAATGAGACTTTATTATAATTTAATCTCAGTCACCAAATATATAGTTAAATTAACCCCAACGTAATTAAATGTTTATGTTAATACACACATGTATTGCTCATGTTTACATGTTTAAATTTAGATACACAGTGGAAAGATATTAAATAACAAAAACAAAAGTGTCTGGATTAATATCTTCCATATTCTGCTAAATGACAAGCCATTCACTAAAGGGGTCCTTTTTAATGACTTAAGAGTGTTTTTATTTAACGGCTTAATGAAGATGAAGTGGAATGGGTTGTGAAAGGGAGCTGCATGGGTTTAAATAGGCTAATTCTTCATAGGATAATTAATCCTCTTTTCTCTGATAAGGTGCTAATGATAGCCTGTTTGCACACTGTTAAGAGTGTGATATTCAATTGCAGTAACAGCTTGCTATGGGACAGAAACTAGTTCTCATAAATGAGAAATTTAAGTACTTGTTAAAAATCTATGGGAAAATGGAGAGGAATTATGCCTCTTCATTTCAGTAAACATGGATTTATTTTCAGCAATGACAAGCGATAATTGAGATTCTTTAAAAAAAGTCTATTTGTTTACGTAATCCTTGAACTAGTCTTGACAGTGACATATTCAGAGACTTTGGCTAGGTCACTGTTAACTTATGAAAATATGCACCAGAGTAGTGTGCATGCCTATGTTTGGCCTAATAAAACATACATTTTAATGGAATTGGAGCTTTCTGTGTGCCACTATTCTACTATTATAGCACAAAGGTCATGGTTTTTACATACAGTAAATATGAGGAAAACTATTATTTATACTGCAGAGCATATTAAATGACAGTCACTTTAATAAACATGAGATTAAATTTGTGTATGCTTTCAGCACTGAAGTCACATACACCCTATTTTGACATGTCAGACTTTAGCTGGATTTTGCTGCTAATACTGACCTTTTAGCAGGGACATCTCCAGTCTGCTCATCCACAAAGTCTTGCTTCAGCTCCTCTGCCACATCACTGTCACTGTCATAGTCCTGATACACACTCTTCTCCAGCTCATCTGACTCATACTGGTGGGGGACAGAGGAACAGAGGTGGGGGGGATAAGGAAAAGTGAAGATTCTTACGGTAACCTTGGATAAAAATATCACGGTTTCACTTTACTGTAATTACTGCTCTACAATGTTATATTTAAATGTCTGGGTAAAAAAACTACTCTTATTTTTCCCAACTGAACACAGTATATTTTGATTTAGAAAACATACAGAACATTTTGTAACATTAAACATCAGGCAAAATAATTAAAATAAATAATTGAATCTTCTTAATAAAATTAAATTGCAGTCACTTGTGTGAG
>JBBKCR010000134.1:12243186-12253642 GCA_037577295.1 Ladigesia roloffi
ACTGAGTATGAATGTGCGTGAGTGTGTGGCCCTGCCACGTGCTGGCGACTGTCCAGGGTGTACCACGCCTTCGCCCGTAGCAGCTGGGATAGACTCCAGCCCCCCACCCCCCGAGCCCGAATGTGGGATAAAGGGGTAGAAAATGAATGGATGTATGGAAAAGTTAAAGAGATGCATTTTGAAAGTTTGGATAATATAGGCTTTCTACTCAATCTACACTTTCTTGTACTCACATACTGAAGGCATAAAAACCCCCCCAAAATTTAGGAAAGTAGATCGTAGCAATGCTGCGGCATTGTCAAGTAGGTCGTTAACCCCCTGGTGTATGACTGCAGTGCAGTGAGTACCACAAGAAAAGGGCCCCAAGCAAACACAGTCATGATTCATTTTCATATATAGAGCACAAGCCTTAAATGACTGAAGGCAACCTCAACTAGTCTGGTTTAACAGTCATGTGTTAATGATCACATTTACCACATATGGCATGTAAGCAAACTCCTCTTGTCTCTTCGAAACTTACATGGAGCTGAGCGATGCTGAAGTTGGACTTCACAGGGCAGAGCTCCCACGTTTCATTTTCCAGAAACATCCTCAACTCCTCCAGGCGGGTTCTACAGCCACCGAGAAGAAAAAGAGGTCAACATTTACATCGACATTATGGCAGAAACCGTAAAAGTTAACAACAAAACAGATCCATGTATAACATAATGGACAAAGAAAGGTCAGGGTCAGCAGATGGAAAAGAGTTTGCTGCCTCTGTAGCTCAGATCACTGCACACAAGCAGCCCACAGCATGTCTGGGTCAATAACAGCTTCAACTTGAAATGTCAGTATTAACATCGAACACTACAAATTCAAGCGTGAACAAGGCATGAGAGTTTTATGCTCAAACTAATCTTGAATGGGTTTGAAAAAAAAAGAGCTTTTGAATAATGTCCAGGTAAAAATGGGTAAATTAATGTTATGTGACACATTTATAGCATTTATATTGATACATTTTAGAGTAAGATGGGCTGTGTATTTGAGGCATTAAGTAGAAAACTCTGCATGTGCTCTGTGATTTTTTTTTGCACAATGCATCACTTTTGCAATTACTAATGGCTTAAAGAAAAAAGGGAGGCACATTGCCATTTCTGACCCCCTGTGCCAGAAGGTGCAATACATATTTCCAGCTCTGAACTGTTTTAATGCAGAATGTGTGACAACAGACAGCATGCATTCAGGAGGCTGACAGATAATCACTTTTTATGGATGCTGCCTGAGCACTAGAAAACTGCACAATAATTGTGAAATTATGCAAGAGAGATGGATCCCATTCCCATCCCTCGAGTGAAAGCGTCTCTGCAGTGCCGTTGGTGTCAGCGGGGGAAATGGAGAAAGACAGTGACCCCCCCAATGCAGCCTGTGCCTTTCCCCACACACAGCCGCGGGGAACTAAATATTACTGACAGTTAACAGGCACGCGGGAGGCTGCTCTGCTGTAATATTCCTCTGGTAGCGGCACATTTATGAACGGCAAAATTCCGCCAGCATAACAAACTGCATGCATGAGAACTCATTTGTGCTTATCATGAAACACACATTTATTTGTGCATGTGCGGACCAACCATGTCCCATGACAAGGGTGCACTCTTGAACATAGTAGAAATACTTAATACTGAGCATTTGTTGACACTCATAAGAAAAAGATGCGCTGAAATTCCGGCCACTGAAAATGTTCAGCAGAAAATGTAACAAAAAAAAAAGGATAGATGTTAAAAAGACTTGAATAATTTAAATAAAATTGAAGAAATGGTTTTTCAGTTGTATTCCTTCAGGTGCATCGAAATGTGTTTGAGTATCAACAAGTCAACAGAGAAAATATTGCATGAAAGTGTGTCATGGATTTAAAGAGGTACATCATAAGTGACATTCAAAAATACATTTAATAAATTGGAATTCATTGCCTTTAACAATTAATTGTTTTCATTAGTGTAGGATGTTTATTTTGTGCCCTACATTCTGTAAACATTTTGATGTGTTTGATTTAATGTGAACTGGTTTTATTTTTTAACAGTGTGTAGTGAAATTCTACATTTTTATTCCTGTTTGGTCAAGAATTTTCATTTTGTTGCATATAGAGAAAAAAACTTGTAAATGAGCAGAACTTACAGCTACATGTGGCCATCTCACCTGTGATAGTTCTTAAAGTAGTTCACACTCTGTCTCTTAATGGACTCCTGCAGCACTTCAGACTTACTGCCACAGAACTCCTCTCCCACCTGCATTAGCCTGGGGACATAGAAAGTCACAAAAAAGGTGAGAAGGAGGAGTAAAGGCGTGGGAGTGTGCATGAAAATCTACTAGAAGGAGTGAAAGCGGGCTTCGTATGGCCAAAAAAAAAAAATTAGAGAATGAACCTTGTTATTATGCATCAAAGAGATTCGCTGCCTATTAATAATTCATCAAACAAGCTGCTGAAAACATTTTATTAGCATTTGATGTTCTTTTTAAAGGTTATCCTTTGTTTTTAGTCCTGTATTTTAATTCAAAGTAACCACAACCCTATTGCTTTTGTAAAATATTTTGCAACAAAAACTAGCGAAATCAAAGAGGCTCTAAACATTGCATTTAATATGTTAACAACATCAAAGAGGTCAACAGAAAGACAACGGGTATGGTGATATATGTATTAGTGTAAGGGGAAAAAAAACAAAACAAAAAATAATCACATCATGGGTAGAACATGATAAACAGGCTTTACTGTTCTTACTGTTATATAATTCATTATATAATAATATATGGCTTATGGTGTCATATATAATTGACTAAACAAACATGTTTTATTAAATTTTTTTATCTTTATATTCCTTCATATTGTTCTTTTTTATTTATATGCAATATGAAGCATGTATGTGAAATATGAAAGGGGACATGTAAATGATGCTATTATTATTAGTGCTTCAAGTGCTTATTAACTCTATGGTGTTATTTTGCATCTGAGACAGGCATGGAAGGCTGTATTCACCCTCCCTGCTGACCCATGAGTAGAGGTCAGCCAAACATGTCCACATCTCTATACACTCAATGGCCTTTTAATTGGGAGGCTTGTAAGGGGCTGCCTAGAGTTCCTCTCTCACTGTGGAACAAACAGCTTAATTAATGCCCTCTGCCCCTTCCCCCTCTGCTGGGTTAAATGGGGTTTCACACAGACCCTCGGCAGCAGGGCAGGCCTCCAGCCAAACCAATTAACACTAATGAGGATGTGGCTCCCTACCTGCTGATAACATCCAGCACCACAATGAAGTCGTCGTATTTGAAATTGGACATGTCGGTCCCAAGTAAATAGGCTTTCACTTTCAGCTGTACGTCCTAAGAGCGGATAGAGTGAGAGACGGAAGGGTACAAAGGAGTGAACAGAGATCTGATTAACTGAGCAGAATTTCAGATCTAAAAGAGAAAATGGATGTGCAACCAACCTGCCAAATCCGGCTAAGGCCATGCTCCAGCTTCTTCTTCACATAGCTGCGGCCCACTGTAGAATCACCAGGGCTTTCACTACTAGTGCCATCTGTGTAAAAAGGACAGAATAAATAAAGTAAATGGCAGAAATTCGGAGACATCTTAACAAAACTGATACTTACATAATGTCTCCGCCCATTGTGACCCTGACAATTTAATCCCTTTTTCACAAGGTTTAGAGATATTTTACTTTTACTGATCATGTTAAAGTATTTTATGAGAATGTATGCGCCCACAAATGCATCAGCAATAATACTACTGCTCTTCTTAGGTATTCTTTTTATTATTATTCTTTTTGGAGACAAAAAAGGCAGCATTTTCATTTAAAACTAAAACATCCATTAAATTCCACATTCACATTTTTGATCGGTTGATCAGGAGAACTGATCACATAAAAATATGATACTTGTGGTCAAGTTGCCTCCACAAAGAGGAACAACAAGTCAGTCCTGTGGTGCTAAAGACACAGCAGGCTCATTAGCAAACTTTCAGAAACTAAGGTCAGTTATAAATAAAGGTCAGCTAAGGTCAGTTATAAATAAAAAGTTTGTTCTGGTTTAATGAAAACAATTAGCTTGTAAATGCAGGTGCTCATGCTTTTCCACAAACATTTTCAGGCAAACTTCTCCATAAAACAGACAGAACGTTAATGCTCCACTCCACGTGAGAAGGGTAAAACACGACTCTCTGAATGAAAAGTCAGAAGATGTGCCGCTTCAATACTTTGCTGCAAGTAGTGTTTTTGTTCATCAAAACAATCTTTGGGTGTTTTTCAGGGATCGATTTTCATAGCCATTACAGGTTACACTGCCATTTGCAGAAATGCATTCTAATTTCCATTACACCTCTAAAGGTGCATGTATGAAATAATCTTTACTTTCTCATTTTGTCTCCAGATTGGAGGGGTGGAGGTATCTCAGTGGGTAGGACACTTGCCTCTGGACCATGAGGTCCTGGGTTCGAATCCTACCCCCAGCACCACCACTGGGTCCCTGAGCAAGACCCTTAACCTCAAGTGGCTCCAGATAGACTGTCCCCGGTAGTTAGGGAATGGAAGTCGCTTTGGATAAAAGGCTACAAAATGCCCTAAATGTAAATGTAAAATGTAAATGAACACAAATTCCCTAAAATAAGCTAGGATAAGAGATCTGAATTAGTTGTGTGCTAAGGACCTCCATCTTGTAATATTTCTATCATTTCGTTTTCTATATTATTTAGAGTTCTATTATATAGTTTTCTGATTCTGCTAAAGGAATGACACAAAGACCAGAAGGCTGTTTGTTCAAAACTCAAGACTGACAATGAACTCCAGGTTGTGCATTTGGCTGATCTGCTGTACTGCTCTCAGAATGAAAAAAAAAAGAAATTATAATAAAAGCTGTTTTACGGGATGTTCTCCAGCTAAACTAGTTTAATTCAGTCAAAGGAAGGCTATGAGCTAACATCACAACTTTCCTCTTTAGTCTTCTTACTCTTCAAGAACACAAAAGTGGAAGAAAATAGAACTTACAAAAATGGAATGTCTGCACAAAAAATCATTCAAAAAAGGTCACCCGAATTTAACCCAATCAAGTAGAGAGGAGTCAGGTTGAACGGTTTTACAACCTATGCAAAAGGAACAGCAGAGGATCTCTGAGGAGTCCTTGGAAAGAAGAGACTGATCACATAAAAAAACGTGGTTCATCAAATTCATAAACATACAGTAAGAAACAGTGATGCCCTTTTATTTTATAATAAGCCAGCTAAGTCATTTGATGGTCAGCAGGTATCAGCAGGTCTGAAAATGTCAAGACAAATGTCATCTTTCCCTACATAGATTTAGTTTTTAGGCATAGGGCATGGGATTATATATTATAAAGGACTTCTTTCTCCACTGCCAAGCAGATCCATAATGCAAGAAAAATACCCTAAAATATGAAAATTACTGATGGCTATCTAAAATTAATCTACTGCCTTCCTCCCTCCAATTAAAAAACAATATTCACCTGTTGCTGCAATTATCACGGAAGTCAGACAGGCCCACATGTATGAAACAAGATTAGTTAAACTCATTGCCCCAAATTAGAACTGACATCTTCCAATGTCATGTATTACCGCACACAGCAACTGTCATGCTGCTACAGTAGTGGGCAGGCGTATGATAACCTTGAATCTGAAAAGCATGACCGTGGCAGTTAGCTAACAACAATGATGCTCCCTAATAGCATGCAGTTTGATTACAAATACTGAAGCGCAGCTGCCGCTCATTATTAGGGAAGATCATCCTGATGCTCCGCTGGGAGCTTAACTGAAAAGAACTCATGTCAGAGTCACCACTTCACACTTACATCAGTTGCTTGGCCTGGGTGGGACAAACCAAATGTAAGTCACAAGAGAGGCTTGTGTAATGCCAAAATCTTTGAGGCACTCTGAGACAATGCATCCTCTCAGGCACAAAAGGGGCCAGCTGTGCTTCTTGCGCAATGTGAAGGTAAACTACGTTCAATTCACAGAAGAAAGGGGAACATTTGTAACTATTTTCAGTCAACATATTACAAAACCTAGATGCAGACAGGATAAAAATAAATGATGTTTTCTATCAAACTGTACTATGCTTTACACACATCAAATACACTACAGAAAAGCTGTCAGGGCAGAACATAAATGAAATGTAAATGTAATTCATGACATAACCAACGTGTTACTCATACATGATTTATTTTAAAGACACAGACATTTGATGTCTGCAGTGTTTATGATTGATGCAGTGATGCCTATATAAATCACAGACAATGATTTGCTGATAAAAATGTTTCGATATGCTCTTTAGAAAACTTTTTTCATGATTTATGACAACACTGCATTTAAAAATGCTTTTAAGCAGTACATTTGAGCAAAACAAACAATGAAATGGTCATTCAGGCTTTCTAAAATCTACCTCAAACATCTGAAACTGAAATATTATATTTAATGTTTTTTCCAGATAAAGTACAGAGGAATAATTAAGAATGACAGAATCATAAAATAACAGTACATTATTAGTACTCATTGCTTCTCCTCCGGCCAGAATTCTTCACTATTGAAAAATATACACTCTCAAGGAGGTTCTAACTTTCTCTTTTAAGGTGAGATAGTAAAAGCCTTGCTATGGACTATGAACTTTTTAAAGTCAGACAGATACGCAAATTGTTACATCTCGAGCCTGCATTAAATGAGAAAATTACAAAGAAACTATTGTCTGAAACATATCCAGATGATGACTGGAGGAAAACCTCCAGGGGAAATGGTAGCCATGACATTGGATAGATGTGCATTGAAATGTTGGAATTTTTTCTCATTCGGTCAATAGAAAATATGTTTGCTGGTGCAATGGTCATTGACTTGATATGCCTTTCTTGATAAAAATCTTTAAGACTCCATGCTCTGAGACAAGATAAATAATCCTGTAAAATGCCCATCACATCTAAACTTATAAAATTATACAGAATATGTAAATTGAGTATTCACAACATGTCAACATTTATTTGCATTAGGTTCACTTTACCGCATGTAAAAGGTACTGTTTAACTCAAAATGGTTCACAATTAATCATTTTTCACAAAAAACAATCAGTAATGTAAATAGTGGACCTTAATTTTTGGATTACAAAAAGTGTACACATTTCTCTATGGAGCATTATATGTTCTATCTTATGTTTTAAAAATGTTCTTCAGATACTGAATGACAAGACATATGGTTTGCATTAGTATTCAACCCCTACACATTAATACTTTGTAGAGAAACAATTTTCTGCAAGGACAGCCATAATTTGTCTGGGGTACATGGGTACCAGTCCCTGCAGAATTAAAAGAGATGTTCTTTTAATTGGTGAACAGTGCCTCTGGACAGCAGTTTTCAAATATTCTCAACACGGTTAAGATAAGGACATTCACCTTTCTGTTTTCGAGCTAATCCAGTGTTGCTTTGGCCTTATAATAAAATCATTATATTACAAATCTTATTGACATATAAACCTATTCCCAAGCTGTAGGTTGATAGTAAACTGGAACTAAAAATACCAGGATGTATTTGTGTCCATTCAATTTACCTTAAAATCTTTGCAGATAAAAACACTCCACAGAGCATGATGCTGCCTGTCACCATGTTTTACATTAGGTATAGAGGTTTTTGATTTTACATGGGGATTTTTAATTTTACATAAAAAATACCTCTTTGAAATCTGCCCAAAGACTTCTATTTGGTCACATTTGACCATAAAACCATCTCTCACACATTCAAAATCTTTAAAGAAGGTTAAATACTGTCGCAAGAAATTGTAGGCAAGTTTTCCACAATGAACCATGAATGTAGTTAAATAACTCTGAGGGTAATCATAGTTCTACAAAAAAAACATTGCTTAAAAGGACCATTAAAGAACCATATTAAAATTGTAGATATCCAAGGGTTAAGTCAGAGACAGGTGGGCGCTGTAAATAGAAGAATTTGCTTGTATGCATAAATAAGGCTGTGTATGCAAAAGTGAATTGTTAACCATTTCATCACTGCCAACAACATAATAAATACCATAACAAATCTTAAGATTGAGATTCAAGTCTAAAGTGCTGATTCTTCCCCACCTAGGCCTTATAGAGCAAAGTAGTACAAGTAAAACTGAGCAAACTAGAAATGAAATAAAAGCTTATGACACTACCGAGACTGGCTTAGGGTGGTGATAAAAGCAAATGTCCTGTAGAAAGTTTCCACTTGTTGGCTTTGTCATCGAGTAGATGTAATGAGGCAACCAATATCAATCGCAGGCCATGAGGAAATGGGAGAACAGTTGCAGCACAAACGGATGAGGTGTTTCTGCACATGCAGTCCGGAGCCAGCAGACTGTCACTCAGCGTTCACCAAACAAAACCCTATGTACCGAGAACTCCTTTTTATATAACAACACCGACAGAATTCCAGCCACCTCTTATATTCTGTTTGAGAAATCTGGCATTTGGAAGAGAGGGGGTAATGGGTCAGTTTTTCTCTCACATTTCCCATTTAAGCTACAAACTGTTTTCTCTGTTGATTAGGTTTCTGAAAACTATCCCAGGTCCATAAATATTACATACAGGCCAGTTTCATGTGTGCATCAGAGCCTCAGCTCAAATAAAATCTCCAAGATACCAACAGTCCAGTCTGACAGAGCTGCAGGCCTTTCCTGCCCTTTTACTTGGACACAGCTTGCATGTTTTATGAGCTCTTCCATCGCTCATGGGCAATTTCATCAGTTAGCCACAGAGGTGGAATAAACGTATCCAAACCACAAACAGGAAAACAAATTGGGTAAAGACAGAGCTTCTTCAGGCATGCGCCAAGCATAGTTCAACATTACGGTCCTGCATCCAAAGGACTGTTTCCCTCGAAATTGCTTTAGCATGTTCACATTTAAAGAAATAAATGCGAAAGGCTGGCAAGGAATGCTGATGTGATTATAATAAGGAGATTATGAAAAGGTCAGCATGTCAAGAGTTAACAAATGAACAGCATTTTATAATCTTGGCACCACTGGAAAATGTGTGACCCCACTACAAAAAGGCAGAAGAACACAAAAGCCAGGTTGTGTGAGGAAAATTTGTCATGCTTCTGGGTAAAAAAAACTATTTATTTAAACTGGTCTTATCTACCCTTATTTCCCAGGGTGTGCCTGCAACTGCTTGTAGGACGTCCGATTTTTATCAAGCAAAAACCCCTACCATTTATTACCACAGGAGTAAAGAAGTAAGATACACACTTTTTGTGTATGTATGTTTTTATAGAAATTCCTCAAAGGAAGTTAAGGAATTGTATTAACTGCATGAACACGCTTCTCATTTTTCAAGCTGAAACCCTATGTGTTTATAAGTGCTCTCCAGTGCTGAGGTTGAAAATGACTAAAATGTTCTCTACATCACCACTAAACCTGATGGTGGTGGGTTACTGGAGCCCAATCAAAGAGCTGCTGGCTGCAGACAATAGAGGAGGATTTTCCCTCGCTCGTTTTAGGTCTGGAAAAGCGCAGCTATGCAAAGCCTCAGGGAAAAATCTCTGAAAGCCAACTGCTGGAAGAGGCAAGAAAAATATCACCGCCCTGGCAGCATGCAGACACACACACACACACACTCAGGCTTACACACGCGCGCGCACACACCCACACACCCTCTCTCTCACACACACACACACACACTCAGGCTCAGGGTCAGATGTGAGTGCCCAGAGAGGGGCTTTAGGGCAGATTTGGACATATTTCTTTCCTCTTCCCACAGAGTTCAGCCACCCACCGCCGAGGGGTCACTCACCCCGCCGCTAATCAGCTTAATCAGCCCCGATGATTTCCAGGGTAATCAACTAAATTTGACTGCAACATCAGCCCCTCAGTCCGGGGTGTCAGGAGCGCCCGCTGCCCTCCCCCTCCCCCGAACATCACCTCAGCAGCTCCGGTCAGACCCTGTAAGAGTGTGTGGGGGTGACAGTTCTGTGTTCATTACACGCTAAAACATTAATATAAACATGAACATTTACATTTATACACTACGGCTATCAGATATATAATAATATTAAATACAGAATCAAATTAAATCCCAGCTCTCTCATTTATTTTATCTAGATCACACACATTTTTGGCTGTTAAATTTTTTACACTCAACGTCTCGCGTGTTTTACCTACACAGATATAATCCATCGGTGTACTAGGGGTGGAGCCGAACCTGAATACTGTAATCAGAAAGGCACAAATGTGTTTATGAATACACACAGACACAGAGTGACACAGAGAGACACAGAGAGAGAGAGAGAGAGAGAGAGAGAGAGAGAGAGAGAGAGACAGACAGAGAGAGAGACACACACAGACAGAGAGAGACACAGAGAGAGAGTGAGAGAGAGAGAGAGACACAGAGAGAGAGACACACACAGACAGAGAGAGAGACACACACAGACAGAGAGAGAGACACACACAGACAGAGAGAGA